>NDFF03000382.1:0-530222 GCA_002150815.3 Grammothele lineata | reverse complement strand
GATGCACACCATGGATTGTTGGACCCAAAACACACATAGAAATGTAATACAGACCTAGAACTTTCTGCAGAAACCCGTTACGAAGCAAAAAAACCCTTTGAAGGGCCATGAGCTCGTTTATACAATTTCCGAGTGTATATTTCACCTGTTTCATCCACCCATCTTCGCGGATTTTTCGCTCCCATGGATCCACAAAGCAAAAACTGCTACACTACACTTCTCAGGCTCTGGAAGTATGAACAAAACAAGCCCGAAATGGGGCAGATACACGAAGATTTGAATGTACAGCGGCAATCTGTCTCATTGACAGGGGGTGTCTCATAGACGCGTAGATGACTGTACCGCCACACTGTGCACATCGATCGCGCCGCTCACGCAGCGCTCTCGACAACCGCGCTGCCGCGCCGCGCGGCCTATCAGCATCGTGCTCTGCGGAGGCGATACATAGGACGTACCTATGCGCTGAACATCCGGACAAGCAGTGGGTTCAGGTCACGTTCCGAGGCCTGGGTTGTCCTCGGGCCTCGGGGACGGCGGATTGTGCTGCCACCGTCAGCAGAGATGTGACATCTATCGGAGAAACCTCCGCCGCGACTCCTTGAAGACAGGAGAGCTTTGTGCACGCTGAACGTGTATCTATGACAAAGTGCAAGATACGGCGCAAGTATGGTATGGAGAGCGACATGGGCAGAGATCTAAACGGGAACTCTCCGCCGATATAACTTTTACCATTTCTCCTCCGCGTGGTGGAAGGACGCATGCCTCCAAATTTAGAATGCTCAGCGCTTAGCACTTTAGTAGGACGTCGCGTTCTATAAATAGTCCGCATGAAGATATTTGGTGAAACGCTGGGCCCTCCCGTACCAGCCTCCGAACCGGAGCGAACATCGAGGAAGGTGGCCGCCTGCGCGAGCATTAGTGATTCCAGGAAATGATAGAGTACATGTCTGTTGTTGACTTGACTAACTTGATTGACCAACGTATTGAGCCATTCAGTCCTAGACGCGAAGAAAGGTTTCCAAACAACGGGTAGACTTGTGCCACAGCACTAAAACGGTATCGTTCACAGTGTAACAGTCCTCCAAGAGGAGACGCCAAATCCACCACAATTCAAAAGTATACGCCAACCATTGACAACGTGACCAATTCGTAACAATTCGTAGTACATCCGGTCGTGAGCAAACCAAAACCCAGAGCTATCCGTAACTCCAGTGAAAAGAGATGACAAACGTTTAACTAGATGTGACGAGATCGCAGCTCGTGCCTGAAGCTTAATATTTTTCTCAAAGGAACGCGACGACGGCGCCAATAAAGGCAGCGAGGCCCGGGGCACCGTTGCGCATGGCCGAGCTAGACGTCGAAGTCGAGGTCGAAGCGCTGGTAGTAGAGCTGGTACCGGTCGATTGGGGGCTCACGCTAGACGTGACGGGAGTGGCGACTGCGTTCGACGTTGCGTTCTTGCAGTCAACATCGCTCGGAACCGTGGTGGTCGAAGAGAGGGTGAGGTCGGCGCACTAGAAGTTCAGAATACGATATGAGCCAATCATTGAGCGCTTATGTCAGGCCCGAGATTCGGAAGCATCTGACCTGGTAGAGCTGGCCGTCACCGCCGTCGAAGATGAGCTGGAGGGTGACGTTTGCACCATCCTGCACACCGGAGAAACCAGACTTGGATAGGTCGAGGTCGATGCAGAAGGAGCCCTCGCCCGTCGTCTCGAAGAAAGGTACAGCATACTGGAAGTTGCCGCTGCCGTCCTCGAACACAGTGAAGTTGGTTGGGTTCTGGACCGTGGCGAGGATACCACCAACTATTGATAGCCAGGTAAGCATATCAATTGAATTTCATTTAACGACGTTTAGATACGTACGAGTCCACTTAGGATGCTCGGAGTTGATCAAGACCTTGCCGCTGGACAGAGGGTAAGAAGTCCGGTTGGATACCGCGGTAACATAGCCGTCTGGATATCAGGGTATATACGTTAGCAACTTTATAATATGCTGACGATAAATGAGGAATACCGCAGTAAGTCGGCTCATCGTCCTCGACGAAGACACCGCGAGGAGTGGGGTACTCGAGCTGGAAGTGTGCCGAAGCCACGGTGACGAGAGTGGACACAAGCACGGCAGTAATGAAGCGCATCGCGGCGAAACAGGAAGTTCAGCTCAGGAAGGGTCGTCGAGGGTGGGATCCTGGGTGGATACGAAGCGAGAGCGGTTGCAAGTGGCTTTTAATGGTACCCAGAGGTGAGCGGTCTATGCACGGGACCGTTTATAAAAAGTTTTTTCGTTCTGTTTGCACCAGTTTGGCTGCAGAGACGGCAGCCTTCCCACCCAGACTCGCGCCACATCACGGCACGACCACGGGCAGAACATTAACGAACGTTCACATTCTTAGCGGAACAGTTCCTAACCGCATCACTACGCTCGTGCCACCGGATCACACTGACTGCACCACCTCAAAGCAACGCCAACGACATCCCGATAGCTTGCGCGATGGCAACTCAATTTCGACCTTCAGTAAATTGTACAATACAGTCGCCCTACATTAGTAACACTAAAAGTGGTTTATTCTACAACATGACCTCCGTCTCTATGCATATAAGTTCAAAGAGCATGTCTCCTACTAAGTCGCCTTAAGAGTACCCCACCGATCAAGAGAAACCCCCCCAACGATCGAGATGAGGTACGCGGCCTGAAAGGTCCTGTGAAAAAACTTTTTAAGCAACATAGCGCCGCTTAGCGTGAGCTCTCAACGCACATGACAACGAGCATCAAGATGAAATGCATGAGTGCCTAGAAAGCGCACATGGTACATCGTGGGAGAGAATGAAGGACGGATGGCTCCTGACAGTCCGTTGGTCAGAAGGCGGCCGTGTCACCGTCGCTGTCGGCGAGGGAAGGTGTTTTGGAGAGGACGAGCACATAGCACTGTCATCGGGATGAGGGACATGTTGCAAACGACAGTACAATAACATACCTCTCGACCTCCGACACTCCGCGCGCCCCGTTTACCCATCTTGTGAAGATTGATCAGACTAGGCCGATGCACGCATCCTCTTCGGGCGCCAAGCCTTGACAGCTTGCCGAGTGGAGATATGGCACCATCGTTGCATCCATCGCGGAGTCGCCTAGGTCTGCGCGGAGAACAGCATGATAGTTGGATGCGACTGGGCTATGTGCTTGAGCCTCATTGGGGGGAAGGGAGGGGGGCGCTGCACGCTGCGCGCTGCGGCCGTCGCCCCTTCTGACCAAACATAACCAAACACTTGCCGGTAACTGGGTTGGGGCTCGAGAGGCGTTCGCTTTGAGCTGACATGCTCCATGCGCAAACTGTGGTTAGAACTCACCGGTGATAAAGAAGCTTGTAGGACGGAAAACAAAATCATCATGCCAGGAGACTGAACGTGAAGGACAGTTACGGGTCCAAAGGTAATGATACCACCGACCTTGGGATGGCAGAGACGCTTCGGAGAACGGCGCTCGCACGTCTCTGCCCATGGCCTATGACCACTGCGTACCTGTAACATACTCTGTCGTCACGCGAAGCTTGGTGGGAGAAAGGGCGAAGTATAGGAGTGGACACCCGGAAGCGGATTTAGAGAATAGTAGGTCTGTTCGGAAAGCGAAGGACAAGGGGTCAAACGAGCTTGTTGAGAACTACGCTCCCACTCATTCGACAGACCCTTAGCTGGGGAGGGTAACAGGCGGAAACATGGATGTAGGCATGGGTCAGCGACGCGCCGAAGACGGAGAAGGCTGGAGGAGGTCAAGGGAGGAGGTGGTGGGGGGAGAGAATGAAGGGGCGAGTGGGAGAGGATCAGTTGAGGCAATTGTGCCCAGCCAATCGCGTAATTAGGCCGTTTCCACCCGAAAGTTAAACGCCAGTCCCCGTGACGCTGACTGATCGCTTGTTCCTCGGGCGTCTGGGCGACTTGTACGCCATCTCGACGTGACCTGAGCTAATCCGACTTGAATTCGTATAGCTATTCGGAAAAGAAGAGCTCTTATACGCTCTCCATCGGTTCCTTGGACTACAGCTGTCTTTTGAATCTCGCCCCTCGCTCTCCACTATGTTGCGTCTTGCATTGGCTAGATCCATGGCTGTAGCTCGCGCGAGCACCCTTCGAACGCCAATAGCGGTCGTGTCTCGCCTCCCGCGTCAGAACATCCGGGACAACTCTTCCTCTTCCTCCTCCGGTGGTCCGTCGAAGGCGGAGCTTCGTCAAGATTGGGACGCGCCGGTAATTACCTACGATGAGCTTAAGCCTAAGACGTTGCAGCCAACACCCGTAAGTCCCCGGCTGAACCCGAGGGAAATTGCTTGCTGAATCTCTGCCAGGACAAGTATCTCATCGACGTCCGCGAACCTGATGAAGTCCTCCAAGGTTCCATCCCCTCTGCAGTGAATCTCCCTCTGTCTGTCTTGCCAAGTGCACTCGTCCTGGCTCCGGCTCAATTCAAGGAAAAGTATGGATTTGAGAAGCCGCGGCACGATCAGGAAGTTACATTCTACTGTCGAAGCGGTAAGCGGTCGAGTACTGCATCTGACGTTGCAAAACGGAACGGCTTTACCAAGTATGTTGTTGATGGTGTACTGCATTGATAGTATCGCTGACACCAGGTGCAGCATTCTCAACTACAAGGGATCATGGTTGGAGTGGGTCGAGCGGGAAGGGAAGGCAAAGTCGGCGTAGCGTTTTGTGTGTCTGTCCTTACAACACGTATCCATGGTCCTCATCACTGGTGTCTGCATCCACTATGAGCACCCTCGGATGTCGAAAGCGCAATCATTGGACCGTTTGCGTGACTGCCCAATGGTCTGACGACATCATAGGACATCATGTGCGTATTGCTTACCCCTAACCCAAATGATACGATTCGGCGGAGTCGGCAGTGCTTCCGACGAACTCGTATGTACATACTCTCACCTTTCGTTACGGCGACACACTGCTAGGTCCATTCATCTCTCCTATACACTTTCGTACACCTATTGCAGCCTTTGCGACCATGCTGCACAACGCATATCGGTCGACTATACTCCGTCTTTCTGCGCTGCGACGTGTCCCAGGTGGCCGAGCGTTACGCATTCTGCACGAACTTCCTCGGTCGTCGCACCATGGCCCCGCAATAGCACCTACCCTATCACCACGCCGTCACTTCGCGACGCCTCCGCCACAGGTGAAGCACAGGTTCGCTGGCATCAAGGCGATACATTTGGCAGACTACGGCAGTTGTTAACGTGCCTTCTTCGTGTGCACAGCGACCTCTCGGTTGAACTGTATCACGACTACTCAGATGCGACCATGGAGCGACTACTAGAGTCCCTGGAAGACCTGCTGGACGAGGTCGCAGATCCCGAGTATGAAGTGGAATACGAAGTACGCAGACCATAATCATATACTACGGCATTTGATTGGGCTCACTGTTTGCTTTCATGGTAGAGCGGTGTCCTGACGCTGAAATTGGGGAGCAAAGGGACATATGTGATCAATAAGCAGCCTCCGAATAAGCAAATTTGGCTGTCATCGCCGTTCAGGTGCGTCGCGTTGCCTGTCTTCCCACTGGACCTTTCCTGATGTTAATTTAGTGGCCCTAAACGTTATGATTACGTTCCTGAAAAGGATGACTGGGTATACCCACGGGAAGCCAAGTCATTGAATGACCTCCTGAACGAAGAGTTGAGCAAAGTTCTAGGACGGGAAGTAGACATGGGCGTAGCAAACGTCTCCACACGAGCCTTTTAGGTGTTGTAGCACCGGCGTGCAATTTTATTGGTTTTGACCCTAGACTTATCCTCAACGCCGTCGAGCAGAACTCCGAGAGTCATTAGTTGGTATGACGTCTGCCCTAATTTCTCAGGGCGGCTGTCGTATCCATTGCGAAGATTAAAGTTAGAACTAGTGCAATATGCGGACAACGAGCAAGCTAAAGTACACGTCCAAAACTATGATACTGAGAGCGATGTATAGGACAGCGACGTGCGGGTGCGGAGCAGGAATCGTGTAAATAGTGAGACGTGTGCCGAGCGTGTAGGAGGGTAGTCGTGTGTGGGGCGTGCGGATGCAATGAATCTAGGTTCCTTGCCCGTCGTGGTACCTCCTACGGCTGAGGAACAAAGATCCTAGAACCCTGGAACAGAATGAACATGAAATTCAATACTTACGAGTGTTGAATACGACACATACCGGTTGGTTTCCTCATACGCCTGAGTTACACGCTGGACCTCGGCGTAATCTATCATATCCTCTTTCTCCGACGGAAGAGAGATAGTAAAGGAGGGCATGAGCTTGTGGGACTCCTGGTAGGGAATTGCTCCCACACGAGCTGGTACAGTCCTAGTTGAGGATGATGGAAGAGGTTGATGGACCTGCGAATCGGCGTGGGAGGATACATGGTGAAAATCGGGAGTATGAGAGGGCAGAGGAGACGAAGAGAAGAGCATGCGATGCCTCTGCTCTGCGTGGAGGTCGTGCAGGAGGGTATTGACATTCTTGTACTCCCCGGCCTGTTCTAGTCGTTGGGCTTGCTCGGATTGCGCTCGCTCTACGCACTCCTCGGCATCATCCACATCTGATTCTCCTTCGCTATCGCCACTCCGCCAGACGGCCTTCCCTTTGTCCATGTTGTGCATATTGGGAGGCGCTGCCTGTCTTCTGCGCTTGACTATACGCTCATACACATCGATCGGCGGCTCGGGTGAGGCATACGCGTCCTGGGAGAAGGAAGGGGACGAGCGTTGACGCTTCAGCATGAGGGAAATGGTTAGAATGACTGTGGATTAGTGAGTGAGGGGTCCTAAGAGACACTGAGAGAGGCCTGACCACTCCTGGGACCTGGTGGCTGTTGGTCTAAGGGGTCGAGCCGGGCAAGGACCTGTCTCAAATGAGGCGCGTCTCGGTAAAACGCGACACTCGTCAGCGCGTAAGCGCGCGTCACAAAGCCCAGGGCTTCTCAGGCTGCAGCCACAAGCCACCTACCCACTTTGATCTGGCTACTTGTGTCTTATTCTTCATCGTCTTCTATACTGTCTCTGCACAAGATGGACGACGTGGATGTTATGGCCGCAATGGGGATCAGCGGATTTGGCAAGAAGCCGAAGCAGCGTCAACTGGATCCAAGGCGGTTCGAGAAGAACAAAAGGGATGAGGCTGTAAGTCATGTCCTAGGGTACATGCATATGCTACGTCCTGAATGAGCTCCAGGGTGGTATCGCCTCGTCGGCTGCTGCTGCGAAATCGGAGGACAACCTCCGGCCAGGTTCCACCCCGTCAGTTCCGCAGTCAGAGGAGCCGGAGATCGACCCCGACGACGTCGGCCCTCCACCTCCTCCTGCAGGCGGAAATAGCGAAAATGGAGAAGAACCTGAATTCGACATTTCGGACGACGAACCAGAGGAAGCGTCGTTTCCTACTTCGCACGAAATACTGCTCAAGGACCACACAAAGGTTGTCACTGCCCTAGCCATGGACCCCTCCGGTGCACGGATCGTGTCTGGCTCTCACGACTACGACTGTAAGCTGTGGGACTTTGGTGGGATGGACTGGAGGTGTAAGCCATTCAAGACTTGGGAACCTGCCGGCTCTTACTATGTGCGCCCGCTTCTAGCTCGTCTGGATCCGTCAGCGATTTAATCTCCGGGGTTTGGTACCGTCGCAGATCCACGACCTCAAATTCTCCAATGATGGACAGCAGTTCTTGGTTGTTTCTGGAACGACACAACCAAAGTTGTATGATCGAGACGGAGAGGAGCTGTGCGTTTGTTTTTGGTCGTTATTGGATGGGCAGCCTGACCTGACTTGCAGGGCCACTTATATCAAAGGCGACCAGTATATTCGCGACATGAAGAACACAGCGTGCGTCTTATGCGCTTGGTCAAACTGAACAATTATTCATAATGATACAGGGGCCACGTTTCGGAGCTCACTTCATGTGCATGGCACCCGAAGGACCCGCAAACCTTCATAACTGGGTCTTATGACTCTACAATACGGTATGTTATGTTATCTTTTCTTTTTTAACCAGCTTCTCATATGCGAAACACGAAGCATCTGGGATGTCGAGAATAAGCGGAAGCAAAAGACGGTCATTGTCGTCAAATCGAAGGAACGTGGCGCTCGAACGAAGGTCAATGCATGCGCCTACTCCCACGACGGCAGCTTGATAGGTGGAGGTCTGTACACAGGTTTGACTCCACATCGAGGTTTCTAATCGGCTCCGATAGCCTGCTTGGATGGCGCGCTTCACATGTGGCAGACCAAGTCAAACTTCGTGAGACCCAGTATGACAATCGAGGGGGCACACGTGAAAGGGTCTGAAACGGGATCGTTGGTATTTTCCGTCGACGGTCACACAATCCTCACCCGGGGCGGTGACGACACGGTCAAGCGTGAGTTTGCCTCCACGATTGCGCCGAACCTCCGTTAACGTCGCGCCCAGTGTGGGACCTTCGATCCTTCAAGAAGCCAATGGTTGTGCGATCGGGTCTTGCGTCGTTATATCCGCAGACGAACGCTATCTTCAGCCCTGACAACAAGTATATTGTGACGGGAGCTGGCGCGTCGACGAAAGGTGGCAAAGGCCACCTCCTATTCATGCGTAAGGACGGCTTGGAGACGGTCAAAGACCTTGAGGTGGACACAACACCAGTGAAAGTCTTCTGGCACTCGAAGATCAACCAGGTTTGTGGGGTCTCCCTTCAAGCGTTCGCACAACGACTGAGACCATTTTCTTGGGGCAGGTTGTCACGGGGCTGTCAAACGGACAAATATGTGTGCTGTATTCGCCTGACATGTCCGTGAATGGGGCGAAGTTGCTTGCCAACAAAGGACCTCCGAGGAAGGCCACCATCGAAGACATGTCAGATGCTGTGGCTGCTCCAACCATCATCACGCCGCACGCCTTGCCCATGTTCCGAGACAGCGAGGTTGGGCGCAGCACCAAGCGCAAGCGGGAGAAGGAACGGATGGACCCTCGAAAGAGTCGACGGCCAGAACTGCCAGTCACTGGCCCTGGGCGGGGAGGACGCGTGGGAGCAAGCGCGACGCAACACGTCGTCCAGAATCTGGTTCGGGACACGACAAGAGACGAAGACGTACGTAGTCTTGTCCTCCTGCCTTGTTCAGCGCTGGCTTTGTCTCCTGTCCGCTTCATGCCGGGACCACACGCTTCTTTCATCGCTAACATCAGAGGTTATCCTCGTCCATCTATCGGATTGTGTTGTGGTCGGGGAAGTAGTGGACGTGCTCTATGGTTCCACGGGCGGGCGGGCGGTCGAGCTCGCCGAGGCGAACGTTGCGGGCGATATCGCGTACGGGGGTCGGGGCCCTGGCACGCTCCAATCAGAGCGGATGGGCCGTTGCCGTTGTGACACGCCAAAGGCGCGTTGCTATCCGGATCAGGCCCGGGTGCCCAAATCTGGCCCAGTCTCCGTGCCTCCTGCGCTTCCCATCTTCCCCTCTCGCCACGACCTCCTCCCTTCCCCCTATTGTCCGCGTCCTCTGCGGAATACTGACCCATTCACTTTGTTGCAGCCACGCGAGGCGCTGCTCAAGCTGGCCGCCACGGCAGAAGAGAATCCGGTTTGGACTGCTGGTGAGTCCGCTAAAAATTCAACCCTGATGGAGCCAGGCTTGTTTGGCTCTGTTTGGGTATCGGGCAGTGATGCTGACGTGTGAACTTTAATTTTTCAAACTCAGCTTGGCGCGCAAACCAGCCCAAGCCCGTCTTTGCCCCCGCCGCCGACGAGCAGCAGGAAGAGGAGAAGGACTAGGACGGCGAGGGGCAGGCGGTCGAGAGCGTGGGGGCCACGCGGGTGGGGAGGGCAGGGAGGAAGGGAGCGAAAGCGGGATAGGGAGGAAATTGTGGACGCGGGAGATCGAACCTTATTTCGTTGAGCGTATAAAGACCTCTAGCCCAACTTCGGATCTCCTGCCCCCCCAAATCTCACCTGCTCCCTTTGCCCTCCTGTCACTCCTGCGTGACCGTCACGCGTCTTGACTCCGGACGATGCACGACGCGCTCAACACCAACATCGTCGTCGACACGCTCCCCGATCCTGCCTCTCCTGCTGTAGACTCTGCTGCCACCCCCGTCAACCACTCGCTTGTTCCCGACGACGCCAAGATCGACATCGAGCAGGAAAGCGACGCGCGACACGAGCCCCCGCCCCTGAAGCTCGAAAAGCTGGACGCCGTGTCCACCATTCCACAGATTTCGACCCCAGCAGACCCCAGTACGTGTTTGGCTTCCATCGACGCATCCCTTCGTGTTTATGGCGCGTCAGATTCCATTCCCATCGCGCCTCCCAACGGCACCCCTCCTCCGCCTACGGGCGAGCTTCTGGACGACGTGAAGATGGCTGAAGAAAACGTGCCTGCTACGGGCGAGGACGTGGAGATGTCAGAAACGAGTGGCAAGGCGAACGGTCTCCCTAACGGACAAACACACGAGTCGCCCGTCGCGACACCGGTCTCCCCCTCGCTACGTGCTGTTGTATCTTCGAGTGAAACCGCTGTCGACTCGCATGCCGCTTCTTCGCCATACAATAATACCAATGCTAATAACGATGATGATGACCATGATAAGCCTCCACCCGCTAAGAGAGCGAGGAAGTATTCGGATGCAGAACGTGCATCACTCGCGAATGTAAGCACTCCTGCTCTACTGTGCGCCGCTATGGGCGTACTAATCTGTCTTCCCTTATCGCGTTCTGAAGACCGGCACTCCACCTCCAGCCTCCGCCTCACCACCTCCCATCGCGAATGGTGTTCCTCCTCCGGAGCCTACTGGTCCTGTCACTCTCTCCGTGTCGCAGTGGCGTTTCTGCAAGTCTACTGTCCGTGCTCTGAAGCAGCAGAAGGATGCAGTCCCTTTCAACCAGCCCGTCGACCCTGTTGCTCTCGCGATCCCCCATTACCCCACCATTATCAAGCGCCCTATGGACTTCTCCACGATCGAGAGGAAGCTGGCGTCTTCGAACCCATCCAAGGCTGACCCCAACCCAGCGAACCCCCGCTACATTAACACCGACGGGTTCAAGGAGGATGTTCTTCTCGTCTTCTCTAATTGTGTTCAGTTCAACGGTCCGGAGCATCCTGTCACTGCAATGGGCGAGCGTCTCAAGGCCCTCTTCGAGAAACAAATGAAGCAGCTCCCTCCTCCGGAACAGGTATGTCCTTTCTGCGATCGTATACGTTAGGATGTCATAGATTTCGCATAGCCCAAAGTATCCGCACCGAAGAAGGTTGCACCTCCTCCTGCTCCCGCACCTCCTCCACCCAAGAAGCAAGCTCGGCGTCCTTCCACCAATGTGCCTGTCATCCGGCGGAATGATGAGGCCGCCAATCCTGGTCGCCCTAAGCGCGAGATCCACCCGCCTCCTCCGAAGGATCTGCCTTACGCGGAGGCGCCACGCAAACCTCGGAAAGCCAAGGCGCCGAAGAACGCGATTCTTGCAGAGCAGATGAAGTTCTGTGAGAAGGTGTGGAAAGATCTGCATCAAAAGCAGCACTACAACATAGCACATGCATTCTATGAGCCTGTTGGTACGTACTATACCAATGGCGACCTCAAGTGATCTGAATTTAACGTGACCCCAGACGCGGTCAAGTTGGGTATTCCGGAGTACCCTAAGGTTATCAAGAAGCCCATGGATCTCGCGACCATGAAGAAAAAGCTCGATGCCGGCATGTACTCTACACCAGATAAGTTCCGTGACGACTTCAGCCTCATGATCAAGAATTGCACCACCTTCAACCCTCCTGGCAATCCTGTTCACGAAGCCGGCAGGGCTCTCCAGAGTCTCTTCGAAGAGAAGTGGAAGAATATGCCGGTGCCTCGAGCGCATGATTCTAGCGACGAGGAAGATGATGATGAGGACGATGGTGAGGAGAGTCTAGACGAGCGTGCACGTGAGTAGCCGTGACATTGTCGTTCGTCCTGCGGTTCTGACACGTCCTACAGGGATGGAGGGCATGATTGCGGACATGGAGAACCAGATCGCGACCATGAAGAGCAACCTTGCCAACTTGAAGCAGCCTAAGCCGAAGCACAAGGAGAAGAAGGAGAAACGAGAGAAGCCCGCCCCTCCCGCCCCGTCCACATCTAAGGCTTCAGCAAAACAGACCAAGGCTCCTCCGCCCAAGGCGAACAAGAAGAGCAAGAAGCCGGTTACCGACGACGACGTTCTCACCTTCGAGCAGAAGAAGGATCTCAGCGACACGATTGGCAGGCTCGACGGCGCGAAGCTGGAGAAGGTCATCCAGATCATCCATGAAGGCGTTCCGGAAATCCGAGACGTGAGCTATCATCCCCCAATGCTCTCCTAAGTATGCTAATCCGTAACAACCATAGAGCACGGAGGAGATCGAACTCGAGATCGATACACTGCCTGCCGCCGTCCTCACCAAGCTCTATAACTTCGTTATTCGTCCCCTCAAACCTCCTGTAAAGCGTCCTCGTACGGGTAAGGGCACAGGCACGGGTGGCTTGAAGCGGAAAAGCATGGATGAGGATGTCGAAACGAAGAAGATTCGTGCGCTGGAGGAGAGGCTCAAGGCGTTCGAAGGTGGTGGCCGCACGTCTGCCGGTGGCGCTTCCAACGGTGCTGGGGCGGGCGGCGATGCCAGCGAGCATTCCTCCGCGGAGTCGAGCTCAGACGAGAGCTCGGCAAGCGACTCAGAGTGAACCTCTCGGGCGGGCTTGTTATTTGGACCTCTCTCTACGTACGTCGTCGTAATCTTTCGCTGCGTTGGCCGCATCTGCTCGGTGGTGGTGTTGGGTGCTCGGCTGTGTATTCCCCTCTGTTCGTCGTCAACTTATACTCTTGTCCACCACTTGTCATCACCATCGTACATATTAAAATTACAGAACTCGTCATTGTAGCTAGTTAGTACTATACGTTCATATTCCATGTTCTTGCAGCAGTCTACTCAGCATCAATGTTCAGGATGGAAGAGTGTGCGTACAAGCGTGGATTAACTAGCTCCATCAACGGCGACGACCAGGTGCGCCGGCACGGAATTTCTGCCATCCAGACCGAGAAGTTTCTTGACGGGCAGGTTCGGGGGCTGGAGGTGGGCGCGAAGCAGTTGCGGGTGTGGAAGCAGGCGGCTTAGAAGCCCCCATGGACGGAGGGCCACTAAGAGGAACAGCATTCCAGCTGCTTGATACGGATTCGGGTGGGCTGCCCACGCTCGCCCAACCAGACCTGCTGGTATTGACTGGTGGCGGTGACGGTAAGGCTGGAGAAAACGATGTGGGGAAAGGCGGCGGCGGGACAGAAGGTAGGGCATGTTGAGGTGGCGCGCCAGTACTCGTGTCCAACGACGTCCATCCGCCGGAGCTAAAAACGGGTGCTTCAATACGCTGGGGACGCGACGTTGGTTGTGCTGGTGGCTCTGACAGCGGCGGTGGTGCGGAGACTGCGGCCCATCCGCCGCGGCTACTGGAAGCAGCCTCGGATTGCACTTGCCCCACGGATGCCCAGCCGGATCGTTTGGGCGACTCGGCACGAGCGGAGACAGTGGCCCAGCCTCCCTTCTTGGCCGTGCCCGTGCTCGCACTCGCACCTTCCGCCGGAGGGAGGGCTACCGCGGGCGCCACAATAGAGGTGGCGGTTACGGGAGGCTTTACCATCTTGACCCCAGCAGCCTTCGCGATCTTGCGGAGCTCCTTCTCCTCGCGCTTGCGCTCCTTCTCCTTGCGTTTACTGACCTCCTCCTCGGTATTGCGGCTTGCGCGCTGGGTAGCCTGCATGTCACGGAAGCGGACCTTATGGTGATGCGCGTACGAGTTGGTGTGCTCGTCGTACTGGGCGACGTTCTGGAACTGCTTCTCGCACACCTCACAATAGAACGGACGGAGGACGGCCGAAATCTCGGTCTGGACAGCGGCGCGCTTCGCAACGGCATCCTGCGGGGAAAGACGGAAGACACATCAGAGCTCGTCAGGAGAAAGCGTTTGGGGCACTGCTGCCGGGCGCACCTCGCGCTCCCTGCGCTGCTGCTCTGTCTCTTTCGTTTGGCGCTCCGAGTCGAGCTCGCGCCGTTGCGAGACGGTCGATTCAACTGCGGCATGTGTGCTGAGAAGAAGGCGATGCGCATACGTGGGGCGGGGTCACTTACTCATGCGGACATCCTGACTAGCCTTGCCAAGGCCAGTCAAATCGTTTTTGACATAGAACGGGATCGGCTCTACTCGGCCTGGAGGAAGGATGAGCGGGTGCGCCCGGGTGCGAAGTTGGTAACGTACCGTCTCCTGACAAACCCAGGGGCGTTCCTTCAACCCATCCCATCTTGGCCAGCATCGAGAATCCGATGTTTGAACTCTTGATTTTTGTCTCTACAGTTATGACCTCGGCCTCCAGCTTGTGGCGGTAGTGCTCATCGTACTTGTCCACATCCATGGGATCCGGATCAGGAGAGGGCGTGCGGGAGACAAGTGAGACGTTATCCTCGCTCTCGTCATCCTGTTCGCCGTCATCTCTTGCGCGCTAGGTAGGGTTGTGAAGGAGGAGAAGCATGCAGGGTGTATTCAGGGTGCGAAGAATGCACGACGAGTACCTTCAACGTTGGCTGAGCGGGCTGCTCCGGACGGTTGAGAGGGATGGCGTTCCAGCGGGCGACAGTCTCCGCAGACATTCTGTTGACTCCAAAGCGAATATCCAAGAAAGAGACAGGGTTGGAGTAGGGACTTGCACAGACGAAGGAGAGAGGACAGGGAGGAGTGGGGCTTGTGCGATCTCCATTGCAGTGTAAGTGCTCCCGAGTGGCCAACTGAGGCGCCGAGTAACGGTCCACGTGACGGAGACGCGCTCAGTGCGCGCGACGCGTCCACCGAGGCTTGTCCTCCGCCACAACCATCCATTCACCGTCCCATCTCTGGTCATTATCTCCCTGTTTCCTTGGCTGTACTCATGAGCTCAGACGAGTACTTTGACGATGATTTTGACGCTTCCTTCATAAATGAACTCAATGCTATTGAGGCTGCTCAAACTTCACAAGCTGCTGTGGCAACTCATCCTCCTCCAGCTAACCTTCCGACCAACCCCCCTCCCAAGCTACCCAACACCAACCCAGCAGTAGTTATGCCTCCGTTGTCTTCCAGCCACACTGCCAACGCAGCCAGAATACCTTCCTCTCATAGACCTGCACCCGTACCCAAACCACTCTTTCCCAAGACAGCACCACCCAGCATTATCGAACTAGATGATTCGGATGACTACGATGATGCATTCGACAGTATTGTCTTTGATGATGCGGAGCTTGCAAATATAGACAAGCAGGTGCAGCGCGAGTACGACAGCATGAGCCGGGAGGCCGGTCCTTCGAAGCCGAACGGCCTCATTCAGCGACCATCGAAGGGCCCTCAGCTGAATCTCTTCGGGGAGGTCGCCCGAGAAGCAGACACATCAAGCTCACCTGCACAACCGGACAGGAGGACTTTCCAGCGGACGCGTTCAACCCTTAGGCAGATGCCATTGCCAGGCCAGGTGAAGAGGACAAAGCAGTGGGACCGCACGGCTTACGCGAAGACTGGTTATAGGAAGCCAAAGGATACAGGAAAGGAACGCGGCGAGGACGATGAAGATGAGGAGCCGATCGAGTTTGAGCAATTTCCTGCTCCCCAAAATCTCGTTGGGTGAGTACTCCTGCTTCTCAATTCAATGACTGGCTCCGAATCCTCTTCTGTTCGCATCCGGCAACTGCAGACCAGTACGTAGTTTTGTCTATTGCACCACACGTGTCTAATACTCTCTCAGCCGCCCGCAATGAGGTTGGTTGCGGACCGACTAGCGGCCAAAACATGGATCTATCCACTCAATAAACCCAAACGCGACTATCAGTACAACATCGTCAAGAAATGTTTACTTGAGAATACCTTGGTCGCACTTCCCACAGGTTTGGGAAAGACATTCATTGCGGGCGTAGTTATGCTGAATTGTATGTATTTCTTCTCCCTCTTGTAAGTCAACGAGCTCATTGACGCATGCAGTTTACAACTGGTTTCCCCAAGGAAAAGTTGTGTTTGTCGCCCCGACCAAGCCTCTAGTGGCACAGCAGATTGACGCATGTCATAAGACCTGTGGAATACCAGGAAGCGTAGCTGCTGAGCTCACTGGGAATGTAAGCACAGACAAGCGTGTAGCTGCAGTGAGTCCCTTCCGAAAGTCCAAGGGTGTACGATCTCATAGACGTCATTGTATAGTGGGAAGACAAGCGTGTATTTTATGCTACTCCGCAAACACTCTTGAATGATCTCTTGCGCAAACACGTCGACGCCCTCGACATTGTGCTGATAGTCATTGGTGCGATCTGGTATATGCCCTCATGTCCGGATATCACTCAGCCGCGAGAACAGATGAGGCCCACAGAGGAACTGGTGACTATGCATACGCGCAAGTAGTGCGATACATGATGCACCACAACCCTCATTTTCGCATCCTGGCTCTAACAGCCACGCCCGGCAGTAAACCAGAGGCTGTGCAAGAGATCGTCGATGCGCTGCATATAAGCCACATAGAAATCCGGAGCGAGACCGACTCCGACCTCAAGAAATACCTGCATACGAAGCACGAACACGAGCATTTCGTTCAGATGACGGAAGACATCGTCGAGCTCAGAGATGCGCTATCTGCTGTGATCAAGGTCGGTACCGAAATAACTAAAGCCCATGCGCCCCCGTTCACTGTGGTATACCCAGCCTATCCTCACCAGAGTGCAAAGCGTGGGGTTTCTGAAGAATGGAAACGTCACCCCGACAATGCTGCACCCTTTTCGCTGTCAAGCGACTATGGTTGAGATGCAGAAGGCGCGTGCGGAACGTTGGGCTGTTTCGGCTGCTGCTCAGTTGGGTCCTCTTGCAAGAGCGATGGGCTACCTGGTCAGTCTAGAAGGGGACGTGGATCACCGGTATCTCACGTTCCATGCAGGTGGAGAACAGCGTCGCCATGTGCTACGGATACCTTAAAGAGATCCGTAAGGGCGACAATAATAGCAAGAAAGCGCTATGCAAGCTAGACTCCTTCAACAACCTCTGGAAGAAGTTCGAGGAGAAGGCTGCCCGCGGATTCTCGATGCACCCAAAGATGGAGCTTCTGAAAACGCTTCTTATCGACCATTTCGCTCAGCAATTACCCGACGAGGATGGCGGGGGTTCGTCTGGGAACACTGGCCAGTCTCGCGCAATGGTGTTTGTTTCGTTCCGAGAATGCGTGGAGGAGATCGTCGAACTCTTGAATCAGCAATCTCCAATTATTCGCGCCAAGGCGTTCATTGGGCAGGGAACGGATAAGCAGGGCAAGAAGGGCTACGCCCAGAAGGAGCAGCTGGAGGTGCGCCAACCTGATCATACCCTGCCCTACGGCCCTTAGTGAACCTGATATCTCCGGTAGGTCATCAATCAGTTCAAGGCGGGGAAGTACAACGTCCTCGTTTCTACTTCTATTGGTGAAGAGGGTCTAGACATTGGTGAGGTGGACCTTATCGTTTGTTACGATGCTCAGAAGACTCCTATCCGCATGGTGAGATTTCGTAGCGACGATTCTTTCTCCTTTTGTTGATTACGATACGTCCGACAGCTCCAACGTATTGGCCGTACGGGTAGAAAAGCGGATGGCTCGGTACACATTTTGCTTGCGCAAGGCCGCGAAGAGTTCAACTGGCAGAAAGCACAGTCCAACTATGCAGAGGTGCAGCACTTCATCGTTCGCGCGTCAGACCTCGAGGTATATGGCGACGTAGATCGGCTCATTCCCGCCGACATCGAACCAGAGTGTGTCGAGATGGAAATGGAAATCGAGGAATACGTCCGCGAGGAGCGTACCTCCCGCAAGCCGTCTCTGGCTAACGGGGGCTCCCCGAAGGGAAAGAAACGACGGCGGGACGACGACCCTATGCGGAACGTGCCTGCTGCGGCGACGAAAGGTTTCGTGAGCGTCAAGGACCTACTCGTCAAGGGTGCAAGCAAGCGCAAGAAGCAGAAACTGCTTTCCATGGATGACATCGACCTGGAACACGCCGATGAGTCCGACTCGGACGACGCTGAGATAGAGGCTGGACTTCATGGTCCGCGCAGGACCAAGTCCATCCCCATCCAGGAGCCGAAGAAGCCGAAGAAGAAACCACTGGCCCGAAGCGCCACGACCGCGGGCCCAAGCACCAGCAAAGGGAAGACCAAAGACAAAGGCAAGGGCAAGGAACTGTCCACGGTTTCCAGAGGCAAATCATCCAAGGAGCACGCATACAAGATCGCTGCTGTTAATTCTGGTTCAGACTCAGATGACGAAGCCATCGAGCAGGGTGCTGCGGCTTGGTACAAGCCAAGTAATACAACACGTTCTCAACCGGCCAAGCTTGCTCGCTCACGGTCTAGCTCTCTCGACATTCCATTAAGTAATCAAGCCGTCATAGATCTTTCCAGTGATCCCGAGCCAGCGGCGACCGCCGCGACCGTCGAAGGGCGGTCCCCGCTGTCGAAGAGGGCCAGTACTAGCTCCGTCGACTGTCGCAGTACACGAGAAATATCCCCGGACATTCCCCTCAAGACCTACTTGCACGGAAGCAACTCCCAGAGTCACAGCATTGCTAATTCGCCCAAGAGGTCGTCCATCCCTCCAGAAGAGTCCGCGTCGCCGCCGTCGCGCAGCGTCTCTGCAGACGCTCCGGCGAATGGCGGCGATAGCAGCTTCGCCTGGCTCGTAGAAGACGACGACGACCCCTTCGATGCACCCGCCCGGAGCTCTCCGCCCCCACCTCCCCGAGAGGAGCCCGTGGCCAGCGACGAGCCGCTTTTCCTCGGCTCCAGCCCACCTCCAGTGAGCTGGACAAGTAGCCGGTCTACCGTCATCAACGCTCCCCCAGTAGCCTCTTCCTCGCGCACGATAGATCTCAGCTCCGACGACGTCCCGCTTGCCGAGCCCTCCTCGCGCGCAATGGAGCCGAGCTCGCCCAGCATAGACGACATTCCCCTTGCAAAGGCACCCTCGCGTGCAAGTGCAAACACGAAGAGCATGGGTCCACCGCGCGCCCCCGCCCCCGCCGCCGCGCACTCCCCGGCGACATTCTGGGACGAGCTCGGCGCCCCGCCTGCTACCTTCGCCGTGCGCGCCCCCGGGGGTAGCAAGCCCGCTCGAAAGCGCCCTGCGGCAGAAGTACTTGAACTGACCGACTCGTCCTCCCCGACCAAGCCCTCCCCGGTCGCGCCGCGTCGTCTACGGCGCGAACGCCCCCCTTCACCCCCACCCGACGCAGACCCCAACGCCGACGCCGACGTCACCCCCGGCTCGCCCTCCCGCCGCCCAAAGCGGAAGAAGCGGAAGTTCCGGGACGCCGCCGACGCGGCGCGGCACAACCCGTGGGTGGCCCTCGAGGCCGCGCACTCCGGGGACGAGCGCAGCGCGGGCTCGGACGACGGCGCGGACGACGACGGGTTCGGGGCGATGGCGCCCGACAGCGATGACCGCCGCTTCCTCGCGGCGACGCCCGAGGGGACGCAGGTGCGGCCGTCGTACGACCAGGGCGCGGTCTACCGCCGCAGCTTGCTCACGCAGGCTCCTGGGGGAGGGGAGGGCCCCGTGTTTGCGCGTGGGCCGGTGAGGAGGGGTGCGGTTTCGTTCGGGCCGAATAGGAGGGGAGGGGCAGCAGGTGGGAGCGGGAGTGGCGTTGGGCGGATTAGAGGGCTGAGCTCGCCGACGGTGAATGGGGACGAAGAGCCGGACGAGTACGTGCACGGGAGTTTCGTGGTCGACGACGATGCGGAGATCTCCTTCGAGGCGATGCCGTCGAGCGACGACTTATTCTGATCTGCAGCTGAAGACCTAAAGAGGGGGAGCGGACAGGATGTATATTATAGGCGTATGCTATGGGTAGTAGAGTAGCACAGGGTACTAATGGTTGATCATCTTGAGAGAAACTGCCACACTTGGTCAGCAACACCTGCCATCGTGTCCTTCCACTGCTTCCCACCCGGATCCGTCGCTGCCCTGTCGTCGCCGCAAAGCGTATATGGTATGCCGCGGTCACCGCCATGGCTCACTCCAGGCACAAGCGGGAGCTCCCCGAGAACATCGACGCCGAAGCGGGCTGCGGTAGCACGGAACGACGCAGGGGAGCCGAAGAGCTCGTGAGGGGTCGTGCACGATGGGCAGATGAAGTGTGCCTGGTTGAGCACGAGGCCAGTGATCTGCAGGCAGGCGTGAGGATACTGAAGTAATAGTAGGATAGGATTCGACGTACAGGTACATTCACTTTTTGGAACATGGAGATGCCCTTGCGCACGTCCGTGAGTGCAACGTCCTGCGGCGTCGACACGACTACGGCGCCTACATGATTCGACAGCGTGAGTGCCAACGTCTCCCCATATGCTCAACGAGCCGCCACGCACCGTCAACCTCAACGAGCTGCCCAAGCGTGAGCGGGACGTCGCCCGTCCCCGGGGGCATGTCGATGACGAGGGCGTCGAGAGGCTCGCCCGACGCAGGGTCCCGCCAGTCAACGTCGAACAGGAGCTGCTGGACGGCCTTTTGGACCATGAGCCCGCGCCATACGACAGGCGTGTCCGCTGCAGAACCGCCGTCCGCGGGGCGCGGGAGAAGGAAGCCCATGGACATGCACGGCAAGCCATGGTTCACGAGCGGGACGATCGCCCCGGCTGCAAAACGGCTTGAGCGTTGCACGGTGTACAGGTGAGAGAAGAGCACGTACACGATGTGAGCGCGGGTTCCTCCGCGTCCTCGAGCGCCATAAGCTTCGGAATTGAAGGCCCGAAGATGTCCAAGTCGAGCACGCCGACGCGTGGCCGCTGTCTAGGAGCGTGCGCGGCGTTGAGCGCGAGCGCAAATGCGAGGTTCACTGCACGTAAAAGCGGCGCGCCCAGCCCGCGACGGCCATTCAATATCCAGCCCTATGCGCGCGGAGGGGAGACGCACCGGCGACGGTGCTCTTGCCGACGCCGCCCTTACCGCTGGCGACGGCGAGCACCTTGCGGACGTGGGGGAGGGGCCGCTTCTGCACGGGCCCGCCCTTGCGCGGCATCTGGGGCGGCGGGCCGGGTCGCCTTGGGAGGCCCTGTGTCCGTGAGCGACTGGGCGGGCGGAGGACGGAACGTGTCGCTCACCAGAGGGTTTTCGTGGTACCTGGGCTGGCAAGAGGATACATGCCGCCGTTGTACCGAAAGCGGACATCGGTGCGCTCGAGCGACGGACCTCAGCGCGAGCATCGTCGCTGGTGGCTGCTTGAGTGTACAGAGCAGGCGTCTGTGTGAGTTGCGTCACTCTATTGATGAGCGCCTATCGGTATATACGGAGTCTCAGTTACTTGAAGTTATAAGTGACTTGGCAGGTTTGTAGTGGCGGCCTGGGCCGGGATCCTCTGGCCGGTCGAGGTCGACGCGTAGGAGCGCGTAAGACGCTTCCGGTGCTAGCATGAGATCAAGACATAGGCGAGGTGGACTGCAGAACGCGTGCCTGGACGTGAAGGAAGCTGTTATGCGCCGACGCCGTGAAGCAGAATCAAACGGGCGGTGAGCTGCGCGTGCAAGGCCGCGATGCTGGGTTCGTTATTGACGACCGAAGGATGCGATAGCGGCAGTCTGAAGGACGCTGTGGCAGTGGCACCCAGCAGAACTCGGGCTGCTGGCTGAGTGGGATGTTCTGTGCCCCACTACGGACGGTGTGCGGGTGGAGGCGAATTCGATGGGCAGGCCAAGGAGTGGAGCAGGGCCGGGTTGCCAAGCCAATGGGAAGGCGCGGGCAGGCTCCTCCGGCCGAGCGGGCGCGGAGAGGGCGCGGTCGGCGGCGTCTGCGAGCGTCTGCGCCCGCCAAGAGTGCCCCCGACCGGCGCACATATCAAAACCCTCGCCTGCCTGACAAACGCCAGCTTCCCTTCTCCCTCCACGTCCTCTCCTCCTACGACGCGTCGACGTTCGCCTCGGCCTCCAGCTTCAGCCCACAGTCCTTGCAGCCCACGCTCTCTTCCTTCGCTCCTCTCGTTTGAAGCCATGTTCGCCCGCGCTGCCGTCGCCGTTTTCGTCGCCGTCCCCCTCTTCGCCCGCAGTACGTATCCCTCTCCCAAACCCTCACCCGCGCCCCCTCCGCTCCACCCGCTCACACAGCCTCTGCCACCCACACAGCTGCCTTTGCGGCCGACTGCACTCGTACCTACACCGTCCAGGATGGTGACTGGTGCGACACTATCTCCGCTGCTAACAACGTTTCCACGTGCGTGCACCCCAAATTTCGCTTGCTTTTACCCGCTCACCCCAGTCTTCCGCTCGGCGTGCAGGTACCAGCTCGCGGCCGTGAACCCGGGCATTGACACCAAGTGCTTCAACCTCACCCCCGGCGAGGCTCTCTGCCTCGGCACCGACGGCGAGGACTGCACCACGACCCACGTCGTTGCCTCTGGCGACTCGTGCGACTCCATCATGTCCACCTACTCGCTCAACTCCACCGTCCTCACCGGCAACAACCCCCAGATCGACTCCGAGTGCAGCAACATCTACACCGGCGAGGTACGCTTCAGAATACTGTGATACTCATCTTCCAAGTACTGATCGGCTTCGGGTTGTGACTATAGGTCCTCTGCGTCGCCAACCAGGTTCTTGCGCCTGTCGCTGGCTCCGCCACCGCACTCGCGAGCGCCACCTCGGTCGCCACCACTTTCTCGAGCGTCGCTGCGACTACCTCCTCCATGCCCACCACCACCTCGAGCGCTGCCCAGGAGACCGAGACCGGCGATGACGATGATGAGGACCTGCCCTTCTGCGACGAGCTCTAAGCCGTCGCGCGTTCGCAGGATATTCGGACGAGTCAAGGGCTAGCCCCTCTCCACCTTCTCTCGAGCCCCGTGCTGGGGTTCCAGACCCACCTCCGATCTTTGCTTCTTCTACGCTTTCCACTGCATACCCCGCTCGACTCCGATGCATTTCCTCCTTGTTACCAACAGTGATAATGCGCTTCCTGTAGATAGCTTTTGCTGGGTCTACGGGGCGTTGCGTGTCACAATGAATACCTTTGGAAAACATCGAGCTTGCTGTCAGTTAAACTCGCAACGCGTGCGGATCCTTTACCGAAGCATGATTGCACAGATTGAAAGCATGTCATCTGATACGCAAGGAAAGCGAACGCGGGCAGATGAATGAGAGGTTATGGTGATTCGTACGACGTACAGCGAGCGACAAGAGATTTTGATTGATACAAAGCGATTCGAAAGCATAAGATTAGCCATCCAGAAACTGAAACTCAACTGTGTCCGCCCCTACTCTCTTGCGCCGCTATGATTCCTCGAGGTATCCCTGCACGATGAGATGCTCGACGTCCTGTCTCCGGACGAGGAACCGATGCCCGCGTCTGAAGTCGATCGCCCCCAGCTCGGTGTGCACGACCCCGCAGTCCTTCACGACGCGCACCGACACCTGCAGGTCCTTCGGCGGGTGCGCGATCGGCACGAACAGGTCCACGTCCTCCATCACACCCTTGTTCCCCTCCCCTTCCCCTCCTCTCCCTGCGCCCGCGCCCAGCCCAGAGGCAGACGAAGAGAAGGCGTCCTGCCGGAGCACCTGCAGGGACGCACCGTACGACTTGAGAAAGTCGACCTCGTGCGGGGACATCCGCGAGCGCATGTCCTGCGGCGCCGCGCCCAAGTTCGTCGTCTGCCCCGCCGCCCCCTCGCCCGCCCTCGCCCGTTCCTCCGCCTGCTGTCCGTCCTGGTTCGTCCCGCCCGAGTTGGCCGCGGAGGGCGCGGGCATGGCGAGCAGGAGCGGGAGCGCCCCGCCCACGGCCCAGAAGAGGTCCTTGAGGAGCTCGAGCCGGTGGTGGTGGTACGCGAGCAGGCAGCGCTTGTTCCGCAGGATCGCGGTCTGGTACAGCAGCACCGTCGGCATGTGCGCGTCGCCCTTGTCTTGCGCCTGCCCGTCCACGGCGGTGGCCTGTGACGAGGACTGGGACGAGGCGGCGGCGAGCGCGCGCTCGATTGCACTCTCGAGGTCGCGCTGCTCGCGGAGGACGGCGCGGACGAGGGTGTCGTTGTACTTGAGGAGCGTGTTCGTCGCCGTAGACCGGCGCGACTCGGTCAGGAGCGCCGTCGCGAGGTCGCCGAACTGTGTCGTAGTCTGCATCGGCGGGGACGGTGGGAGGGAAGAGGTGGTGGAATAATGGCGGTCCGAGGGAAACGCGCGACGGGCGCGTGCGAGACGCGACGCGACGCGACACGTACCGTCACAAAATGAGCTTGTCACGGCGCATTAGCTTTCGACTCTCGACCGCTGCGGCACCACATCATGATCATCTAACGGGCCAACATACTGAGATGTGTGCGATTTCGCAAGAGGCTTTCTTGGATAATTCGCGTCAAGTACTACATTCCAGAAACAGGCGTACAAACTACTACTCGTATCTTACAAGTTCCACGACTCTCGCGATACTCCCGACGAAGTTTGCTTGAAGTTTGCACCGGCTGTGATACTGTACATTTACAATCTTCGGCCTATGATCATGACACGCTCACTCAACCGTTCGGTATATTCCAATCCTTTCAACTTCGCTTCGCCCTCACGGCACCCAGAATGACCTCGGCCGTGGTCGACTCGGGCCCGCAGCGGGTACCTCCGCGACGTGCTCGCGAACCTCTCCTGGACGCCCGCAGCGCCGGCAACGCGGGGTTACCACCCTACGTGCTCCAGTAGGCGTTGCGTTGGATGCCGCGGCGGATTCGTCGCGAGAGGTCGCTGGACGACGTGTGGATTCCACCCTCGTTGAAGCTGCCGGGCCAGGCTCCCTCGTCGACACTACAGCACGTCCTGTCGGCCGATGTACCGGTGGTACTACCACTGGTGGCGCCCTTTCGCGGACCCGCCTATTTTCTATTGTGCGTGGTAACGGCGCCCGAGGTACCGCTGGGGGTGGCATTTCGAATGCTACAATAGGTTCTCTTACATTGCGTAGTGGTACTGGTGCATGCGGCTGTCGCATGGCCGGCCGACGATTGAGCAGCGGCGGATCCGGCCCCAGCCGTCTTCCGATGTTCTGAGTCGCGAGACGAGGAGGCCCTCTCTCTACCCCGGTGTTCTCTGGGATCCTTTCATCCCTCTGTGCTACTACTGGTGCCGGCAATCCCCTTCCCATGGCGTTGTTCCGGAAAAGGGGGGGTCGAGGAAATGCTCGGCGTGGGCCCGGGTCTGCCAGTAGGTATCCGCCGGGGACGAAGTCCATGGACTGTTCACAATCGCATGTCTTCCAGATCGCGGCACACAGGTAGCAGAACTGGGTACCGCAGCGGCATGAGATGTGGTTGCATCCGAGGTTGAGCTCGACAAGGTGACAGCATTTGGGGCAACGCTGCCAACCCCGTTCGCGGCCGAGAGCTAGGACCTCTGCGTCTAAGTCACGATCGACACATGCGCGCCCAGGGTGTTGTAGTTCTTTGCAGCGGGCACAAGTCATCGAGTAGCACCGGAAACAACGGACTGCCCTCTCCTCGTCAGCCTTGGGGCCCAGGAAGGTGGAACATCCGGGCTGGGCGCAATAGACACGGTTGGGGGTGGTGAACTCGTCCGCCTTCTCCCGAAAAAGATCAATGAGGGGCTGGCCAAGATGAATGCCGACATCGGCGACTTCTATCGGAATCTGGCAGCATTTTGGTGGGAATAGGGATTCGTCCTTGGTCGCCTTCTCGAAGAGAGTCCTGAGGCAGGTAACATCCAGGGCATGGCCACACTTGGTCCGAATTACTTCTCCGCTTATAATATCTCCACAAATAGTGCATTCAGGGGGAGGACCAGACATCGAGGAAGTGCCTTGTCCTTGAGAGGCTGGCCAAAAAGCTGCTGAAAGGGCTTGAAGGAAAGTAGGACCCGGGGAACTTGCGGTTGCGTTGAACGTATGCGGAGAAGCATTGATATGACCCTCTTCCACGGGCGGCGACGGGCCAGACCGTGAACCGTCCCCAGAGGATCTACATAAGAATTTTTTGAGGAAATTGGACCGTCGAAACGTCTCACATTAAATATCCCACTAACCTTGGAAGCCTCTCTATATCTTCCGAGAATACCAACGGGTCTTCATTCAAGGAGTGAAATCGGGCTGATTCATAAAGAACGCCCTCTGTGTCTTCAATAGGTTCCACGTCCAACGCGCGACGCATGGAGGGACCGACTCTGACTTGTAAGACGGCCGCTGAGCCTTGCGAACATCGCCGCGCAGTCCTTGAATGAATTCAGTATCAGGGATCTCTGCGAGGGTAGCTTTCTCTCGTACCTCCTAGTTTCATACGAACATCGCCGTGCGCCATCCTGACGACGGGGATTAGGTGGAAGATCCCTTCCCTGAGACAACGCCACAGCCACGAGATGATCGTATCGCGCGATCTCCTCGATGTCGAGTAACCGGTCCGCAAGAGCGTCCCGATCGGTATATTCTCCCTGAACGTGGTCCCTGGTCACGTTGAGGAGCCCTTCGGCCTCTTCGGCAAACAGAGCAAACGCGAGATCGTGATCGCTGAGAGAAGTGGAAGGTCCGGCATCCTCAAGTCGCTTAGCAAGGATATCGTCGATGTTGTTCGTAGTGAGCCTGGAGATGTGATCGACTAAGGCAGACAGTCCGCCCGCAGAGGAAGGTATATCTGAGGATACGCTAACCATCTGGGGAATTCGTCACGACTTCGTGAAGCACGAGTTTGAGAGCGAATTGTAGGGCCGGTGCTGCCGAAGTGGATAACGACGAGGGGAGCCTCCCACTCCTAGTACCATGGCGCTTGAGCTTCATGCACTGAGCCGCACCGTGGTAAATGCGCTGTTTCATCGATGAACTTTATAGTCGCGCAGCGCTAGTATGGACCTATCGCAGGCCTCAGGGGTCGCATAGTCTAGTCAGCGAAGTTTAAAATCATTATGCCCAGAAGCACAGCCTGGAAGACTATACGGAACTGGACACCCTGACGGAGAAGTATGAGCGAGAGCCTACTGGATAGAACCCATCTGCTCAACTACATGGTCGAACATTAACAAGTCCTAGAGAACGTTCTCGCCGCAGCACTACTGTGACGCACAAGCAGTCTCCAGTTCTGTGAAGAGATATCGTGGCATCGGAATACGAATGAACGTATAATTTATGCAGAAGTAGAATCGACGGCTATCTCCCTTCTAAAACCGGTAGTGACACATTGCTCTGTTGGGCCACCGTAGAAGTCTCACCTACGTGATAATCTGGAGTAGTTTGTTCCTGCTTCTTCCGAGTGGCAGGGTTCACAGTATGCAGCTATACTACAACGGGACCACGTAGGTACGTGTCAGAGAAGATGAGTATATTTAAAAGTCAACCTTCAACGACATGTAGGGAATAGTTAAGATACAAGGTGATAGACTTACTCGTACTCATACACTTCGAAAACCCGGGGATTGTGATAGGATAACTTAGCCTTTGTGCCCTTCTCGCTCCCCTAATTGTCTTCATCGTACAGGCCTCCCGGGCAGGGGCACCGATGTGCTGTACCGCTGCCGAGGCCCCACAGGGGGTGGTACGGTCTCAACGAGGCCGTGATGTCGGGTAGCCTGCCGGGTTGTTGCTGTCCTGAATGTCGCCGTAAGCGCTGTGGCAAGTACCGTGGGGAATGCCCCGCGCAGGCCTGTTCGACGAAGTTGCGTTGCTGGCGTCGTGCGTGGCTCCGAGTCAAACTCCCTTGTAGCGTCCATATATCCCAACTGGGGTGCCGCCGTAGGTAACGGTATCTGCCGCCGCCATGCTTCTACTGGATGTCGTGGTACACTTTCGGGTAACGGCACGTATTCCAACCTCGGTGCTAACGGTGGCCATCCCCTTACCACGGCCTCAGCTGCAACAAGTTGGCGCTGGCGCGTCCCCTCCAACGCTGCGTCTCCGCGATATTCCGGCTGGACAGCGGGCATCGGCGCCATCACAGGTTGCGGATTATTATTCGCGATGGGCAAGAATGGCGGGTCTCGCGGGCGTTGGACGACTGGCGCTACTCTCGCTGGCTCCGGATTCCCGTTTGGAACGCGCCTAGGCCGAGGCCGGGGCCGACCGCAATCGCACGTACCCCACTTCGCTGCGCACTGATAGCAGAACTGTGCCCCGCACCGGCATGTGATGTGACTACATCCCACGGTGCGTTCGACGAGGTGGCGGCATGTCGGACAACGCTGCCAGCCCAATTCACGACCGAGCGCGAGTACTGCTGTGTCCAAATCCGAGTCGAGGCACTCCCGCCCGAAGTGCGCCTGTTCCCTGCATCTTGCGCATGTCTTTGTATTGCACCGAGCGCAATGGAGAACGGTTGTCGTAGAGGCCTTGGGTCCCAAGAAGGCGGAACACCCAGCCTTGATACAATAGACGCGGTCGAGTGTGCTGAACTCGCGTGCCTTCTCCTGGAAGAGGTTGACGAGGGATTGGTCGAGATGCATGTAAACGTCTGCGAAGTCTATCGGGATCTGGCAGCATTTCGGTGGAAAAAGGGATTCGTCCTTGGTCGCGTTCTCGAAAAAGGTCCTTAGACAGTCAACATCCAAGATATGGCCGCATCTTGTTCGTATAACTGTTCCTTGTACACTATCACCACACACTGTGCATTCAGGAGGAGGACTGGGAGGGGCAGGAATGTAGGGAGAGACCTCCCATCGGGGAGTCACCACGGGAAGGGCCTGGAAGTATGCCGGGGAAGGGGAATAGTAGTCAGCCGTGTGGGGTGGGCGCGGAGGAACGTGGCCCTGAGATTGGTGAATGGACGATGGGGTACTGGGGACTGAATACTCCATCGAAGGCCTGGAACGTTGGGGTTGGCTTTGAGTGAACATTCTGGTGATGAGAGCTCCTACTACTCACCTGTGAAAGGTTTCATAACTATAACCTGGCATTGATGATATATGTTCTGCTGAAGAATCCGGGGTCTGGGATAGCCCGTTAACATGACCGTCATAGTTATCCTTCGAAGTCATTGCCGCATTTCGGACTACATCAGCGTTTCCAGTCGATCCCCTAGTCCACGTCGTGTGCGTACTGTCCATCGATACGACTATCCCCGCCGTTTCGATGTATGCTGCTTCATTGACCCAAAAACCTTCGGATGGTCCAGTATTGGTAGAGCCGATGGGGGTATCGGTGATGGCTTCGTTTGAAACTGGACGGACTTGGCGGGGGATGGTACCCGAGTGGTACGGGCGTGACATCGCACTGAGTCGTGATATGACTGAGTCTCACCAGTGAGTGCCACTAAAAGCTGCACTTTCGCACCTGCTGAATCCGGGTGGATGTCTTTGCGCATGATCCGGACGATGAGTATAAGGTGGAGGATCCCATCCTTGCGCTAGCGCAGCATCCGTGGGGTGATGGTATTGCGCAATCTCCTCGACGTCGAGCCGTGGGGACGCGAAAGCGCGCTCGTAAGTATACTCTCGCTGGATGTGATCCTCTGTCTCATTGAGAGATGCCTCCGCCCCTTTAGCGGGCAACCTAGTAGCGAGGTTGTGATCGATGCGAGGAGTAGACGGCCCGGCAACGTCCCGAACTGGGTTGGCGAGGATACCGTTGACGTCGTTCTCGTCCAATCGGTAGATGCGATTCACCAAAGCCGAAAGCCCGTACGGAAAGGGAGCATTGCTCGAGGAACAGGTAGCCATCCGAAGCTTCGTTCGTCGAACACGGGGGGAGACGTGCGGGGTGAAGGCCGACGCGGACAACTAG
Source organism: Grammothele lineata (assembly GCA_002150815.3). Lineage (NCBI taxonomy): Eukaryota > Fungi > Basidiomycota > Agaricomycetes > Polyporales > Polyporaceae > Grammothele > Grammothele lineata. The sequence goes on along the minus strand of NDFF03000382.1, from coordinate 500,533 downwards.
AAGGCAAGTCTCGGGCGGGAGCTCTATGGCGCTTGAGCCTCATGCATCGAGCCACATCGTGGTGGTATAGAATTGATTACTCGAGCGTTCATTGATAGGCTTTTCAGACTTGCTGCAGCATGAGCGCGAGCCAGCGGCAGGTAGTCACATTGCAAGTCTAGGCATTTGTGTCCAAGTTTCGAAGTCAACGAAGAGCTAGATAGGCGAATGTTTTCAAGTTCCTGAGGTAGAAAGGCGAGCGAGTTCTGAGTGTAATGCCCGAGCATTCTTCCCGAGCATGCTGCGTGATGGTCAGTAACAAAGGGCGGCGTGCACGCGTGCGCTGATCTGCATCTCGAACGGGGCTCTGACATTGCGCGCTTAATACAGTCGCGACTCAGTCCAGGCCTTCAACGTCAACGTTCCAACAGGCTACCAGCTCGCTACCCTCAATAGACGTCCTCTGGCATCCGTCGGCCTATTTGTTGCAAAAGGCTCATAGTTTCAGCTCTTTGGGAGATATGTACACGAGAAGGCACTCGAATGGAAGTACCGGCAGAGAGCGACGGTCACACTCTCACGTTCCAAATAAACATCGATTCCGGCCTAGATGAAACTACATAGTAGGCTGCAGTGGTACAGTTATAATGATTAGTCGTGCATACTCAAAACTTCGTAGTGTGCGCTGATGACCCTACATCAATAATAACATCGATCGATGTACACATAGAAGACACCCAAGAACTGGAGCCCGGGCTCCCAAGACAGCCTACAATTAGACAAACCGCTCCGCGTTCGAACGAGCAACTTGAAGATGCTGCTCAGTCCGCCAACCCAATACGCCCCGGCTGCGCTGCACGTACCGGAGGCGGCACCTCCGGCTCCGGAACGTCCGCAAACCGCACGCAATCGCACGTCTTCCACGCGGCGGCGCACAGGTAGCAGAATTCCTTCCCGCACCGACACGTAATATGGTAGCACCCGTGGCTGAGTTCCACCAGGTGGCCGCACCCCGGACAGCGTTGCCACCCTTCTGCGCGGCCAAGCGCCAGCACTTCCGCGTCCAGGTCCCGCGACTCCGCGCCGCAAGGCCGCCCAGTATGCGCCGATTCCTTGCAGCTTCCGCACGTCTCCGCGGCGCATGCGTCGCAACGGAGGGCCTTCGCGGAGTCCGTGGTGGCGCCAAGGAAGGCAGAGCAGTCGGGCTGGGCACAGTAGACGCGGTCCACCGTGCTGAACTCGCGCGCCTTGGCTTCGAAGCGAGCGATAATGGCGTCCCCGAGGTATGAGCGAGCGTCTGTAAGCTCGACCGGGGCCTGGCAGCACTTGGGCGGGAAGAGGGTTTCATCCCGGGCTGCAGCCTCGAACATGCGCCGCAAGCAGGCGGCGTCGAGGATGTGGCCGCACTCTGCGGTGAAGGCTTCATCGTCTTCTACTTCATCTCCGCACACTGTGCATTCGAGCACAGTCCTCGCTGGTGAGGCAGGGTAATCTATCGAAGCAGAAGAGGGCCCGAGAGACTGGCCTGGAGACGGCATGGATGGGCGAGACTCCTCGCTGGCAGTCGCTGGAACGGTAGGTAGGGGACGTTCAGAAGGCGTCAACCGTGTGCGTCGTAGTTGTGCGACCGATCCAGACGTACTAGGGCAATGACAAACGTGTCAGCCTCGCTCATAATGTACTGTGGCGGACAAACCCTAGTTGCTTGAACGCTGCTCGGCGCTCTTCTGTCTTGTCTTCATCGAAAGCGCCACCGGTTTCTGAGCCTCCTTCAAAGAAGTACTGAATAAACCATTCACTGATGGAGTTGCTTTCGCTGGAAGGATCAGAATCGAGATTGCGCGCCGCATCATTTGTTGACGATGTACTTGACGAGCGTGAGTGCAACATCCTTGTGAAACCGGATATCATTCAGCAGCGCGTACCGATGAGGGAAAAGACGCATCTTACCTATTCGCACCGCTCCTTCCTAGCCTAGTACGGTCACGTGGAAGGGGTCGTGGGGGAGGTTCCCTGCCCTCAGAGAGCGCGATGGCCATGAGGTGATCGTAATGGGCAGTCTCCTCGACGTCCAACAGCTCATCTGCTAGGTTTCGGCCGTCAGCTTCCCCGCCTAAGGCATGATCTCGCGACATGATGAGGAGTCCTTCCGCCTCTTCTGCGAAAAGCGAAAGGGCCAGCTCACGGTCGCTGAGGGGAGCGGACGGTCCAGAAGAATTGCCTCGCTTGGAGAGGATGCTATCGATGTCGTTCGTAGTCAGCCGCGATATGTGATTGACCAAGGCAAAGAGCTCGTCTGGGGAAGGAGATCTTCTTGCCAGCATGGAGGAGACTTGACGAGAGGAATATCTGAGAGGTATGTTGCAGGGGTAGTGTCGAACGATGAGCTTCCAGGGCCGAGACTGCCGTCTTTTGAGAGAGTAAACACGCCGCAACCTCTCTAGCGTTCTAGTCACGATGCTTAGATCCGAGCTTCAGGCATGTGCACGAGAAATGGGGTCTGCTTACCTTCGCTCTGTCGCATCCAGATCAACGGTAGCCAGTCCCTTTGCAGTACAAGTGAACTTTAACCAACGGAGTTCCTATACGGAGCCCTAGACATTGGACACCGTATACGTGAAGCAGCAACGTGTTGCCACTGTAACTCACCTGTGCCATGGCAGGTCAGGATATCTCATGGTGGCTGTAATATTAGACGGGAAGGAGATACTATTGCCTATGGCGTTTACCCAGAAGCATGGACTTGGGGAAGGCAATGGGTGGATTGTGCTTATGCGATGGGCTGGCATCGTCAGATACTAGGTTCGGAGAATGGCATAGGAAGTCTTTACCTCGCATTCATGAACAGCATTTTTATGCTCCAGATCTTGCGAAGTTAGAGGCTGCGTTCATTCTCTATATACTGTAAGGGCGCGCAATATTGGCAAGACGCTATTGCCGCATGGGCAAGAGAAACGATGACAAGGAACAGAGTGTCCAACACGGAGAATGGCAGTTCCAAGCCGTGTGGGTGCATGGGTGGCAATTTGGAGAGACAGCGTGGCAGACTTGCAATCTCGAATGCTTGTCTGTCGAGCATGCGGTAATGAATCGAGCCGCCAAAGATATCCTATCGCCTTGGAAAACAGACAGAATTTTAGCCACCACTTCATCCAGGAGACTCATCGAGCAAGAGAGGAACTTACTGTCAACGGCTGGCCAAAAGAAGCCGTCGTGGGACTCCCAATTTGCGCGACTTGATGTTGTACAGATTGCATGTCAAACTTGTCAAACCCACGGTCGCGTTCTGGGTGGCCTCGCCACGGAGGAATTTGAAGTGATCATCCCCAGATCATCCCGATCGTCGGCAGCGCATTCAAGTCTGTTTGCGTGCCCAATGGTCGATCGATCATACAGTGGTGAGGAGCTGCGTGGGACTCGGCGCTGTAGAGTGCTAAAGCTGCGGTGGTCCCGGAAAGACAACTTGAAGTTATGACGGTCGTAGTCGAAAAGCCGTCACGGTCACGGCGACTTCGCGCGTTAGACGTTTGGTCTCCATTTGACGTGTTACGTCACACCATCACTCGGAGGCGACTCCGACAACACACGCGATCAACAGTCGGAACTACAACAATCGACCTTCGCTGCTGAGCTTGTCCCTGCTCCGCTACCACTAAACGAACCATAGCACCATCCCTGATATTGCAACCTTGCATCCTTCGATTCAGCGTACCGGCAGTACTGGAGCTACTAGTATCAGTAGCATATAAGTAATCCGGTGATATCATGCGAACGGCGGCACAAGCTTGGTAAAGTTGTCTGCAAACGATTCACTGAACACGCGTTCACGCCTTGAAAATCATTGAAATTCTCAGGTTCTAGTTCGGCGTGGCCGGGCGTGGCAGAGGCCGCAGCATCACACCGGCCCCGTGCCATAACGCCGCGCGCGACCACATTGAATACATTGACACCGGCCGGCGATCGTCGTTGTTGCCCCCCAACTCGAAACGCACGCCGCCCATTCAGATAACAGGAGCTGACTAGGCACGACACAACTCTCTTTCTCCCCTTGCCATGGCGCGCCCGCTCTTTGCTCTTGGTGCTTTTCTTTCAGCTGTCTTGGCTGTCAACAATGGTCTTGCGCTGACCCCGCAGATGGGCTGGAACACCTGGAATCACTTTGGATGTGGTATCAGTGAGCAGACGATCCTCGGCGCAGCGGAGGCCCTTGTTTCGAACAACCTCACTGCTCTGGGCTACAACTGTGAGTCACCGCCCGCTCGTCCTTCGTGATTTATGGACTCCGCGCTGATCCGATTAATTGCAGACGTTCTAGTCGACGACTGTGAGCATGACGATCATCCCCGATGCTCGTCGCGCGCAGAACGGACGCGGCTTACACGCATCTTTTAGGTTGGCAAGCGGACCGGCGTGATTCGAAAACCGGAGCTCCTGTCGAGAATAAGGACAAGTTTCCAAATGGCATGAAGGACGTGGCCGACAAGATCCATGCCATGGGTATGAAGGTGCAGTACGATGATTTCGCGCAGTGGCGTTCACTCTTTATTCATAAGGAGAGTTTTGCAGTTTGGTATCTACAGTAGTGCAGGAACGTGAGTATCGTCTATAGACGTCTCAGCAGGGCTGGAAACTCTAACGGAACTTCGTTCGCTAGCTATACCTGCGCCGGTAGGTTTGGTTCCCTGGGCTATGAGGACATCGACGCCAAGACCTACGCTTCATGGGGCGTTGACTATCTCAAGTACGACAATTGTTACAATGAAGGGCGAGCAGGTACACCATCGATCTCATATGAACGGTACAATAACATGTCCCGAGCGTTGAATGCGACCGGTCGCCCTATTCTCTATTCCATGTGCAATTGGGGAGAAGACGGACCGTGGAACTTTGCTGTCGTACGCCAGTGTCTAGCACGGTTGTGAGTGATGCATTGATGTGCAGTCTAGAACATCGCCAACAGCTGGCGTATCTCTGGAGATATCTACGATGTGAGTATGGTGTCATACAGACGAAGTAGCCCTCTGACCCATTCCCCTAGAACTACGATGACTACGACGTCCGGTGTCCATGCACTGACGTTCTCGACTGCAAGCTTGCGGGGTTCCGTGAGTACCCTTGATGCTGTCGTGATATATACCGTGACTGATGCTTGTAGCATGTTGTCCACAGACTGCTCAATGACGCGTATCCTGGACTTTTCGGCTCCAATCGGACAAAAATCTGGCCGTGGCCATTGGAACGACTTGGACATGCTTGAGATTGGCAATGGAGGTATGACGTTTGACGAATACGGTAAGCATGAAATATTCGTAGGGGCGATGTACTTATTATACCCGTTCAGTCACACACTTCTCGATGTGGGCGTTGGTGAAAAGCCCGCTCATTCTGGGGAATGATATTACGAGCATGGTAGACAAGGCCTACAACAATCCGCTTAAGTATTGTGGCTCACTAGGCTCCATCTAGTCCGATGAAACGCGGTCGATCATCACCAACGATGCGATCATCGCAGTCAACCAGGATGGTGCAACTTCGCCTGCGACGCGCCGCTGGAAGAAGTCCGTCGAGGGCGGTGATATTCAACTCTGGTCTGGAGGCCTGACGAACAAGTATGCTCTCTGCTTACATCTTCTTGTTCCTGTACTGAAGATCCAGGACTAGCTCCTTTGTGTTTGCCGTGATGAACACTTCTCCGACGAACCAGACTGTCAACGTTTCCATGTATGACGTGTTTTACGACCAAGGGCGAAGTTTCGCGGAGCGTACATTCACACTTTACGACCTTTGGCAAAAGGACGCAGACCAGAAATGGGGCGCAAAAACCGGAGACGTCACCGGGACCGTCACTCTCGATGTCGTTACGCACGGTGTGAAGGTCTTCAGAATCACTCCTTCCGCCTCGTCGAACTCGAGGAGGTCTATGAGCGACTTATGACTTCTTGCCCCCATCCTCGTCGGCGTCGCCCTTGCTGGTGGCGCAATTGCATGGTTCATGAGACGACGGGGATGGGCGCTGCGGAAGAAGACTGCCTAACGTCTGCGAGCACCGGATGTGTCTTCACTTTATCTTTCCAGTATTATAGACGTTTCGCCATAAGCTGGGTTCCAGTAATTTATGGAGATGAAAGGCTACCATATATGCGATTGATGATTCTACACGACTGCGGGGTACACAATGCTATAATTCGAGACTCGCCGCGGTGACCGGTCCACTTACGGACTGTTGCTAAAGGCGCCGATTTGGTGAACGCGTGACGTCAGAATAGACGCGTGGCGGCAGAACGCGTCCGGTGACCGAGAGCAGCGTGCAGTGCGATGTCCGCATTCACCTCGTTCTCTTGTCCGTCTCAGCTGCCCAGAGCTGCCGATGGATAACACCTGCCTCTGCCACCGCACAGGTACCCCCGCCGCCGCCTGTCTCGGACCGTCGGCTTTGACTGCGCTGGTCACGCCCGCCTTCCGAAGAAGCATGGCGGCTTCGGGTACCGTCACGTTCAATGCTCCAACCGCCGTCATCTGACTTCCCGCCGACGCTCGCCCGCCTCCCTTATTCCATTCCTCGTATACCTTCTTGCCGCTCTCCCATATAAAGCCTGCGGTAGAGGCCATTGACCATCCGGGCTCCCCGAGCGCTTTCGACGGCGGGTTTCAGGATCCCTCGGCACTGGTCAACACCATGGCGCGCTCCCTTCTCGCTCTCACAGCCGTACTCCCCGCCGTTCTGGCCTACAACAACGGCCTGGCTCTGACGCCACAGATGGGGTGGAATACATGGAATCACTTTGGCTGTGGGATCAGCGAGGACACCATCCTCAGTGCCGCCAAGGCGTTGGTCTCTAACAACCTGACCGCGTTTGGATACGAATGTGAGTCCTCGCACGTTCCCCGGTCGCGTTCTCCGTTGACCTCTTGCCTCTTGCCCTTCTTCAGACATATTAGTGGATGATTGTGAGTACCGTCTCAACACATTACCCCAGAGTCTCTGGTAGACATTGCCCTTTGGACAGGCTGGCAGGCGGATGCCCGGGATCCTGATACTGGCGCGCCCGTCGAGAATAAGGACAAGTTTCCTAATGGCATGAAGGACGTCGCCGACCAAGTCCATGGCATGGGTCTCAAGGTGCGGCTGCCCGTCTGCGTCTCCTGCGACGCCCCTAGGAGTCTTGTTTACCCCATTTTGCCACAGTTCGGCATCTACAGTAGTGCTGGGACGTGAGTGCGGCCAGACGCTTCCGAGTGGACAACGGAGCGCTCAGCCGTCTCATCGTTCTAGATACACATGCGGTGGAAAGTTCGGCTCTCTCGGCTTTGAAGAAATTGACGCGCAGACGTACGCCTCCTGGGGCGTCGACTACCTCAAATACGACAACTGCTACAACGAAGGCCGGGCGGGCACGCCCATGATCTCGTACGAGCGGTACAACAACATGTCACGAGCACTGAACGCGACCGGGAGGCCCATTCTCTATTCAATGTGCAACTGGGGCGAGGACGGTCCCTGGAACTTCGCTGTTGTGAATAGACTTTGGACCATGTGCTCATCGGACGGAGGCTGAGTCTCGTGCAGGACATCGCGAACAGCTGGCGCATCTCGGGAGACATCTATGACGTAAGTGCCATCCAACGCCACCGGAGGTACACTGCTGAGCGGTTTCACAGAACTACGACCGCTATGATGTACGATGCCCGTGCACCGATATGCTCGACTGCAAATTGGCCGGCTTCCGTGCGTTATGTTTCTCATAATCTTTGAGTCATGATATTCATTCCGTGGCGATAGATTGCGCAATGACCCGGATCATCGACTTTGCAGCTCCGTTAGGTCAGAAAGCAGGGCGAGGCAAGTGGAATGATCTTGATATGCTTGAGGTTGGCAATGGCGGCATGACGTTCGATGAGTACGGTGAGAGCTTCTGATGTCTCCAGTCATTCGGATGTTCTGAACTGGTCACAGTCACTCACTTCTCTATGTGGGCGCTCGTCAAAAGCCCCCTCATCCTAGGCAATGATATCACGGACATGGTAGGCCTGACAATCTACTTCACTTGAATGATTCAATGCGATAATTTTTTGCAGAGCGACGAGACCTTGTCCATCATCACAAACGACGCAATTATTGCGGTGAACCAAGATGCGAATGGTTCACCCGCAAACCAAGTCTGGGTAAAGAACATCGACGGCGGCGTGTTCGAACTCTGGTCCGGTAGCCTTGTCAATGAGTACGTGGCTTCATTGCACCTTCCCAGTCCAGTCCCGTAACTTGACGGTTTTCCAGCGAGTTCGTATGGGCCGTGATGAACACTTCCCCTTCGAACCAGACGACAGAGATTTCGATGGTCGATGTCTTTATCGACCAAGGCGCGTCGTTCGCGGCTAATACATTCACAATGTACGACCTCTGGCAGAAGGACTCGGACGGCGAGTGGGGCGCGAGCGTCGGGGATGTGTCGGGTAGTATGTCCGTCGATGTTGTCACCCACGGCGTGCGCGTGTTCAAGGCTGTCCCCGTCTCGAATTCGCGCCGCGCGTCGGGGGAGTTATGACTACAGCGGGACGCGCAGCGTCACCTGGTCACTCGTCAGCGTTGAAATGTAAAGACACGGGCGGACCATAGCAGGATGAAAGTGGCGAGGCCATCGGACGAAGCTAAACCTGTTGAACTGTATGTCTAGTAGCTGTACATAAGACATTTCTGTGCTTGGACGGCAATTCGCATGATGCTTTGTCGAGATTCTGTCATAAAGCGCGACGGTGGAGGACATAACGCAAGTTGCCCCATTGCGTATTCGCTCCTGTGAACATCCGTGCCCAAACGCTCGCCAAGTACTAGCTGCGATCTGTCACAGCCACTGCGGTCCGCCTTGGGAGCCACCGCGTCAGTTCGGCAGCGCTCAGTGTGGTCTCGTTAGACTCTTGACAGCTGCTCTTGTCCTGAGATATGTCCGTACCCCCATCTCCGTTACCAATATCCTCTATAGGACCCGTAACATGCTTCCCTCAATACCTCTCACCTCTCTCTACGCGCTCGCCCTCGTCAGCTCCACATCTCTACACGCCGCGGCACTCGAGAACGGCCTCGCGCTGACCCCGCAAATGGGCTGGAGCTCGTGGACCCAATTCCGGTGTGATGTCAGCGAGGAACACGTCCTCGCCGCGGCCCGCGCGCTCGTCTCGACGGGGTTAAAGAACCTGGGATACAAATGTGAGTGCGCACGTGTTTCCGACACCGAGACTCGGAGTTCTCGGAAGCTGAGACCTAGCTGTGCTGTGCTCGCGCGACCGCGTCTGGTCCTAGACGTGCTTGTGGATGACTGTGAGTACGCTCGCTAGTAGCTACTATCGATGTGAGGACGTTCCTGATTGTACATTCTTCTGGGCATGCCGCGAGATAGGTTGGCAGGCCGACGCACGAGACCCACACTCCAATGCGCCCCTCGCGAACGCGAGGAGGTTTCCGAGCGGTATCAAGGCGCTCGCAGACCAGGTTCATTCAATGGGCCTCAAGGTGCGCTCTTCTCGATAGACTCGTGAGGCGTTGATGGCCCCCCGCTCACGACCATCATGCACAGTTCGGAATCTCAAGCAGCGCTGGAACGTGAGTGCTCTCGCACCCTCGGGAATTCGGGAGTCGGATCGGGTCCCGCTCCGTCATCTCCTCCTCGTCCTGCTTGGCGTATACCTGCCGAGCCGGTTCGCGGACCCCAGTCTCAAACGTGAGATGAGCGTACATACTCACGAGTCTTTGCTCGCAGCCACACATGTGCGGGCAAGTTCGGCTCGCTCGACCACGAAGAGACCGACGCGCGCGCGTACGCGGCGTGGGGCGTCGACTACCTCAAGTACGACAATTGCAACAATGCCGGTCGCGCAGGCACACCTCAGCGGTCGTACGAGCGATACGAGCGGATGTCGCGTGCGCTTCTTGCTACCGGCCGGCCGATCCTGTACTCGATGAACAACGGGGGCGAGGACGGCCCGTGGAACTTTGCTGTTGTGAGCAAGACCTCGTAACTGGCATGCGCTCCGGGCACGCTGCTAAGTCATGTTGTGCTCTGTACCTTGTAGAACATCGCCAACAGCTGGCGCCTTTCTGGGGACATTTACGATGTGAGCGGGCCCGCTATGTTTCCCGGTTTTATTCGGAATTCCCGCTGACGATATGGTGTTCACGTCAGAATTACAACCGTTACGACGCGCGATGTCCGTGCACAGACATGATGAACTGCAAGTTCACAGGAAACCGTATGGCTTCTGTTTTATGATTCATCCCGAGTAGCGATCTCATGAATGCGACTACAGGATGCGCAATGGTGCGCATACTGGACTTCTTCGGCCCCTTCGGGCAGAAGGCAGGGCGTGGACATTGGGCAGACTTGGATACGCTTCAAGTGGGGAACGGCGGGATGACGTACGATGAATATGGTGAGCACAGCCTGTGTTTACGATGCTCGGGTTGACTATTTCGGCTCAGTTACACATTTCTCTATGTGGGCACTCGTAAAGAGCCCATTGATTCTGACTAATGACATCACCAGTATGGTGTGTTCCCACGCGCATCCTTGCCTACACATTTCTCTCACAGAAAGAATTCAGTCGGATGAGACAAAGGCGATCCTGACAAACGAGGCCGTCATTGCTCTCAATCAAGACAGCGCCAATTCGCCAGCGACTCGGGTTTGGAAAAAGCCAATCGACGGCGGTGATCTTCAGCTCTGGTCCGGTTGGCTTGCAAAGAGGTGGTTGCATTCGTACGTCGCCGCTTTTACCTTGGAGCCATTTTGTAGTATGCCGACCGTGCGTCTGCCCTAGCAATTTCGTGTTCGCAGTGATGAACACTTCCCCTACAAACGTGACCGTTGACATCTCTTTGCTGGAGGTCTTCGCCGACAACGGCCACGACTACGGCCGGCGGACGTTCACGCTATATGACCTCTGGCAGAAAGACGTTTTTGGCCGGTGGGGAGCGTCCTTCGGTCAGGCCTCTGGCTCTCTTACCGTCGATGTCCCGGCACATGGGGTGCGCGTGTTCCGCGCCGTGCCCGTCATGCTCTGGTGGCGCGTGCTTACAGCCGCGCTCGTGCTACTGTCTGTCTCTGGCGTAGCCGTCGTGTGTTGGGGCCTGGTTAGGCGCAGGCGGCACGTACGACGATGGATGTTGCGAAGGATCGGGTTCCGCAGAACGGGTTACACTCTCCTGACTGAGCCACGAGACCATGAAGATTAGCCCTGTCAGGTCTTGAGCAAAGACGTCTTGGGAAGGTTACCGAATATTCGGGTGTGGTGCACTGCCCTTGGTATCAGTCCGACCTTCAGCTTCAGGGAGAAGCATGGAACGAGAACCTGTCTCATCTTGGAGTGCGTCGGAGATGCGATAATACATAGCATCGTACATACAACACCTAAATCCAGCTTTATTACTATTGCTGGCTCTTGGGCTCATCGATCATATAGACTACGCAAATACTTAGTACGGGAAGATAAGTAGTCGGCAGGATGCTTGTACGTACCGTTCGTGGTCATATATAGCACACACAACATCAGAATCTCCCAGAGGGGGCGGCCGCTGGATACGATATACTTTCCAACGACGATCAAACCCAGCATGTACGAGTTCAATGCGCTCTAACGTCTTCGACAGCGTCCGAGCGAGCAGTTGCGCCGCCTGAGGGATACCCGATATCTCTGGGGGTTGACCAGGGAACCACCTGCCCAATGGCCGGCCCGGTACCGGCCCCGGGTGGACCCAGTCTGGGGACAGTTGCAGCACGCGGAGCGAGCGCAGATTGACAAGTCGCTCCGCAATCCAGCCCTAGGTACATACACGGTCGACAGAGGCGTCAGAGCGATTCAGGCAAATACGTACTACATCCACATCCGGCGGATCGGGCCAATAATTCTGACGGAAGTCGAGGTCCCGCTGGGGCCGCTTCCAGGGACGATAGCGGTGAATGGACAACCTCTCTAGGAGGGGGAATGCTTCGCAGATGTAGCGCAAGAGTGCGTCCTCCATCTCGTCTTCGTCACTGCAGTTATAATCAATCTCGAGTGCGGTCAGGTTCGGAGTGGTGGAAGTGCGCAGGAGAGCAAGCATGTCCCTTGCGGGAAGCGTTTTGGACAATAAACCGATTCCTCCCTTCCCTGAAGATCCAAACAGGCGAGGGAGCGAGCATAGCACAAGAGTGCGCAGTGATATGGGAAAGTGTGTGCACAGCAGCTCCCCTGCTGCAGGGTTGGCAAGGACAGCCTGTTCCAGTTCAGGCCATCGGTTGTGAGACGGCGTAATATAGGAACGAGGACAGACTTCCTGCGCGGGAGACTGCTTCGTGATAACGCAGTTAAGGATGAGCTCTTGCAGCCTCGGTGCTCGGAGAAGGAGATCGATGAGTGGTAACGAGGACGAGATGGGCCGGAGACCGGTGAGAGTTAACCGCCGGAGCTGAGGCCAGGTTGTCTGGGACATGGCCTCCAGTGGCGCTGTCTCTATAGGCAGCTCGAGTTCTTCAAGGGTCCGGGAAAGGGCCGGAATGACCATTTGGAGGAATGCAATCTCGGACGGATGGCCTCGTGGTTCTAGCCGTTGAACGGGCGGTGTGTATGTGAAGGATGTAAGAGGAGCGCAGGGGTAGTGGGTCTGTGGGAGAGGAGGGTCTAAGGGGTGATACAGCCATTCAGTCACTGAGATTGCTGTGATTTGCGGGGTATGGAGGACTGCTCTGAGGACGGGCGGAGGAATGGCGTCCTTCTCAGGTCGATCCACGAGCTTGAGCCAGTCGCTAGGAGAGTCGAAGATGACCGAATGCAAGGAAGACATGAGCAGAAGGACCTCGGCGAGGAAGTCACCCATCTGCGATTCAAGTTTTACTCCTTCTCGCGAGTTTTCTGTAGTGTAGTATGCGTTGTGTTGCCTATCGTACCATTTTTCTGTCGTCGCAAGCCTCCGAAAGGGGCCATCAAAGGTCAGTCGCCTGGGAAGGCGCCAGAAAATCAGCACGTACAGATTGACCTCCGTTAAAGATATCTGCACGCACCTCACTAGTGGCCATAGATGAGTTGGCAGGAATTGCGCTCGATCAGGGATGGTCTTCGCTGAGATCTTACAATGAGAGAACAAAATAGAACAACATCTGGACCGGAGTTGCTTGCATGTGAGCGAGAGAGGGCGAAGTCTGCAATTAGGCCGAAGCTCGTTGAAAATTTGATACAATACGTCGTCGTTGAGAATGCATAGGCTGAGACAGACGTTTGTACTCGGTGGGTAAAGGGCTATTCATGCTCCAACTAAGAACATGCTTACCTCGGAGTTGGACTTTGAGTGACCACCTCCGTCATTTCAAGACTCGGCGGCGGCGCGTGCTGGGTTCCTCCGATGGTGGTGATCCGCACCAGCCGAGTCGCAGGCGCTGCTGGAAAAAGAGGATTTGTCAGCAAGGCGAGCGGCAAGGGGAAGTTTGCGGAGAGCGGCGCGCCACAGTCGACCGCTTCAGACGGCCGTGCGCGGGGTGCGCGCATCACCGACTCCTCGTCTCTCTCCCTTGCTTTGTCTCCGCTTGGCCGCTCCCCCAAATACCCAGGCCGGTCATGCTCTACGACCCCGAGACGGCAAATCACCTCAAGTCGTGGTTGATCAGGACACTTGAACCAATGTCCGTGCTGCTCCTTTCATCCGTCTCTCTCTCTCACTGATTTGTCTCCTAGATGCGACGCTGAGCCCGGTGCGCTTGCGGACTACATTCTCGCGCTCCTCAAGCACAGCGCACCGGAACAGGAGCTGCGTCAGGAACTCATCGGGCAACTGGACGAATTCTTGGAAAAAGGTACGACATGCCCTCTCCCCACCCTCACCCTGTGTTTATATCCCGTTCGTCCACAGAGGCCACTTCCTTCGTCGATACCCTCTTCACTGCGCTTCGTTCAAAGTCGTACTTGCCGTATTCCGCCACTCCATCTTCCTCCAACATCCCCTCATCCTCTGATGGCGGCATCCCAATACCCCTTGATGCTCTCCTCGCCGGTTCCCCACAATCACCTGAACGCGGACGAAAACGCGGCATCGACAACGACGATTACGATGCACAAGGTCCCAACAAGGGCCCGAGGTTAAATCACGATGGTCAGTTCTCAAGGCACGGTCGTGGCGATGGCCGGTCATCATGGGGAGGACGTGGCGAACGTGGTGCGAGGATGAACTCGACTGGGCGCGCGGATTACATGGACGGCGGCATGGCGGGGGTGGACATGAGTGGTGGAATGAACGGCGGCATGGGTATGGGCATGAACGGTCGCAACGGGCAGAACTACAGGCCACCCGAGCAGCGAAGAGGGATCTGCCGGGATTATCACAGTAAGTCGCTTCGCTCCACCTCTGCGTGCCTCTCCTCATCTTGCACGCCGATGCTGCTAGACAATGGATATTGCGCACGAGGCGCGTTCTGCAAGTACAGTCATGGTGACGATGCGGTCATACCTGCCCAGCTTTTCCCCATGGGAGCTGGCGGGATGCCGTTCATGCCAATGATGGGGGCTGGAGGCATGCCCTTCCCCGTGGGCTCTGTACCTGGCGGCGCGTACGATCCCCACGAACGGATGGACATGCGACCCATGGGCGGCATGGTGGGCGGACGCAATCCGAATGCCCGACCAGCAGTGATGCCTCGGACAGACGATGGCGACGCTCCAATGGGTCCAAATCCTGGAGAGCTCCCTGTCATTCAAGATCTCACGCCCCAGGTTCCTATTGCAGATGTGTCTCCTTACAATAACGGCGAAGGCCTCCGCCAGCAGTCACGTCCGGCACCTATGGAAGGTGTTGCCCCCACTGGCGAGTCAAATGGGCGAGACCTTCCTCCTCATTTACCTGCACCCCCACAAGATGTTAGCCAACCCCAGCGTCCATTCGTAAACGGCCGTGGCGGCGGACGAGGGCGAGGACGTGGTACATTCGGCGGAGATGCGCAAAGCTTCCGCCCTGAGCGGCGCAACGACAAGACCCTCGTTGTGGAGAAGATACCCGAGGACAAGCTGTCGCTTGGCGCTGTGAATGACTGGTTCAGCAAGTTCGGCACCGTAACGAACGTCGCTGTTGATGCCGCGAGTTCGAAAGCACTCGTTAGTTTCTCCAACCATGACGAAGCCCACAAGGCGTGGAAGTCGGAGGAGGCCGTCTTCGGTAACCGCTTCGTCAAGGTATTCTGGCACCGACCAATGGAAGGTCATGGGCAGGCTGGGCAGCGTATGCTGGCCGCGTCAGCTCCCATAGTCGCACAACGAGCGGTCGCTCCTCCCGCATCGACAGCTCCTCACGAGGGTTTCCCTGCTCCTCCCACACAGGTCCCCTCTGCGGTCCCTTCCACATCTCGCGCCCCTTCCGCATCTTCCTCTGCCGCCGCGGCGCTTGCGGCAAAACAAAAGTTGCTCCAGCAGCAGATCGAGGAGCAGAAAGCGCTCATGGCGAAACTCTCGTCCGCGACTTCAGACGAAAAGAAGGAGATCATGGCGCGCCTGCGGAAGCTGAACGAGGAGATGAAGAAGCCATCAACAATGCCCGCCGCGGCGACGGCCTCGCAGTCACCACCGCCTCCAGCCGCGTCGTCGTCATCATTAGCGTCGGTGCCCGCCAAACGATCTGCGCCTTCAACGCCTCGTCCCGACGACCGCGAGCGACTCGAGCGGGAGCGACTGGACAAGGAGCTGGAGATGCACGGTGCCGACCCGGGCGCTCCGGGCGGGGAAGGCGAGGAGGAGAGCACGGAGGAGCTCAAGGCGAAGCTCGAGAAGCTCAAGGCAGAGGTACGTCATCGTCGCGTCCCTGTGCTTCTCTTTCCATCGCACATTCTAACATGCCTCGGCGTCTTTCTGCAGGCCGCGAGTCTGGGCATTCCTGTCGCAGGAGAGAGCACCGCGCCCTATGCGAGCAGCCCGTACCGGCCGTATCGTGGCCGTGGTCGGGGCGCCCGCGGTGGGTATTACCGCGGCGCAATGCGTGGGGGCCCGCCGAGGATGAACATGAAGCTCGACAACCGGCCCAAAAAGCTCGTCGTCAAGGGTGCGCCTGCAGAGAGCCTCCAAGCGGTCCGGGACTGGTACGAAGTGCGTATCCCTCCCTTCTCTCTGCGTCCTCCGCGCTCCCGACCTCGAGTTGACTTGTTCGCATGTAGACGACCGGGCAGGTCGAGTCTGTCGAGGTCGCCGATGGCGGGGACGTCCTCGTCTCCTTCCGGAGTCGCGCCGCAGCCGAGCAAGGCTTCGCTAAGGGCTCGCACATCGCGCTCGTTGGACCCGTACAGGTCGCGTGGTTCACCGGCCAGGCCGCCGGCACGCTCGTCCATGCTCCCTCCGCCGGCGCGCCCGCTACCTCGGCGAAAGACGTGATCAGCAGCGGGGGCAACGCGGAAGGCGGCGCGGCTTCCGTGCCTGCGGACGACGCGGGCGAGGACGCGCACATGCCCATGGCGGAGGAGGTCGAGGTGGGCGGCTGGGGCGGGGACGACGACGGGTTTGGGATGATGTGAGCGAGCACGCCGTCCGTGTGTCTATACCTCCATGCGTTCATCCGTGCGCCCGTTCTCTCACGTCTGTTCGCCGCGGCGCGGAGAGCCCGCCGTTGGAATGTTTCTTGCTGTGTCTGTGCCTGTTCGCATCTCTCGTGTAACCATTATTGCTCCTGCTCGGCTTCGTTCATTCAATGGACACACAAAGGTGGCCTGGCCGCGTGCGGCGCGGCGGCTACTACACGCCTTTTGGCGAATTATCACGTCCGTCGGTGTGACGACGGCGCGATCGCTCAGACGACATGCTCGACATCCATCTTTCCGCGGGCTGTCTGGCGACTAGTTCTCCTCGGTCCGCGAACGAAAGCGTCTACGATGATGCAAGAATGGTATTGTTGGTGTAGGTACTACTAATGTTCTGCAGTGCATGCAATGTCTCTTCCCCGTGCACAATCGCCCGACTACAGCTATGCTCACAGAACCTCTAATAACGAACGAACAGGCGCACGACCAGCGAAGCACACAACCGACGCTACGACACCCTGCTCCGGCTGTTGCTCTTCCTCAGCTTCCCCCCTGATGGTGCCCGCTTCGGCCCCCGTGCATCAGCGCCGTTCGACAGTGGCACCGGTGGCATGACGGGGACGGGGACGGGGACGGGCGTGGGCGTGGGTGCCACTACCGGATGTGCCACGGCGAGCGGCACCGCGTCGCGCGCACGTCCTCGCTCACGCTCGTCCACTTCTCCCGGCCCCGGCCGGGGCACCCCAGCCTTAGGTGGCGGAGGCGGAGGTGCGGGCGCGGGAGCAGGCGGGAAGTACCCGCTCTGCACGTTCTCGCGGCCATACACGGACGGGATCCGGGGGACAGGGGGCATCGGGGAGCGCGGCATGAACATCTCCTGCTGGGGCGCGTACACGTCCATGCCCACGCCCGCTGGGGCTGAAGGGCCACGCTGGTGCATGACTGGGCCGGGCGAGGGCGATGGCGTGCGCGAGCGCGAGCGCGGACGTGGGCGTGTGGCCCCGGCAGTAGCACCAGCACTGGCAGCGGCGGGAATGATGGGAGCGGAGCGGGCGTGCGGGAGCGGGGGCTGCGAGGAGGCGCGACGTGCGCGCGCGCTCGCGCTGTCGCTGTCATGCAAGGTAGAGGTCGAGGCGACTTTGGAGAGCGAACTTCGCGGCCGGGACTGGCTTGGTCGAGGGCCGGCTGTAAATTGCGCAAAGGATGAGAAGCAGAACAAGGATGGACCGCCACTGCGAGACCACGACATGCAGAATGGTGCTTACCATAGTGTGATGCGCGCGAGCCGCCGCTGCCACTTCGTTCATGGCCATGACGTGCGACGGACTGGGGGCGCGAGCCCGCGAGAAGCCACTGATCCGCGACGCTCCGCCTATCGCCGCCGCCAAAGACGCTCTGACGATCGCCCCCTAGATCCATGAGGGGATGCGTATGCGGGTATAGCTCGGGCGCGAGCGGCGCGGGGAGCACGATCTGGATGTTACTGTGAATCGAGTGGGGCGCGCCGCGCAGCACATTGTGCGTCGAGTGCGACGTCTGCACGGACTGCAGGGTGCCAGCCGAGGAGACAACTGACATCGGGCGCGAGCGCGAGCGAGCGGGCGCCCGCGGGGGCCGTGGCCGCGCTGGGGAATAATCGCGAGGGAGGGAACTCGAAGACTCGACCGAATGGGTCATCTCGGAAGGGGATGCGGGGAGACCGGCATGGGCATCCGAGACGACGTCGCTGGAGGAGCTGGCAACGCTGGTCATGCTGTTGTGCGGATTTGTTGCCGAAGGGAGGAAAGAGGGGGTTGGAGGCTGAAGGTTCTCCGCCGAGAGTGGGTACGGTGAGCTCGTACCCGAAGGCGAATCCTCAATCGCCCAGCTATTCTCCCGAGTGGGGCCTCGACTTGAGTAAAGGTCGGGGGTGCTTCGCATAAGAGAGGCGCTGCTCCCGCTGGCTGAAAGGAGCCGCGAGGAATACACTGGAGCATGGAGGTGGTGGGTCGAATCTACCCATGTTGTAGGCCGGTCTCCTTTACGGTCCGAAAAGGCTGCAAGTTGTTGCTCGCGGTGGTGGGCCAGGTCTTGTGCGGGCGGAAGGGGGACAGACCTGGATCGTCGACACGAGCGAGCGAGGAGGCGCCATGCGAAGAGGGCAAAGGCGAGAATCACGACCGAGCCGGCGACGACAGCGATGATAATGATGGTAGAGGTGGAGAGCCCGGTGCCGCCGTCCCGCCTGACGATGTAGGCGACATGGGGCATTATCCGGAGGCGTAGAGTGTGACGGACTGGAGCGGCGGGAGCGGGGGTGAGGTAGAAAGAATGTTGTCGAAAAGAGCGTCGATGAGACAAGCGACGAGAATATTAATACATAAACAAAGAGATGGCGACGACGGGTGGCAGCTGCCTCGAGGAGGGCAATTGTCCAGTGGGCGGCGGGCTGCGCCAGTGCCGCGGGTGGGCGAGCAGAGGCGACGGCGGCGGGCGGGGCGGAGGCTCTGGGATGGACGCGGGGACGAAGAGCTTGGCAGAGAACGCTCAGCGGACGCTCCGGCAGAGGCTGTCTGGCCGACCAAGAACGGCCGTGCTTCGATGCGGGGCTGACTTCGCCCGGGCCTTCGTCCGATTTAGCCACGTCCCGGCCGGCCGACGCGTTGATCATCGCGTGGCGCTGGCCGAGGCCCGAGCTGGATGCGCCGAACGCCGCCCGACGCCCACCTCCGCGCCACCGGCTGCTGCCGCCGGCGGCCTCACCCGCACGCCGTCCCAGGACGCCCGACGCGCCTCTCGCGCCCGGCGACCATGTCCACCGTCCCGCCCTCCGCCCGTCGCGTCGGCCCTCGCTCCATCAGGTCCTTCACCTCCTCCAATGCCGACAGACCCACCGTCCCCAGCAGGCCTCCGCAAACAAAGCCTGTCACCCTTGCAAAGCGGATCCTCTTCCCCACACTTCCTGCCGACGCCGACCTTCCTCCTCTTCTCCTCTCGCCCGAGGCGTCCCCAGAGCTCAATGCAGAGCTGTACGACTTCATTGCGCTTGCGCTGCGCGCCTTCGTCAACACCTGGTGGTCCAAGATCACACGTTACGACAAAGAGTTCCTCCCAGAGATTACTCGGATCCTTACTGTCGTCATTCGCGCTCTAGAAGCGCGCCTCCTGGCCACCGACCTCTCACCACTCGTCTTCAGAGACATACCGACACTACTCACCCAGCATTGGACTGATTACCGCAATGCACAGGCCAAGCTGCATACATCCTATGCCGCCGGAGGCGCCGTGTCTATGTCTCAGCTCTTCCACCAAATACAACCCCACATGGCTGTCTCCGCTGAAGGCGTGATCGACCCAGTGTACGTGCGCCAGGCCGTGGACCATATCTTGAAGACGTGTTTACCGCCAGAGGACTATGAGCCAGAGACAGAGCGGTTCATAGTGCGTGAAATCGTCCTCAAGGTCCTCGTAGGGAGTGTGCTGCCGCGAGTCACCCAGCCGTGGTTCATCCACAAGATCATCCTTGACCAGCTCGGCCCTGGGAAGGTGGGAGACAAGGTGCAAGAGGTGTGTGGTGCTCTCCGTCCTTCGGTCCTTGTGGACGTCGTGCTCGAGGCACACGAGTGGGGCTATATATACTCCGCATGTACATACCTCGTACCAGCAGGCAATACACATACGCGTTCTAGCCCCGCTTCGCCTTTTCTGTCGCTGTCTGCTTCAAACTTGTGCTGACTGCGGTCATCCCTCTGCAGTCGCCGGTCGACGTCTCGCCTCAGCGCCCCCTGCTGCAGAGGCAAACGTCGTCGCATTTCTCCTTCCAATCCCTTGCCATCCTCGTCCTGTCTGCCGTGCAATCCGTGTCAAGCGTTTGCTTGAGCATCTTGCACGCATATAAGCAGGCAAGGGACACAATTAAGAAGGTCAATCAGACTAAAGACCCACACCAAGCGCAAGAGCATGAACTTCCAGCGCAAGACGATCACCCTGTTCGCGGCCACGCGAGAGACGAGACGACTACTCGTGCCCTTCCAGGCTCGTTAAGTTTCCCAACACCCACGCCGCCACCACGACCTGTGTCGCCTTCCTCCGAGACAACTTCATTCCTCCACTCGTCCTCTCGCGAATCCACTTCATCCCAGCCACCCGGTCTCTCACCCTCCCCGTCTCCTGCGCCCGCATTAGCAGGCCCCGCGCCCATCCCAAATTACACTCACCCTCCACTCGCATTCCTCCTCACCCTCCTCACCCCTCCGCCTTCCTCCCCCTCCGCCCCATCCACTGTCAGCACATTCACCACCGCCCGCGCGCTTACACACCTGCTCACCCTCCTCGGCGCGCTCGCTGCGCCCTTCCTCGCCCGCCTCCTCCCCTACCTCCTGTACGCGCACGCGCTATCCCCGCCGTCGCTCACGCGCGTCGTGCGCAGCGCCAAAGGCGCGCTCTTCCCCGAGGGCTGGCCCGGGCCGGCGCCCGTGGACCCGACGCCTGAAGAGCAGGCCGAGCTGCGCGCCGCGCTAAGGGCGAGGCTGCTCGAGCGCGTTCCCGGTGAGTGGTCTCATTTCTTCTATTACCGGATTGCGAGCGGGATGCTGAACGGAAGTGTCTCTTATGTTTTTGCTGTTGCAGGTGCGGTCGCCCCCCTACTGGGTCCGACGGCGGACGCGCGGGCGGCGACGGTAGACGCGGCGCTGGCCCCGCTTGACAACGCGGCGTGCAATGCGCACCTCGCGGTGTTCATTCTGGACCTAGTTGTGCTGACGATATTCCCTGAGATGGGCGCGAGTGAGGATATATGATTAGGGCTCCGTGGTATGTTCTCGCTTAGGATTTGGGATCTCTCTGCTGTATACCTGTTGCACGTGTAATGACGAACGCTGACGACCTGTTAATGCCCTCATGCCGCTGAGCTCCGGCGTGGTAAAATTACCGCGTATGAGGACGGAGATAAATGTGTTTGGACGATCCGATCCGGTATCGAAAGGTCTGCATAGAATCGGCGACTCTGCCGCAATGATGCTATGATACAAGCGGAAGACTTCTTCAAGCGTACACCTCCGGAATCCTTCCACGAAATTATCCCTCTGTCTAGATACCTGCCCCTCTCACAGCTTGAACGGCGTTTTCGGGTATTGGACTTTCTCTACCGCGGCTTCGTCCACGAACCAGTACAGGTGACCAGGGTGTGCGGGACGGACGCGGCTCGCAGGAAGGCCGGCCTCGGGCTCGTCGAGTACGGTATGGAGCGTATCCTGCTTCCCAGCGCCAGTCGCGACGAACGCGATGCGCGCGGCGTGGTTCAGGACGGGGAACGTGAGCGTGATGCGCTTGGGGGGCGGCTTCGGGCTGTCCTCGATGTACGCCACCCAGCGGTCCTCCTCGGCGAGGAGCTCGTGGCCGGGGAAGAGCGAGCAGGTGTGGCCGTCCGGGCCGATACCGAGGAGGATGAGGTCAAAGATGGGGAAGCGCGCGGCGTCTTTCATGGCAAACTCCTGGATGAGCTCCTTCTCGTACGCGTCCGAGAGCTCCTCGAGGTCGTCCGCAAGCTCTGGGTTGATCGTGTGGATCGTCGGCTGCGGGCCACCGGCGGGTAGCTTGGAGAAGAGCTCGCGCACGCAGAGCGCGTGGTTCGAGTCCTCATGGTCGAGCGGGACGACGCGTTCGTCCGCGTAGAAGACGTGCCTGTCGATAGTCGGCGGGTGAGCGATCGGGTTTCGGGCTAGGGGCTCGGAAGGACAAGGCGGAAAGGGCGCGGATCGGATGCGATGCGAACGGCTGGGGAAAGACCTACCACTTGTCCCACTTTATGGCGGGGTTACCGACGAGCCCAGCGAGCTGCTTCGGAAGCGAACCGCCGGAGAGGGCGATGGTGAAACGGCCCTTCTTTTCGATGGACTCCTTCTGGGCTTTAACGATGAATTGCGCGAGGGCATCGACGAGCTCGGCGCTCGAAGGGAAGGCGTTGACGACGGGAGGGTTAGGGGCGGTAGCGACCATCGTAAATGGCGTTGTCGTGCGCGAGAGGGAGCGCGAGGAGTGTGAGGCGCAGTGAGAGCGGGAAGAAAGATAGAGGAGAAGATATCCGGTCGAGGATGGGCAGGCGAGCCGCGAATGTCTGCGCTGATGTCATCTCGGACGTGCCGGCCAATCTCAGATCGCCCGCATCTCCTCCCGTCCCAGTGCCACAGCGCGCGGCTCGCGGCCCTCGACCAGCTCCCGTCTCTCTGCCTCGGCCCCGTGTGCCGCCCCTTCAAGCTGTAGTTCAGCTATGTCCGCTCTCTTCTTCTCTACGTTCGATGTCACCCGCCAGGCCTTCTACCGCGCCCGCCTCGCCGCCGCCATCGTGAACCTCAAGCCGATCGTCCCTGGACGTCCGTGCCTTCCGTCCTGCCCTCGCACCCCCGACTTGTAATCTCACGCGTCTGCCCGCAGACGTGCTCGTCATACCCACGCGCGTTGTCCCGCGCCTGGCCGACCTCAAACACGACGAGCTCGCGGAGCTCATGGCCTCCGTGCAGCATGTCGGGCGCGTCATTGAGCGCGTCTATGGTGCAGATGGGCTTACCGTCGCCTGCCAGGTGCGTGCTTTGGTAGAGCACATAGCGCTCCCCTTACGAACCCTTCTCGCGTTTGGTTCTCCCCCTCGCCGTCCCTCGCCGAAGGGCAATATGTACGTGTTCCTGTGTGCTCACGGCGCCGGCAGGACGGCAAGGCAGCCGGGCAGACCGTACCGCACGTTCACTTCCACCTCCTCCCCCGCAAGCTACAGGGCGATGCATTCACACGCAACGACGATGTCTACCCCGCGCTCGAGCGCGCGGAGCACGCACTGCACGACGCGCACACTGTACCACAGCCGCTTCAGGTGGACGCGGACGAAGACCGCAAGTCGCGCACTGCGGAAGACATGGAGAAGGAAGCGCGTTGGCTGCAGACCTTCTTTGAGCAAGCACATGTCGGGTCCGAGGCAGGTCCAAGCGTGAATGTGTAGATTAGGCACATAGAAATAAACTAGGTATAGATATACGAGATCCGTATGTGTTCTCGACTTCCAAGAGGTGGCTAGCTCGTGGGTATATGTAGAGTTCGTTACACATGCGTAGAGTGTCATAAAATCATGAGAGGCATAGCTACAAGATCTTCCAAAGAACCAAGAATCGCAAGAGATGGGATAGATCCACGGAGGCGGAGTGATAGCGGCGTGGCGAGCATCAGCGCTAGTGACGATAGCCTCGACGACCATAGCGACGCGTTAGGTGGCAACTGTCGTCGCTGCAGCAGGAGTAGGTAGTGAGGTCGCCGGTGCAGGGGCAGGCTGCGAAGCCGCTGGCTCTGAATCAGGTGCAGACGGTTGGGTGGCCGGCGCAGTTGGACTGGTCGTAGGATCCATCGAGCTCGGGTCCGACGTCGGTGACGACGGCTGAGCAGGGGGTTGTGGCACGTCCTCGTTCTCCCAAGTGCCTGGGATGAGCGCGATGGGCAACACCCACGTCGCGGTAAGCGTGACCCCGTTCCCGGTGTCGAAGCCCTCGATCTCACCCCAGCTCCATGCGATAAAGCCGGAGATGTACCCGAGGTACGGCACGAGGCTCTTCACGAGCAGGAACGCGGGCTGCAGCGCGGGCGGGAGCGCAGCGGCGGGAATGTTGTTCACGAGCCAGGTGAGCGCGGTGGAGAGCATCGCGCTGATCTTCATCGCATCTGCTTCCTTGTCCCCGAGCGTGGCCATCACGGGAGGGGGCAGCCACCTACGAGAAAGGTATGAGCATGGTAGTTTCAGGCACGGCATACGGGGAAAAAAACGCACAATCTATAACCCCACCACATCACTTGCACGGAGAGTTGGGTCGTTGAGGGAACCCAGACTGTCTTCTGGACGGTCGTAGGCGCGCTCGGGGCCGGGTCCGAGGAGTAGAATGGCCAGTGCCAGCTCCAGCCTTCCGCCTTCGGCGTTGCCCCATCTGCTGGCTCGGCGAGCTTGTCCTGCACCGGCGCGTTATCGGAGATGACCTTGAGCACCTTCCCGTTCTCGTCCACGGCCACGACTTGCGAGCGCGCAAGCTCAACCACCGAGTCGTCCTCC
Source organism: Grammothele lineata (assembly GCA_002150815.3). Taxonomy (NCBI): domain Eukaryota; kingdom Fungi; phylum Basidiomycota; class Agaricomycetes; order Polyporales; family Polyporaceae; genus Grammothele; species Grammothele lineata. The sequence goes on along the minus strand of NDFF03000382.1, from coordinate 475,981 downwards.
GGGACGAGCGGGCCGTAAAACATGATACCGTCCGTATTGCTGGTCGTCCCCGAATCCGCGCCCGATCCGCCTTGAGCGACGTTCGACTTGGGCATGAGCACCCGCATGTTATCGAGCGTTTTCCATACGTTCTTCTGGCCCTGCGCGTTGGACCCGTTCATGAAGGAGGGGGATGCCAGGAGTGAGAAAAGGCGCTCGTTGGGGATGGCAGAGGAATCTCCTGGAGTCGTACTGGAGTCGCCGTCGTCGTCCTTGGGACCATCGGAGCCTTGTGGTGGGTTCATAGAAGTGATAAAGGGAGGAACTGATGACAAAAGCGACTGGATCTTGCGCGCGAGGGGGAGCACATCCGTATCCGAATTGACCGGGGCAGCGACGTCTTCGCCTTCGAGGACGGTGGGCAGACCACCCTCGACGTTCGCGGGAGCGGACGATTCGGATGAGCCAGAAGTTTCTGTCTGAAGGGGTATGGGAGTGGGCGCAACATCGCTACCTTTCTTCGTGCCCCTCTTTCCACCAAGCTTGCTGTACTTGAGCCAGTCAAACGCACCAGCCTTGGCACGTTTAGGTGACGCGAATGGAGTATCCTCAACGGGGGTGTCCACAACAAGGACATCCGCAGGCGTAGCGTGAAGGTTGGGCGACGATACTGAGGCCTGCTTAGTGCTGAACGAGCGATGGAGCGCAATGCGGTCTCGCAGCGCACGGAGGCCCTTCGTCCTCGCGTCCGGCGGCGCGTCTGCGGCGGATGGATGCTGCGCTACGTCGGTCATGGCGCTCGCTCGTCCGGAGGGAGGAGAATGGAGAGGGATGGAGAAGAGAGGGATGTCAGTTTGGGGATCATGAAGCCAAGGAGAAAAGGCGGGACGGCGACGCAGAAGCGGACAAGCTTGGTGAACTGAATTCGATCGGGGGACATGTTCCTGGATGACCTCGGCCAGCGCGGCTCACGGGACCAACCCGTCCTCGTGCGTTCGACGGTGCCCGCTCCGGCTTGAATATTGAATGCGAACTCCTTGCTATGGCTTACGGCGTGCAGCCGCCACTTGCGTTCCGTCCATGCGCAACATTTCTTTCCCCGTCACCCTGGCCTCGACCTTTTTTGCGTGAATATGAACTCTCGGCGCCGGTGTACAAATTAGGACGTCTGGGACCGAGGGCCTGGAGACAGCACGAACGTTTGACAATGCTCGTTGCCGGAACCTAACACAGGGTGGCGCTTCAACACACTCCTGAACTCCTGGCCTGGTTACTAGGTACCGATCGGCGCTGAGGAGCTCGACCTGAGTTACAGCAACGACCGCGTTACCCCCACGTCCAAACAGCATTGATTTCTTTTTTTGCAAGAGGTCTACCAGTGGGGCCATGGAAGCTTATATAATGCAACCACCCAGAGGACCAGTACACGACGGTTGAACGTTGAAGTTTGATGTGATGAGAATGGCCAACAGTGATGCCTCCGATGACACCGACAGGAACTGGTTTACAAATTTCAGACAAAACCCAAACTAGACCGACCGACTCAGGAAACTTCGCGAGATGCACACAGGTATCACCAGAGCCACCGGTTCCGCCTGCATCGGGCGCAGGTTCGGGTATGGCAGCCCGTGCAATGCTATTATCATATGTCAGCAACGTGCACGAAGATGTAACATGAGTTAATTGCAACATGAAACTCACATACAAAAACAAGCGCAAGTAATGCCCACACCCCTCACAAGTGCCTGCTCCAGATACGTAGCGCCAGCGATGAGCGCAGTCGTGATTGTCCCTAAGCCTCTCCGCCTCCTGTGCGACGATTCTCCCGAATTCGAACGTTGCAGCGAAGGCAACGAACCCTCTCTGGTTGGCATTCGCGTTCGCCTGCGCTTGTTGTCGCTGCACCCTGTCTTCCGCGGCAGCGAGCAGGCGGCGCTCGTCCCATTGTGTACACGCGCACGTCTTCCACCGCGCCGTGCAGAGGTAGCAAAACTCGTGGCGGCACCGGCACGTCATGTGGAAGCAGCCGTGCGCCAGCTCGACAAGGTGGCCACAGCCCGGGCAGCGCTTCCAGCCCGCCTCACCCGCGAGGGCGAGCACGCCTTCGTCGGCTGTGCCCGTACAGCGCAGGGTGAGAGCATGTGCGGCGGCCTTGCAGTGCCCACACGTCTCGGCCCAGCATTCCAGACAGGCGAGGTGTCTTGCAGTGGGTGTCGCAGGACCAAGGAAGGCCGAGCACGTCGGGCGGTGGCAGTAGACGCGGTCTTTGGTCCCAAATTCGACGGCCTTCTTGTCGACGAGGGCAGCGAGGTCTTTGTCGAGATAAGCGCGAACAGTAGAAATATTGAAAGGTGGGCGACAGCATGAAGGTGGGAAAAGCGACTCGTCCACGGTTGCCGCGCGGAAAAGGTCGACGAGACATTCAACATCGTATGGATCTCCACAAGGTGCCCGAATCACTTGGCTGCGGATATCATCCCGACAGATGACACATGATTCTAACCTAATACATCCCGGGATTCGATGAGATAGTAGAGGAGTATCAGCGTCATACAAACTTACTTTTTCTTCGTGCTATTGACCGTTGTTATGGAAGATGATGAGGGTATTACGCGAACGATGGTATCCGACCTGCAGAGGTATTCTGTTAGTCATGGTATTGTCTATAAGATAGTGGTGACCGACCTCGTAGAAGCAGGAGTAATTGAAGGTAAAAAGACCGTGGAGGAGCGTGAAGAAGAAGCGCTACCCTGTCTCGACAGCACGGAGGTTGTCGTTGAGGGGCTGCCGAAATGACGGGGTGCCCTAGGTATGGGGGGTGGTCTCCCTTCGGCTATCGCCCTTGCGATTTCTCTGTCTCCGCGTGCAATCTCTTCTATCCGCGCATGTTCTTCCAGAATGGCAGCATCCGCAGAGAGAGCATTGTCGAGGCTACGGGCAATGACGATGTCCCGAGCGAAGTTCTCTAGGGCGCGAGCTTCTTCTGCGAAGATTTGCAAAGCGAGCTCTTCGTCGCTGGGACTACCCGGGCGAGCTTTGCTTTTCCTACGCCCTTGGATATCGTCAATGTCTTGCAAGCTGAGAGAAGCAACCAAACTAAGTAGGCCTGCTACGTTGCTATCGTCCCCTGGCAAAAGGGGCTCTCCTGCAAACATTGACAATCGAGCAGATATGAAGACTAGTCCAGCGAGAGGCAGGGAGGATGGTTTGAGTGCTGCATGACTCCATACGTGCTTCGTGTTTATCTACGTTCATGAGCGTGTCTATAGGTCTGTCTGAGAAGCCTGAGAAGCAGCCTACCGCAGCACCTCTGAAAGTTGTTTGGGGAACTCCGTAAGAGGATTAGGGACACCAGGCAACTACGGGCGCGGCCTCGTTGCTGTTGCTCCTCTGATTGGTTATCTTCTCGTATTTTTCGGAAGCCACGATTCGCATGCAGGAGCAAAGCCACTGCCAGACGTTGCCTTGGTGGTAGTGAAACCAACCTCGAATTCGAGTTCGTCAGACGCTAACAGACACAGCGTCTTAGCCTCGTGCTGCCCGGGCCGGCCAGACTCGGAATATTTCAATCACGATCCGAACGGTCTTTTCTCGAGTTTCCAGACCTCTATCACTACCAGACAACTTGGGCATGGCTGCCATCCCCGACGACTTCGTTCTCGACGTACACGACTTTGCGGCTATACTCCTCAACGTACACGCTAGCACGGAGTCCCTATTCCCCAAAGCCCAGCTCGTGGAGATTAACCATGGAGATGCGCCTCTCTCCATTCTCCCTTCCCACATCCTCCCCCCAGACTGGTATGCCGCAGCCCCGTACCAAAAGCGCATCGCGTACATCCTCAAGACGGACACTGCTGCCCATGAGCGCACCACGCTGGACACCTTCGCCGCCCCCGATAGCGTGACCCTCTCACGACGTGAGGTCGAGGACGTCTTCTGGCGCTGCAAGACGTTCAACAGTGGGTACATCCTCGCGTATGCCGCACAGCACGTCTTCGATGCCCTACCGCCCACCGCGCGCCTCCGTGCGCGTGCATCGTCTGGACATGAAGTCCTCTGCGCCCCTGGGGACGTCACTGTCGGCGAGATTGACGTCGTGGCGCGCGAGGCTGCGCTCATCGTGGACTACGAACCGCGCCCCGACCTCGGGCCGTCAAGGGCAAACATGACGCAGCACCTCTCAGGATTCGGTGACGCGATATCCTGGGTGTTCCTGCTCATTGGCGAGGCCAAGTCTGAGGAGCTCGCGGAGGATCCGCGCGTGGTGCTCGACCTCGTCACTTCGCAGATTGGGGGCCGTGGAGGAGGGAGTGAGGTCTTCTCGCTGGAGCGCGCGTTCGACTACCACAGCCAGGTATTACCAAAGGCCGCGAATGAGCTCGAAAAGTACAAGCTGTCAGGGAAGTTGCGCATCAGCGACGACGACATCCGTGCGCGAGCGGAGGCTCTGACGGAGGCCGCTATGAAGCGTGTGCGGAAACTTGCGGCCGGTCAGGACGATTTTTGCAGGTACTGCGGGAAGGAGGACGTCAACACGTGTTGCTCAAAATGTAAGAAAGCGCGGTTCTGCCAGGCGTGCGTCGCTCTTGGATGGAAGTATCACAAAAAGTGGTGTGGGGTTTGAGTGCAGAATCGTTCTTCATGAATTGTAAGTCCCACATTTATCCCCACGCTTGAATACGATTCGACTGTCATTAAGGTATCTGTCGTACGATCATGTATCATACAACTCCAGGGCATACATCGGAGTCTGGAGGCTGTAACACACGAGGGCGGGGTCTAAAATAACGGCAACGTGTGCGTCGAAGTATGCATCCTATAACGCAGCGGTCGTTTTCGACTCAGGTGACTCTAAGTGGGGTCGTGATAAGGGAATAAAGGCATGCTCTTCTGGATTTGGATCTACATAGTCGGATCGGTACTTGTCAGAGCCGGAGAAGAGGTAAGATGGCATAGTGAAGGAGAGTGTCCGGCCGGATGACGGTTCTGAGCGTGACGTTGCCCCGCGAGACTGCGTGCACTCCCTGGAGAGCGCGACGCGAACGACGATGAGACAGTGAGAGATCCCAAAAAAGACGGGTATGACCGAGGCCATGACGTATCCTACGTCGTAATTTGTCTGTTTCAGATAAAGGACGGTAGCTAAACGGAGATGAAGAAGAACATCGAACGCACCACGACGCGCCCATTTGGCGCAAGGGAGCGGACCTCGTACAGGAGCAGGCCAATCCAGGTGACTATGGCGGATCAGCAATACGTTCTCAAAGAAGTCGTAATGCTTGTAGGCCGCGAGGTGCTGCGCATCCGCAGACCAGCATAACACTGCACATTTAAGTTGGAGTGAGACTCTGGATCGGGTCGCTCTTTCCGAGAAAACTCACGGGCGTTGATGATAACGAACGTTATGGGGCGTATAATGCCCATCTTCGTTGTTCGAATATCACGTAAAACCTCCATACCAGGAGGCTGTCGGAGCAGAGGCCCTTTTGGTAGTTTCAACCAGACGTTATCCCCACTGAGCCTATCGTGCGGCCGGAGAACGGCAAACGTAGTCGTCACGCTGAAGGGACGTACTTCAGTCACAGTCTCGTAAGATGAATACCAAGTCAGCTCACTTCCCGATCACGATAAGGGGGATTCCCCATTTAAAGAACTCGCTTGAAGGAGGATCCATGATCCTCGCTCGATTGAATTGCAGGGAGCACGCGATGAAGTGAGCGCATAGATCGACATATCTAAGCAGAACTTGCGTCAGATGCTGGCACCACAGAGATATCAGACTCAACACCCAGAATTATGGTCACCGTCCGCAACCTCCGCGAGGTAACATCTCGTCTGGCTCCCTGGGCCCATAGCGCAAGAATAAAGACGAGCGAATAGACGCCTGATGAAGTGCCACAAAGCCCTCGCGGGCGTCTCTTGTCAGCCTTTGAACCTGCTACCCACCGGCATGGAAATACAGCCTTCCGCACGTACCGAATAACGTACACAACACAGACTGGATAATGTCAGTGGTCTCCAGGAGATGCCAAGTGGATGAGACGTCGGTCGAGTCTGCCATCGCAAGCGCGACCTATTGCGGAGGACCAATCCAGTGTCGTCGTAACCTCAGTGACTGGGGGAGCTTCGAGGAGACCAATAAATGTCCACAGACTGACGGGTTGATGACTTGCGCGCCCGAACGCGAGACGCACAAATTGTCTCCGGCCAGTGTCCGAGCTGGTTGCAAGGCAGAGCACGGAAGTGCTCGTGACGGGTGGAAGGAGCTATCCCCGAGCCCCAGCCGTCGCAGGAGAAGTATTTGAGCGCAGAGAAAGACGGGTGGAGAACGTTTCGGGTGGAGAACGTTTTCTCGTGACGGCCACTGCAAGCGGACCCCGGCCGTTAGCGAGGGCATCCAGGTTGGGCAGATGCTAAGAAGCCACGGTACGGGCCGGGAAGCGTCCGTCGAAGGTACCTCGATGCACGAAGGGCGGCTTGCGAGTCTTGCGACGGTCCTGACGAGGGATAGTCTTGGGCAACATGAGGGTTCCGAGCTAAGGGTCATGGACCCGGTCGAGGTTACCGGCAAGCTAGGTTATTGTTGCCGTACTCCAACACCAGTAGAGCCGCTAATATTGAGTATCATCATGGCTTTGAAATAGGCGCAAGGGTCTTTGAAGTTCTGCTATTCGCAGCGAGGCGTACTTTGACTAGAACGCTGTATAGGCATGCAGCCATCACTTCGTGGCGTTAGGCACTGCGCCAATTCAGTTGAACGTCATGAGATGTCTACCCTGTAACAGTGGTCACCCTCTGATGCATGAGTACTGTACCTATAGACACCGACGGCGGCTTCTTGCTGATCGCTAGGTTCATGATCCGCTTTGAGCAACGGCACATCGATTCGGTACCGAGCTAAATGCCATCTTGACCAAGCAGAACATCACGAACGGCAGTCTTAACGGGTGCCGGCCAACGCTAACCCCGGGCATCTTCCGTGTAATTTTCTCGCTGTCTGGAAATAGCTATATCATACAGTAACAGATCAGAGCAACTCTTCTATAGCCGATTCTGCAACTTCAAACCCGGCAAGCTGAACATCTAAACGCGATCAGACCACCACACAGTCAGTACGGCTCGGATTTCCCCAAGGATGAACAACTCGCTCTTACCTCAAAGATCATCTCCGACGGCACACCCCAGCCGCGCACGCCCTCGACCTGGCTGACGAGCTGCGTCCCTAGCATGACACCGATCACAGACCCGCTCTCTTCGTCGACGATCGGCCCGCCGCTCGACCCCGGCGTCGGGGGAGGGTCAAAGTGCAGATGTGCGAGTGAATCGTAAGTTCCTGCCTGCGAACAAATGGCCCATGTTAGTGCCCTGAACCTGATCGGTACGAAGATAACGAAGAAAGCTCCTAAGGCTCCCGAGTCCCGGCATTATAATGCTCTATCACCTCTAACACCACGGCGCATGCGGATGCGACCACCGAAGTCGGAAAAAGAGGGTCACAAAACGAAGCACCCACCTTAGCTTCTCTGCCAGCATAGTCGCGATAGCCCTTGACCGTTCCCCGCACCCACTTGCGCCACGTCCCCCCAACCCAGGGCGTCCAGCCGTCCGCCCCAGCGCCGTCCGCGCGGGGGAGTTTGTCCGTCACAAAGTGCGCGCGGATCGGTGTACCTGGGTGGACGGGGTACGGGTTCACGGGCAGTGAGCGGAGCGACGACGGGCCTGGCTCTCGGCTTGATGAGGGATTCGAAGGAGAGACGGAGGAAGGAGAAGAAGAGGAGAGGAGGAGGAGATCTCCACGATGCATCGCGGAGAGCACCGATGAGACGGGATGGAATTCTGGCGCGGCGGGGGTGCCTGCAATCACGAAGGAGCCGGAGAGCAGGGAGGTGTCGGACTGGAGCCCTGCGGAGGCAGATGCGACCGCGGCGGGGGTGGGGCGCGTCGCGCGCATGACCGGGTCATGGCGGATCTTAGAGCAAGAACCGCAACATTTGCACGGACAGTGGATGTCACCAAGGACGAGCGTGTCAACCCAAGTTCGAGCCTCTCCGAACGAGACAGCGGCTTACCTCTTCCAATGTGTGCGCGCACGTCACAAATACCGATTGTCCTTCAGGCAGCCCAGGTACGTCGACCGCAAAGCCCGATGCGTACGCGACGCGATGCTTGCCCGTGCGATCGTGCACGGCATGCACGACAACAGCCAACGCCCCGTCCGCCGTACTGCCATCTTGAGCGAACGCCACGCGGCGCGCTTCGCTCGGTCGCGATTCGTATGGGAGCGGGACGTCCAGTACTCGCCCGGCATGTCGCATGTACTGCTCGACGAGCTCCGTGAGTGTTATAGGAGACTGAGGAGTCGGGGTTGAGGGGGCAGAAGCAGCCGTTTTCTGGAGCTCTGAGAGGACGTGTGCGTCGAAGAGCTTGATGGACGCTACTGGATGTGATGATGCATGGCTCGAGGAAGCTGTTGAAGACGATGAGGGCGTGCGTGGGGGAATAGCAACCCCGGGAGATGGCGGTGGTTGTCCAAGGTAGGTTGTCGAGCCAACCTGCGCGTAGGGTCTTCTCTGGCAGAATGTAATGTTCTTCTTGGCTACGCCGATCGCTGATCCAGATGAAAGGGCAGATCGGATAGGACCTGAGCGCAGAGAGCGTGTATAGGATGTAGGCTTCATGGTGGTGTGCGTCGAAAGGGTGTGGATGTCGCCTCACTCAGTTGCCAGAGCGGGTAACCCGGAGCCACAGTTGGAACTGCTTTAAGCTCACACCGTATGACGTCATAGCGCAGGCGACCGCTCGGCCACATGAGTCGATCGAACTCAAGATCAAGAACGTTCACAGTGGCAACCGTACGACACCCATGCATTAAACCGGAGAGTATATCAAGCACAGCAGCGCACTCTTTAAGGTATTATACACTCTAAACCACCACACTCCAAGGGTGATCAATCTTGCCCGTCTGGATACCGGTGAGGTACTTCCAGAGCGGTCGTGAGACGGGACCCATGCCGTCCGGACCTGTGGGTAAGTGCAGGTCCTCACCGAGGTAGCCGATCTTGTCGACAGGGCTGATGACCGCCGCGGTGCCGGTGCCGAAGAATTCGACGACATTGCCCGCGAGCGCGGCCTCCTTGACCTCACCCATCGTGACCTGCCGCTCCGAGACGATGAGCTTGTCCGTGAGCTCCGGAACCTTGAGCTTGCCCGCCGCGTGTTCCTTCGCGAGCGTGAGCACGGAATCGCGCGTGACACCCGGGAGGATGATGCCGTCGAGCGGAGGCGTGACGAGCTCGGTGGCTAATACAGATGCAGGTGAGCTATAGTCATATATTTCTGACGAGAGAGGACTTGCTTCCGTCTGGACGCTTGAAGGCGACGAACGCGTTCATAGTGCCGACCTCGGTAATATAGTGCTCGGGCCCGTGAAGCCAGAGGTTCTGGACGTAGCCCTTGGTAATCGCCGCCTTCTGGGCAGCAACGGACGCCGCGTAGTTCGCGCCGAGCTTGTACGCACCGATACCGCCTGGGGAAGCCCGCGTGTACTCTGTCGTGCCGTAAAGCGCGACAGGCTTAAAGCCTTGCGGATAGTACGGCCCGACGGGGCTGCAAATGACGAAGAGAAGTGCTTCTTTAGGAGGCGCAATACCCAATGCAGACTGAGTGCCGACTGACGATCCGAGGGGTTAACTTTCCGTAAATGAGAAATCTTCCCTAACTCACTCATAGTGGGGCGGATGTACAAACTATACCCCGGCTCATTAGGTATCCAATGCTTGTCCATCCGGACGAGTTGCTTCATAAGCTCCACCATGGCCTCGCCATTGAACGTCTGCGCGCGAGCATACAAACGTCAAGAATGGTTACAAAGAGACAGCCTGGACACATGACACTCACCGGCAGCGCGATGCGCTCGGCCGTCGTGTTCATACGTTTCATGTTCATGTCCGGGCGGAACATGGTCACCCGGCCATTCATGTCCCGGTACGCCTTCAGACCCTCGAAGAGACAATGTGCGTAGTGGAAGACGGTCGCACTTGGAGCAAGGGAAAGGGGTGCGTCTGCCAGAAGATTAGGTCACTGTAACAGCGCAAGACCCACAGGAGAACGTACAAGGCTGAATTTTGGGGGTACCCCAACCCTCGAGGATATGCCATGGCACGGTTAACATGTGGTCCGTCTTATTATTTGTGGTTGGAATCATCGTATATAACTCGAAATACAGCATGAAAACATACGAAGGTGTGGCCGAAGACGAGACTTGAAGGCGGAGGGGTCTTTTTAGGGTCTGTGGTTTTTGTGACCTCAACCAGCGACGGCTGCGAATGTGTCGGCACGCTATTATGACAGGCATACGGCGCAACATGCGTACCTCAATGTCCGGTAATGTCGCCAACTCGCCCGTCATAGGGTCCTGGGCGATAGCAGACTTCCAGCGCGCGAATGCGAGCGGGGTGGCATGAGAAGGGGCGATACGCGGCCTACACCGTGGTGTCGCACGCTGGATGGAGCGTAATGTAGAAGACATGGCGGCTGATGGAAGGAGAGAGAAGGAACGCCAGCCAGAAAGTGAACGGCGTAAAGCCACAAGCCTGAGAGGTGACTCACAGGCGACCGAGTCGATAGGATGAACGGGCCTGGCGGCGCTGAGGGGCAGAGGCTAGCGCCGCGGGCCGCCGTGGTAGCGATCACACTATTTCGGCAACGGCCGGTGAGGGATTGTCTGCACACTGGTCGGCAAGGCTGAGAGAAAGGGATACGGAATTCAGGTCGAGTACAGCGGAATGTCTCATAGCCGCACGGAGATAGGGCGAGCTTCTAGAGTTCAGCATCACGACACACGCAGCGGAGGGAGACGGCCAGTGACTGCAGGGCAGGCGAAGAGACGGAAGGGGCCAATGGGGGGCCGTGGAATGTCACAGACGCGGAGGGTCACGACGAGGCGGGTGTGACGGCAGTGCCTCGCGACGCGCCCGACGCGTCGCCGTTATCGATGGTGCGGTGGGACGAAAGGGCTTAGGCAGGGCAAGGACAGACCAGCTTTGGGCGTGCTGGGGCTGACATACGCGCACTCGCACATCTGCCGTGGATGCGTGTCGGCGAGTGTGGGACTGGCGTGCGCACGGCCGTCGATTGCTGGTCGATTGGCCACGGCGCACTCGGATGGCTTCGGACGCAGGTGGGCCGACTCGCACGCCGCGCGTGTCGGCCCGGTCGTGACAAAGACGTCAGTTTGTGCGAGTGACCTCCATCGCGGATTACATATCTCATCGCCCATCGTCCCCAGCCGATTCACCACCCTTCCTCCCTACCACCACTACCTCCCTACTCCACCCAAAGCATCACAATGGCTGAACCCGTGTACGTCTCTTCCCCAGCTCGACGTATTTCCCCTTGCCGACCTTGTCTCCAGCGGTGACATTGGCCTCATCGGCTTGGCCGTCATGGTATGTGCTCCTCGTTCGCTTTCGTGTACTTTCCGCCTCACGCCGTCAATCTAGGGTCAAAACCTGGTCCTCAACATGAACGACAAGGGGTTCACCGTCGTGGCCTACAATCGTACAACGAGCAAGGTCGATGCCTTCCTCGCTAACGAGGCCAAGGGTGCGTACCGAGTTATCTAGCCGACTGTCATAGTAGCCGCTCAATCGCCTCGCCTCGCAGGCACCAACGTCGTCGGTGCCTGGTCCATTGAGGAGCTTTGCAAGAAGCTCAAACGCCCTCGCAAGATCATCCTCCTTGTCAAGGCTGGCTCCGCCGTTGATGCCTTCATTGACCAGCTCATCCCCCACCTTGAGCCCGGTGACATCATTATTGATGGCGGTAACTCTCACTTCCCCGATTCCATCCGCCGCACCAAGGAGCTCGAGGCCAAGGGTCTCCTTTTCGTCGGCTCTGGTGTCTCGGGTGGTGAGGAGGGTGCCCGTCACGGTCCCTCGCTCATGCCCGGTGGTTCGCCCGCCGCGTGGCCGCACATCAAGAAGATTTTCCAGGCCACCGCGGCTCAGGTCAACGGCGAGCCCTGCTGTGATTGGGTCGGTGAGACCGGTGCCGGCCACTACGTGAAGATGGTCCACAACGGTGAGAGCATTCACACGGCTGGGACTCAGGTCTATCGATCTCTGACGTTTCATGGTTGTAAGGTATCGAGTACGGTGACATGCAGCTCATCGCTGAGGCGTACGATATCCTCAAGCGTGGTCTCGGCCTGCCTGAGGATGAGATCGCCGACATCTTTAACACCTGGAACAAGGGTGTCCTCGACTCTTTCCTCATCGAGATCACCGCCAACATTCTCAAGTTCAAGGATGATGACGGCCAGCCCCTTGTCACTAAGATTCTCGACCAGGCTGGTCAGAAGGGTACCGGCAAGTGGACCGCCATCGCTGCCCTCGACGCCGGCATGCCCGGTAGGTATTGGTCGTTATGATGCTACGAGCAAGGCTCTCATGCTTCACGAAGTCACCCTCATTGGCGAGGCTGTCTTCGCTCGCTGCTTATCTGGCCTGAAGAGCGAACGTGGTCGTGCGAGCAAGGTCATCGCGGGCCCCCAGAAGGAGGCTTTCAAGGGCGACAAGAAGCAATTCATCGATGACCTTGAGCAGGCTCTCTACGCGTCCAAGATCATTTCGTACACCCAAGGTTTCATGCTCATGCGTGAGACCGCGAAGGAGGTAAGCATTCGGTGAATCTGGAGAAGGGGCGTAGTCCTGACACATGGTGCAGCTCGACTGGAACCTCAACTACGCCGGAATTGCGCAAATGTGGCGTGGTGGTTGCATCATCAAGTCCGTCTTCCTCGGTGACATCACTGCCGCGTACCAGAAGACCAAGGACCTTGAGTCCCTGCTCTTTGACGGCTTCTTCAACAAGGCCGTCCATCAGGCGCAGCCCGGCTGGCGTCGCATCGTCGCGCAGGCCGTCCTCTGGGGTATCCCCACGCCCGCATTCTCCACCGCCCTCGCGTTCTTCGACGGCTACCGCAGCGAGGTCGTCCCCGCGAACATCCTCCAGGCACAGGTAAGGCGGCTCTTGTCAGCCTGAATAATGCCGTCGGATAATGACTCACCAATCCTCGACACGCAGCGTGACTACTTCGGTGCGCACACCTTCAAGGTTGTCCCCGGCAAGGAGAACGCGAAACTGCCCTTGGGCCAGGACATCCGTAAGCAGCCTGTCATCTCGCATAGGCAATACCTCCATATCTCACTCTACGTTCCCACAGACATCAACTGGACCGGCCGTGGTGGCTCCGTCTCCGCATCGACATACTCGGCCTAAACGTCCCCTCCGTGAGAAAACGTCTCGCACGACGACACGCATGGGACGCTGGCCACCGTCCGCCCGTCGGACGACATACTCTGTACTACTGACCAGCAGCGGCCCGGTCTCGCTGCGTGGTGGAATCATGCCGGGCGTGATGCGTTGGAAGGTAAATGTTTGTCGAGAGGTACGATAGCTTGTATCGCGTAGTCCGTAGACCAATCAGAAAGACGCACAATCCATTGTTTGTGTACAACGTCCAGAGATGCCTCGTTGTAATCCTACACAATCTGAACGCTACAGCCCACATAGACTGACGATATCCACCCGCGCCTAAAAGAGCGAACCCCGAGAGAACCGTAGGCCATGTTTTGGACGTTTCCCATCATCCAGGTACGTCTGTGTGCACAACGACACGAACCGGGTCCGGCGACCGCCACGCTACTTTGCGTTCTCCCTGATCGGCGGGAGCTCCCAGCCCTGCGGGCCGAAATGCGGGATGACCATCGATTGGCCGTCCTTGCTCTTGAACGGCTTCGAGTACGTGCACAGCGCCTTGCCGAGCGTGGACAGCCAGGCGCCGTTGACGACCGTGAGTCCTAGCATGGTTGAGGAACAGTAAGCGAATGCAGCAGAGATACGAACCGCGTGCGAACGCCCGCGCGGAGCCGATTCGCAGACCCACGCTCGGCTCCGCGGCGGACGGTAGGCAGGGGAGGGTAGGGGAAGAGAGAGCTGGCGAGAGTGGAATCGAGACGGAACCCGCGCCGGACACACACCTTTGACGTATACGCGCGAAGTGCGGACGACCTCGAGGTAGACGACGTACTCGGGCGGGGTGCCGCCCGCGAGCACGGACGACGGGTGGAGGAAGACGTCCTCGTCGGGGATGCCGAGCGCGCGGTAGGGCACGCCACGCGCGGTCGTGTACTGCGTGCCCGCGCCCGCGTCGTGGCCCTTGAGCGCGACGTCCTTGCGAACCGCGACTTGGTCGATGAAGCCCGCTGCAATGAGCTGGCGGAGAACTTTGAGCTATGTGGGAACCGAGAGTCAGCGTGACGGTAGAGGGTGCGGGGGGAGGAAGGTAAGCGCACCTGCAGGGCTGAGGGGGGCTGGAGATTAGCCTCGAAGCCGGTTCTGACATCGGGGAAGTTGGCCTGGACAATGTTGCTGATCTGAGCACGGAGCTTGTGGATCTCCTCCATAGCCTGCGTTCGCGGTCAGTGAATGGGCTGAGCGTGGACCGCAACGGTCGACATACCTTTGGCCGGACGAAGTGCTCCTCACAGAACTTGTGTCCCCCTCCCGCGAACTCGTACGCACCAACGACAGAGAGAATCCGCAAGACATCACTGGACGAGTTACCCAACGCCGCATGCAACCGCTGTGACTCGAAAAAGGCCTTGCGTTTCTGGCGGCGCACCTCCTTTGCCCGTGCGGCTTCGCTAGTGAGATGTGCCAATTCGTCGTCCTCCTCGTCCTCATCTTCTTCGTCTTTGTCCTGGCCAAGAGCCTCTTCACGGAGAAACGGATCACCCACGGACAGGGCAGAGACGACCGCAATAACGTATGGCAGGCATCCATGCTGACGTCCGCTTACGAGCATCCTCGAGAACCGGGGGGAGAGCGGGAACAGCGACATCGTCCGCCCGACATCCGTAATCGCCCCGCCAAGCACCTTTCCAACGCCTGCTGGGGCGAGTGCGCCGAGGTGAGTGAGAACTTTCTCTGCTTTCTGGAGGGACGGACGATCGGGCGGCGTGGGGAAGGGGAAGTTGACGACGGCATCGATGTGCATGCTCTTCATCTGGAGAACGACACCCTCGATAGGCATACGGAGAATCTCAGGTTGTGAGAACGCCTCAAAGTAGTTCTCGAAGAGTGCGGAGGAGTACAGGCGGTAGCAGTGGCCAGGTCCTGTACGGCCAGCACGACCGGCGCGTTGGGCCGCAGACGCTTTGGATATCCAACTGATTTGGAAGGCTTGGATTCCGTTCGCAACATCGTATCGTCGCTGTAACAATGTCAATCAGGGGCAGCGCGTATACGTGATGTAACGCGTACCTCCTTCGCACGTCCACAGTCGACGACATAGCGGATACCGGGGATAGTGAGGGAAGTTTCGGCAACATTTGTGGAGACGACTACCAACCGGGTCCCTTCAGGCGGCGGCTTGAACACCAACATCTGTTTCTCGCTTGGAAGGAGCGCATATAGAGGAACAATGTGCATCGGCGCTGCATCATGTCAGCGTAGTCATGAATATCGCATGCCAAGATGTCTTACTGTCAGACTCTTCAGCATCGATGCCCAGCTCGTCGTCAGCGTCAGAATCAGCGTCAGAATCTAATGCTTCTGCGTCCACGTCTCCGTCCACGTCAAATGCAAGGGCCTCATCATCTCGTTGCGAATCTCCGACGTCGAGGTCTTCCGCCTCTACATCGGCTAGAGACATCGTCAGGATGAAGCACAACGCTAAGATGTATACTTGACTTGCCATGTGTTAGCGTAACAATACGGCTCGGCGGATCGTCCTCGCCCAACTTCGTCGCCAACTTACTGAGGCGTGATTGCAGAGACTGCCGCGACTTCTTGCGCTCTTCCAGCGCCTTCTTGCTATAACGTGCCTCCAGCTTCCTGCAAACTCCTGTGATTTCATTCTGGCCCGTAAGGAAGATGAGAATGCCCCCGGCAGGGAGCCTCGCGTGGATCTTGCTGGCTTTCTTAACCGCTTCTGTGATGTAATCGGATGACGTGCGACGGCTGAAATGAATTGTGACTGGATGTTGGCGGGCCGGGACATTGATAATTGGAGGTGGAGACGAGAATAGTGCTGTGTTGTCAGCGAAATCGGAGACACGAAGGGTGGCGGACATAATAATCAGTCGAAGAGGCTAGAAAGGACAGACGTAAGTTAGCATTTATCGCAAGTCACGACTGATGTGATATACTTTAATATCACCCTTTCCGTCCTTCCACATCTCTTCTCGCAGCTTCACGACACGACTAAGGACACCAATGAGTATATCCGTGTTCATACTCCGCTCGTGGGCTTCATCGATTATGACGACTGAGTACTTCTTCAGCAAGAAGTCCGTTGCGAGCTCGCGCAAGAGCACACCATCCGTCATGAATTTGATCGCCGTGGAGGAAGACACGGTTGCGTCATATCGAATCTGATATGACACCTTCGTAGATGTCAGCGACAGCTCGTGGGCGACTCGGGACGCCATCGACATAGCAGCAACTCGTCGTGGTTGAGTTACACCGATCATTCCAGGATTATCTGACAGTGTAACATGAGATATGATAGCTGCATGTTTGCAATACTGCACTCACCGCTTTCCGGCGACCCAAAACCTGCCTCATACAAGAATTGCGGAACCTGAGTCGTCTTCCCACTACCGGTCTCGCCGCATATGATGACGACGCTATTGAGTAGAATCGCCTCCATGATAGGTTGTTCCTCCGAAACGATGGGTAATAACATGCGTGCTTCCTCCACTTCTGGCGGCCGGGTAACGGTGGCGTTCTTGCGTCGATGGGAGACTCCAGAATTGAAAGTGTCTTGGAGATGTCGGGCGAATGATGTTTTCGGCAGCTGCAAGTCTTCGCCCAACGGTCCGCGCATTTCCCGAGGCGCGTCGTCTCGTTCCTTCTTGCGCTTCTTAGCAGGTGGTGGCGAGTATTCTGCATTCTCAGGAGGCTGTTCCGGCGCGTCTTTATCGGGCAGGGGTGCAACGTATCCTTTGGCGGCGCTGAGCTGCTTCATCGCCCATTCCTTGAAACCAAGGCGTTTTCGTTTGTTACTCGTAGGCTCGACGACTTCGGCGGCATCATTTTCTAGTGGTATGTTGGAAGTCCCGGAATCCGACTCTACGGATCCGTCCCCGTCGTCTTCTCCGTCCGGCTCCGAGGCCTCATCGTCGCTGGTAGCATCGTATGCGGAATCTGAACTATCGAATGAGTCGTCTGATACTCCTTCCACTTTCTTTGGACGTGGATATTTCCAAGACGCTAACGTCATCTGTATGCATAATTTACTCAGAGAGACATTGTAGGATTGTGATGAGCAGCCTTACCCTGTTAGCCTTCGGCTTCCTGTTACTAATGCGAGGGGCAGCAGCAGATCCGTCCGCATTCCGCTTCAGCGCACTCCCGACTGTTGAAGGGGGTGCAAAGATAGAGTCTTCCATCTCGGGGGATTGCTCCTTCGTAGAGAAACCTGAGTCGACTATGACGACAGGCTTCGAGCGCGACATGCCCTCTTGTACATCTTCGTCTGCGCCATCGTCCATGCCGTGCTGCGTCTTGAAGCCTACATCCACTCCAGAATTGAGATCATCATCGTCTTCTTCAATACCGTCGAAGTTCGCTGGGGAGAAGGTATCCAGCCGTCGGCGACGCTTGCCGTGAGCGGAGCGGCCGTCCATGGCGCGTTTGACCTCCTTGTCTTCGAGCTCTTCCAAGCGCTGTTGATGCGTCGTTGGTTTTCCAGTACCAAGGGTAGCCGACGACTGGAGAAGAAGCGCGGATGAAGCGCGGGCCTGGCTCTTTCTTGGAAGCCATTTGGTTGTGCACTTGGAGAATCAACGAAAAAGGGTACATACGATAGCTTCTCAAACAGCGCGAAACGCTCTTCTTGCTTCAATTTCTTCTCCTGAATATGATGTCATAAATCCACGCATGGGCTCGTGCTGGTCCTAACACGCACAATGTATTTGTCCAGCCTCTTCTTTTTCTTGCTATTCGCCTTGGAGTCGGACTCCGCAAGTAGCTATGCACAGAACCATGAGAGCGCAAGTAGGTAGAAGGTAGATGCAAGCGCACCTCTTCCCGCATCCTAAGTTTCTTTTCCTGTGCCTTCTCCGCCTCCGATTTGGGAGTAACAATGGGCGCGTTAGGATCAAGGTGTTCGTCCTCCTCGTGCGGGCTGTCCTTGCCGCGCTTCGCCTTCTTCTTGTGGGAGCTCTGCCGCGCTTTTGCATTGAATCTGATGCGAGGCTGCATATGTGCGAGGTTGCGGGGTCGCGAAGTAGGTAAGAGAACCGAAACCAGACAGGTGGCTGAGGCTCCCCCAAGAGGCCGAGAGACGCCATGCTTGGGAGTAAAATTCGGATCTCGATCCCTTGGACACGTGGGTAAGAAGATAGGCGTGCAGACGCCCATAGATCTGGGTTATCGCGTCCCAGCCGGACTTCTTGTCTAGATAGACTCCACGACCACTAGCCACGACGCTCAAGGGACATCAACAAGCCAATCCCGCTTCGGCAAAAAAGTAAACCGATGTGTGGTATACTCTTCTCTTTGCAGGGGATTATCCGAGACGACCGAACCACCGACGCTGGCCAATGTACACGGCAGTTAGATCAACTCTTTGACGCACTCAAAGTAGCGACAACTGCAAGAGGTGAGCTGCGTCGATCGTCCATTTGGTTCTGTGGACCTGCCGCTGAAATGTACTTTAGGGCCTGATGCTCAAGAGGTGGTTTCCGTTGGAACTGATCGATTGAGCCTTAGATTTTGCGCATCAGAACTTCGATTGCGCGGGGACGGCTTCGTCAAGCAGCCTCACACCGATGACAGTGGGGACATTCTATGCTGGAATGGTGAGGTGTGTTTCGCCCAAGTTTCCCCTGTTCTTTGCTTCTCACAATATCTGCGCAGATATTCGAGGGCTTAGAAGTGAATTCTACAACGGCTGTGAATGTAGACGTGTACCTCACTGTTGCGATCATAGGTCGGCAAGGACGAAAATGACGGAGAGAAGCTTTTTGCCGAATTAAAACGCGCCTCGAATCCGGAGGCGGTCAGCCGTGTATGCGGCGCTATCGAAGGACCGTGAGTAATGTTGCGTGTTGTTGGTTGTGACCTCCGCTGATGCTGAAGTGACAGTTATGCCTTGCTCTTCTACCATGTATATGCCCAATCGAACTCGTCGAGTTCACTGCTAACGGAGTCTTGTAGCACTCAAGTCGCATGCTCTATTTTGCACGCGATCCGCTTGGGCGAAGATCGCTATTAGTCCACTATCCATCCGCAACGAACCCGTACTTTCTTCTCACTTCCGTGTCTGTGGGTTTGAACCCTGCATACTCTCTAGAAGAGGTAGATACCAAGCACATCCATGCCATCCATTTGGCCAAGCTAGAGGATATGGACGACGTTAGTGGAACACCCTTCTCTAGCAACAATTTTATTCACCGCGTACAGCTTCTGCAACTGCCGTCATGTATGTCTGCATTACCTCGCCTTCCCAGCGGCGCTTCTGTGTTGTTTGTAAGCCGTTCAATATGCTCTGTCGGTCACATTTAATTAGTTACTGAGGCGATATCATGCGTTAAGGCACAGCCGTCACCGGTCAATAGAACCATTCCTGAGGACCCCCCCAGGGTACAGAGCGTGGAAGATATTCCTCCTCACTTGTCCGAGACGGTTGACAACCTCATAGATCAACTAGATCGAGCGGTGATGCTGCAGGTACAGAACATCCCTCGTAGAGAGTAGGTTATATTGAATCTCTTTCAAACATTTTCAGCATTAATCGTATACCCAGTACATCTCCCGGACAGGCCCGTGTAGCCGTTTTCTTCAGTGGTGGGATAGACTCAACCATGGTTGCCTTTTTGGCAGATAGGCATGTGTCCTTCATACACTCATGATTCCTACCCGCTTATTCATTCCTCAGGCACGTCGACCCAGGCGAGCCTATAGATCTGCTGAATGTTGCATTCGAGAACCCTCGAAAAATTGCGGTGCAGGTAGAAGGCAACGTCTATGCACTCCCAAAACGAGAGAAGAAGCAGAAACTACGCGAGCCGCTGGATTACTCGCGTGTAACTGTTACATACGATGTGCCAGATCGCGTTACTGGAAAGAAAGAGGTAGAAGAGCTTCGCAAATTGCGTCCGAACCGGAAGTGGAACTTTCTTGAAGTCAACGTTCCGTTCGAGGTGAGAATTTGGATGAATCCTGAGATCATGCACGCTGACCAGTCGATAGGAGTCGCAAAATGCACGTCCCATAGTTGAAGCACTCATGTTCCCATCTAAAACAGTGATGGACCTAGTAAATTTAACCCTCCGATTCCGTAACCTATATACTAACGATCATCAGAGCCTTGCAATAGCTCTCTACTTCGCCGCGCGGGGAATAGGAGAAGTTCGTGATAACCCTGGTGCCGGTTCCAAGCCATACACGAGCCCCGCTCGTGTGTTGCTCAACGGACTGGGTTCGGATGAGTTGCTTGGGGGTTATGGCCGACATCGGACCGCTTTCAAAGCCGCCGGATGGCAAGCTGTCATTGACGAGGTGCGTTGATACGCATTGGGCTACACAAAATTTGATAACTGATTTAGTTTGTAGTTGCAGCTCGAGATTGACCGTATACCGACAAGGAATCTCGGACGAGACGACCGGGTGATTTCCTCGTGGGGCAAGGAGACGAGGCATCCTTTCCTTTCGCTTTCTGTCGTCAACTTCCTCGCGGAGCTCCCTGTGCACTTGAAAACAGACCCCAGACTTGCTGCAGGACTAGGAGAGAAGCTCCTGTTGCGTCTCGCAGCGCGGAAGCTGGGTCTAGCGGAGGCGAGTACCCGAAAGAAGAGAGCGATGCAGTTTGGGAGCCACTCGGCGCGGATGGCTCCAGGAGAAGGTGATAAACACGGCGAAGTTGAACTTGGATCGAAGCGTACGAAGGATATAGACTAGATACGTGGCTTTGAAGGTGTGGATATTATATTAGCATGACTATGAGCCAAGTTGCAGCGGGATGGACAGGGAGTGAGCCAACCCGGGCCAAAATACCAATGATGCCACGCGAGGAAGCGATCTGGATCGGGCCACGTGGGATTTGCCGGCCGGTGACGCTGCAGACCTGCCGCGACCCCGAGTCGCGTCTCTGGGCCTCCTTACTGTCTGCTCTCCGTCTGCATTCTCGCCATCATGTCTCTTCCTCAGCTGGCGAACCGCCTCATAGGTGAGTATGCTGCTGAACTGGAATGGCACCATTGCTGAGGATTGTCTATGCCTTACAGTGCCGGTCGCTATTGCGGCCGCTGCTTTTCAGGCCAGCATTTATGATGTTCCGGGAGGGTACAGAGCAGTCATGTTTGATCGGTTCTCCGGTGTAAAGGACAAGGTGAGTATCTTTTCCGTGCCAAGAGACGCGTAGTCTCATCAAGCGTGTGCGCGACAAGGCTACTCCGGAGGGCACCCATTTCCTTGTTCCGTGGCTCCAAAAGGCCATCCTCTACGACTGTCGCATCAAACCCAGGGTGAGTGGCCCCCCCCAGCTCCCGCACGCCTGATGTTCATGTGTGCTTCAGAACATTTCCACCACCACGGGTTCCAAGGACTTGCAAATGGTGTCCATTACGCTTCGTGTGCTCTCACGACCGGACGTCGAGCACCTTCCCCGCATTTACAAGAGCCTGGGCCTGGACTACGATGAGAGGGTGCTACCGTCAATTGGGAATGAGGTGTTGAAAAGCATCGTGGCTCAGTTCGATGCCGCAGAGCTGATTACTCAACGCGAAGTGGTGCGTGTCTGGTTTGAGCTCGTCTCACCTCGTGGCTGAGAGCGTGCCCTCGCAGGTGTCATCACGGATTCGTGAGGACCTCCTGCAACGCGCCGGAGAGTTCAACATCGTTCTGGAGGATGTGTCTATTACCCACCTTACCTTCGGAAAGGTCAGTATCGCGAGCTGATCTCATGATTACGTCGCTAAACTTGTCTCTACGTCTAGGAATTCACTCAGGTACGCGCATGGCGACGAGCCGGGCCGTTCAGCGCACTCATGATTCCCTGCAGGCTGTGGAGGCGAAGCAAATTGCCCAACAAGGTACGTGTAGCGAGCGCGTGGTTGGTTACTGGACCCACTAATGCGGCGGTTATAGATGCGGAGCGCGCAAAATTCATCGTCGAGAAGGTGCGTGGTGATTTGGGGTGCGTTTGAGTGCGCGGACTGACTTTCTCTCCCAGGCCGAGCAAGAGCGTCAGGCGGCAGTCATCCGTGCAGAGGGTGAGGCGGAGGCGGCGGCGACGATCTCGAAGGCGCTGGACCGGGCTGGAGACGGGTTTGTTGCGTTCAGGAAGATTGAGGCGAGCAAGGCGATTGTGCAGTCGCTGACGTCGAATCCGAACGTGACGTACATTCCGAGCGGCGGAGGGAACGTGCTGCTGAACGTGCCTACTCGGAAGTAGCGTCTGTCTGTGGTATCTAGCGTAGGATAGCATTAATGTTTCACCGCTCCGGACAACGCGAGCGGGGGTGCGTGAGGCTAGTGTGAGGCTGCGTCGGAGGCCTTGGGAGGGCGAGCGCCAGTGCCGGCATGGATGATGACGGCGGTCGCCGGAGATAGCCGGGGAGGACGTGGGCGGGATTCTTGGGACGCGCATCTTTCTTACGGTCCACTGTCTCCTGACTCCAGGCTCTCGTCTGTCCGTTTCCTCTCTCTTCTCTCTCCGTTTCTCTCTCTCTGCTCCTCTCTGTCTCCTCTCTGTCTCATATCTCTCCCCTCTGTCGCTCACGGACTAGTCTCCTCATCCGTTCTCTTCTTCTCGTCAATTTTCCTGTACAGATCGCCGCCCTTTTCCCTGGCTCCCGATCCAGTCTCATCCGACGTCATTCTGACCCTTACGACCTCGTTATCCGTCTCTGAAGATGAACGCAATGGGTTCGATGGCAGCGGCTGAGGCACCCGTGAGTACCTCCGCCTATCTCCTGCATATATGCTGCTCAACACGCTCTCCGCGGTCTCGCATCTCCGATCACCCAATCCTCTGTTCGCCCTGCGTCATGTCACGTCTTTCTCCCCACCATTTTGATACGTCCCGCGGGATGAACAGAGGAGGGCCCATCTCTACGTCGGCAACCTCAGTCCCCGAGTGACAGAGTACATGCTCACCGAGATCTTCGCCGTCGCCGGGCCAGTCCAGCACGTCAAGATCATCCCCGACCGGAACTACCAGCACGGCGGCCTTAACTATGGCTTTGTCGAGTACATGGATATGCGCGCCGCAGAGACCGCCCTCCAGACCCTCAACGGCCGCAAAATCTTTGACACCGAGATTCGTGTCAACTGGGCGTACCAGGGCCAGCAGAACAAAGAGGACACCAGTAACCACTACCATGTCTTCGTCGGCGATCTCAGCCCGGAAGTTAACGACGACGTGCTCGCCAAGGCCTTCAGCGCATTCGGCACCCTCTCCGATGCTCGCGTCATGTGGGACATGAACTCGGGCAAGTCTCGCGGATACGGTTTCCTCGCCTTCCGAGACAAGACCGATGCGGAGCAGGCTATTGCGACGATGAACGGAGAGTGGCTCGGGTCCCGCGCGATTCGCGTTAACTGGGCGAACCAGAAGACCCAGGGTGCCCCCGGTGTTGGTGGCCCCGCGGCACCCCCGCGCAGTGGCAGCATCGGCGGCGGCGCACCCGCCCCTATGAACTTCCAGGGCGGTCCTCTCTCGTACGAATCGGTCGTGCAGCAGACCCCGGCGTACAACACAACCGTCTACGTCGGCAACCTCGTGCCTTACGCGACCCAGGCGGACCTCATCCCGCTCTTCCAGTCGATCGGCTACCTTTCTGAGATCCGCATGCAGGCCGACCGCGGCTTCGCGTTCGTCAAGCTCGACACGCACGAGCACGCCGCGATGGCCATCGTCCAGCTCCAGGGCCAAATGGTCCATGGTCGCCCAATCAAGTGCAGCTGGGGCAAGGACAGGGCGGACGGCGGCGCCGCGATGAGCCCGGGCGGTATGAGCCCCACCCCGGCGGCCGCGCCGTACGGGAATATGGTATGTTTCCTCCCCTGGTTACCAGAGGCCCCACGAGACTTCCTACTGATCACCTTGCCCGACCAGCCCATGTACGGCATGCCCCAGCCCAACACCTACGGCCAGTACGGCTTCGGTGCCTACGCTGGCACCCCCGGTGCTGCCGCTCCGGGCATGCCGAGTCCCGTTGCTCCGACCGCCGCTATGGCTATGGGTGCAGGCCAGACCCCTGTGGACGCCAGTGCCCAGGCTGCGCAAGGGCAGTGGGGTAGCGCTGATCCTAGTTCTTATTACTCGAATTATTGGGGAGGTAAGGCCCGCGTCTTGTCAATTGGCTTGGATAGCAACGCTTACCCGAATCTTGATGTAGGTTATTATGGCCAGCAGGCCCCCGGAGCGGCTGCACCCGATGCCCAGGGCCAAGTATAACGAATTATATCGACCTCTGCTCTCCGCACGGCTGTAGCATCATCAATCTGTGTTTCGTTAAAGTGTGCTGTTATGACTTCATGTGTTATAACTGATTCTAATGGCATGCGCAGAACGTCTCGTATTCATTATTGCTCAATCATCGGTCCTCGTCTCAAATCACGCACAGTTCGAGTTCCCCTTCTTCGTGGCGGCTCCTTCATTGGTGCGCGCTTACCTGTATTGCTGATCCTCTCTTCTACTTTCTGTCACCGTTATCACTGTGAGGCAGTCTTTTTGTGCTCGTGTTTTATCTATCGTCTTCAATCATCAACCGTTGTCACCGCTCGCATCATGTTCCAGTGTGTTTGCCATCGACGCTATGCACGCCATGAATCAGGGTATGTTGTCTATTCATGCTACTCGATTACATCCTCCAGTAGGCCAGAGACCGACACCTACAGTATACCTCTCGCCGATTCTCCACCAGACGGCCCTGCAGCATGATCTGTGAGTTGGGTTAGCCTTAGCCAAGTAGCTGCGAGGTTTGTACTAACGACCGTTCAAGGAGCCGCGGCCCCCGGACGCGGGCGCGACTTGTCGTAAGCGTGAATGACTGGACGAGTAGGCTTGGTGTGCGTGGCCGCGGCGGCAACGGGCGCAGCGGCTGCCTCCCCAGGGGTGTCGGGGAGGGTCGGCGGAGGCTGGAGCTTCGCCTGCTGGTCTTCGAGCTGCTGCTGCTTCTCCTGGAGCTTCTGCTGCTCGGCGAGCGCCTCAGCGGCAGTCTGGTTCGCGGACGGCTGGGGGACGTTCTTGCTATCGTCATCCTTGTCCGAGTCGCCGGCGAGGGTACCGAAGATGGACGAGAGGGGCACGCCCTGCGGAGCAGCGGGGGCAGCATCGGCGACGCTGGCGGCATCGAAGAGGCCATCGCGGGGGAGCTTGGCGAAGCGCTGTACCTCTGTGTTGCGCGGGTGCGCGATGGCGTCGCTGCCGAGGCGGGGGCTGACTTGGGGCGCGGCGGCGACCCAGACGGGGGTGACGGCCGCGAAGAGGGTGAAGGCGAGCATGGGGCTGCGCATGATGGACGACGGGCGAGAGGACGGATAGGCTGTGTGTTACTGGGGCGAGATTAGGTGGGTGTAAGGTAGGAGTTGGCTTGCTGTTGTGGCTTACGGTGCGAGGTGGGAGATGGGCTGGGGACGCGGTTTGGTTTCTTATTTCGGAGTTCAGAGCCCGCAGGGGCTTCTCAACCTCAGCGCCTGCCTTATTAGGACAAACACTTACCGGATTCGACTGAGGCCAGACGGGGTGCGACGCCAAATGCGCCAAAGAGACGGGCGCGGCGACTCGGGGACGCTCCACAACCCTCGACGCTCTTCAAGTTCAAGAACCCCAAAATGTCCCCCATCCACAGTTTACCTCCGTCGCCCACCACACCTCCCATTTTTCACTAGCCATTACTCTCGACATGCGTAGTCCCATCGTCGCATTCTCGCTCTTCGCGGTTGCCGCTACGTCGGCCTCACCGTTGCCACAGGCGCTGCAACAAGACGAGACGGGCGTGGTTCACAGCTCAGTACCTGTCTCTCCGAGGGCCGACAGGGGGGCGAGTCCGCTCATTCCTCGGTGGGAGGACGCGCAGGCCGAGCCCATGCAAGCGAATGTTCCAGGGCCACCTGTGTCCTCTTCAGAGACCATCAGCATGGGTGAGCCCCCTCTCCTCCTTGAGGCGCTAAACGCAAGGCCTCAAACTTTCGACAGCGCAGAAGGGGAACAACGGTGGTCTCTCCGTGAGCGGTGCTGCAGTCAACCTCGGAGACGTGAAGCACGACGTGACCACAGCCGACGCGTCCTCTGCTCCTGGTACCAACGTCGTAACAGGGGCCGGGGGCCAAGTAAGGTCTGCTGCTACTGGTATGTTCGGCTTATAATACCCGCAGTCGAAATCTCAACTCGGCGGCGTAGACCCCCCTCAAGAGCCCAAGGCTCTGGCCGCGCCTGGCGATGAAGAGGCCTTTGTTTTCCTGCCCCCGACGCAACAATATACGAAGGATCGCGCCGCGTTCACAGATGACTCGCAGAAGCATGACGAGAGTGAGCTGTCACTGTAGTTTACGGATGAGCGTGGTTTTGATCGCCTCAATCTGCTTAGGTAACAAGCCTGGCAAGAATGGGCATAGCCACAAGGGCTTGGAGATCAATGGAGCAGGCCCTAACGGAGGAATAGGACAGTCGGGCGACGCCGGGTCGACGCGCGGCGGCTGCGTCTACAACTCGGACAGTCATGGCGACAAGGCGTACTGCCCTCCGAGCGAACACTCGTCTGGCCATGGACACAGCGGACACTACAGTCGTGCTGAGACCCACGCAGAACCCTCCGAGCCCCAAGAGCCAGTGCATCAGACACCCTCGCATCCAGAACCTGTTCATTCGGAGCCCACGCAGCACGCCCCCGCGCCTTCTGAGCCTTCCGAGCCCGGGCGCCCGGTCTCTGATCACCACGCGCCCAGCCGCAGGGAGCGCCGCGCATCTGAGCATCCCGAGCCCCAAGAGCCTCAAGAGCCTGTGCACGAAGCGTCCGAATACCAAGAGCATGCGCATTCAGCACCCGCGCACCATGCACCAGAGCCATCTGAGCCCGTGCATGAGGTAGTCGAGCACCGCGCGCGCAGTCGCGCCGGTGTCCATGGCCGCAGCGAGCACCCCGAGCCCCATGAGCCTGAACGTCACGGCTTCGAACCACATGAACCGCATCATGAACCCCAGCCCCGTGCACCTGGCCGAGGCCGCGAGTCTAAGGGCCGAGGCCGGGATGAGCACTACGGTCGCGGCCGCGGTGAACAGTACGGCCGAGGAAGGGGCGGGCACTATGGTCACAAGGATGAACACTATGGCCGCGGCCGTGGTGACCGCCACGGCCGTGGCTGGGAGAGGTCCTAAGCTCCTAGCCGGGGGATTATCCTAGATTATTCTCCATGCGGCGACAAGCCCTCTAGACAGCCACGAAAGATAGAATACGGTCTTTGGCATTCCACATCATGCTTCGATACCCACACTCTACACATCCACTCTTTATCCATGCTAAGAGGCCACCATAGAATAGATTTGTACCCCCTCAGCTGTACTTCCCATCGGCTTCCTACTCTACTCTACTCTACTCTACACGGCGGCGGGCGCCCTTCCTATTTAATTCGTGATCGACCCTTTCAGGCGGAGGTCCCTGCTGCTCGCCCCGACGGAAATGCCCGTTTCACCCGTGGCGATTTGCCAGCTCTGAGATGTGACGTCCCAGACAGAGAAGTCCAGCCGGGAGAGCGACATGGACACCGTCGTCGACGCGCCGGGGGCGAGGAAGACGCTGTCGAAGCCCTTCAGGTTGAACGGCGCTGACTTGGCCGAGGCGGGAGGGGAGGTGTACAGCTGCGGGATCTGTGTGACGAGAGTGAGTACGCGAAGCGACAGGAAGAGCGGGGAGGTGGAGATGACGTCGAAACTTACCTCGGTGCCCGCGACGGTGCCGTTGTTCGTGAGCGTGAATGTCACAGTGACGACATCGTCGTGCAGCCTGAGAGGGATCGATTTCAATGTATGGTCTCCTCAGGGCGCAAAGCGAGTGAGGCGTACCAAGGGTCAAGTGCAGCTCCTGGCCCGATGGGCTGGCGGGTTCCACCAGCAGTCGACCCGGAGATCTTCAAGTTTGAATAGTCAAAGGTCGTGTATGACAGACCGAAGCCGAACTCGAAGCGGGGAGCAATGTTGGCCTGTAGCATAGGCGGTGTGAGGATATTGTTGTCAATAAATACTAGAGGGTTCTTACGTTGTCGAAGTGACGATAGTCGATGAAGATACCCTCATTGTAGGGTATGGGGACAATCCCGCTGCCGTTGTAGATAATCTGCGCAGCGTAGTCGGCCGTCTGCTTAGCGATCGTGTAGGGAAGACGGCCGCTACACATTTTGCGTCAGATGTGGAATGGACAGACCTACAAAACTACTTTACCTCGGGTTGTACGCGCCATAGAGGACGTCGACTAAGGCGTTACCTGCCTCCTGTCCAGGCAAGCCGCTCCAGACCAGTGCCGTCACTAGGTTTCATGAGAGTATAGATGAATTAAACATGAAATCGAGTATTATGGAAGTACTTACCGTTGGGATGATCAATCCATTGCTCTACGAGTATCGGGCCGACGGAGTTTACGACAACGATGGTGTTCTCGTTCACACTCGCGACTTGTTGCACCAAAGCATCCTGAAGAAAGTATTCGTCAGACATAAATACTGGCGCAGCACACCGGGGAAGGACCTACGCCGTTGTGCCATGCATTGAGGTTGTTGCGATCTCCAGCATTGTTCTCGACCGTGATGTATCCCTCACTACAGTGACGTTAATAGATGTTCTGTACTATTTACGATGGGTCCAACGTACCCGCTGTCGGCAGTGATGAACACGAATGCGACATCTTTGCCCGTCGCAGTCTGAGCTGCACTCGTAAGATCAGTGTCGCTAAGAGATGATGATACTGTCGTTCCGTCGGTCTTTGCGCGAGCGGTAATAGCATCCAGGGGCTGCGAACGTTTTGTATAAGCACTAGGATCCACTATGGGTGTGGGAGAGTATCGCGTACCGCAATGAGGTACGGAAAATCGTCCGTCCTGAATAACTATATGAGACCAACAAACCAAGATTAGAATGAGACAATTTACGCACCCGCTTCCCCAACCAACTGCAAGCACACCATTATCGCAACCACGGTCGGTGCATCTAGCAAAGACGTCAACTCAAGATATCCGTCAATTGTCTCGCAAACCGGACATACCCGTTGATTCCCATAGAATTGTTTCCTGCGCCATTGCCGACGACGGCGATTGACTTAGGTGCCGCGAGAGGAAGTGCGCCGTCAGTGTTCTTGAGCAACACTGTGGATGCAGCGCCGATCTCGCGAATTACACTAGTGGTAGAAGAATGAGCATTAAGCTCAGTGATGGAACGATGAAGAACGTACGTCTTGTGATCGGCCTGCACGTCAATGTGCTGGCCTTGACCTGTGTTCCACGAGTTGAAGTTGACGGCCGGGAAACCAGAGTCTTGGCCGAGGAGGTACCTGCAAAAATATTACAATCCAGGACCATTATGACAGCGACAGGAATCGTACCAAGCAGCCAAAATACGTGTCGCCATGTCCTGCAATCGGTATAAGTTCCAAGATATACTGCGCCGGGCGGATGGATGATGAAACGTACATCTATGCGTGCCTCAGAGACCTGACCGCTCTGGACGGCGTTGACGAGATTCTGGCCGAAGTACCTAGGGGCCCCCATTCAGCTTATTGTAGTATACACTTTGTTGAGCGGCTTACGTCTGCCCAGAATTGGTGGTAGTATCTCCTGGCATCGTCATCTAATCGGCCGCGCTCAGATTCGCTTCGACAAGTCATCGTCGAAACTCACGTCGAGGCCTGCATTCACAGCGGGAGCACCAGAGTGGGTTGCCCACCAGTCAGACATGACGTCTGTGCAAAGATGCGGGTTAGAAATAGAGACTCGTTGGTGCGGCTTCATGGCTCACATCCTTGGAATCCAAACTCTGTCTTCAATAACCCATTCAGTGTTGCATCGTTTTCGCACGAATACGTTCCGTTAACTGTGATGTAGGTAAGTGGCAATGAATACAAAGCAAGTTTTGACTCTGCCTACTCTGGTCTGCACGGTATATTTAGTAAGACTGGATGATGTTGAGATAATAATCAACACTCACTATAGCTGCACATCACGGACGCGACATTAGCCTGTACGCTACGGAGGAACTGCCTAGATATGAGTGATTCGAGTGGATAAATATATGTGATGAGCTACACACGGGATATCCGTAAAGCTCGTGTTCCTGAGTTGGGGTTACTTGAGTGCTGTGCTGCAGTCATACAAGAAGATAATGAAGAGCGTACCGTGCGATCATCTACATTTGACGAAGAACTATCACGGAAGTGCTCTTGTTCGCTAGTGTATGAGTAGGGGTTAGATGCCGCCCTTTCTCATGGCCAATCATGATGCATGATGGACGCACTTGTTGATGTAATGCTTGGCGCAAGCCTGAACACCGGAGCTCTGGATACCAGTAACGGTCTCGAAAGCAACCTCTCCGGAAAGGAAAGGATCACCGCCTCCTCCTTCCCAGTTGCGTCCAGCGGCGGGAGTGCGCATCAAGTTCCTACAGGCCCTTCAGTCGATTATACACAATGACAGTCATACCGAGGACTCACATCATGGGGCCAAGAGCGACGTGAACGCCCTTACCCTTGAACTCAGCACCCATCGCCTCTCCACGTTGCCTCATCAAAGTGCGGTTGAACCTGACATTAAAGGTGAGCTCTCTTATAGCATAAGCTCTACCAGCGACGGCGAACTCACGTAGCAGCTACGTTGATTTCGCTTCGGAACCGTGAGCGTTATGACCCACGATGGAGAGTAACTGCTTATACGTACGCAGGGAACGCTGAGACCTTGTCAGCGTAGCGCACGCCCACAGGGCTATCTGCACACGAGCTGTCAATAGAGTGCTGCCACAGGATACGAGCAAAACCTTCCTTGGAGACAGAGACCGGAGAAGCCGGGAATCGACGAGATAGAGGGTGTGTTCCCAACGCAAGGGCCTTTAGCATATGACGTCAGCGTCAATTATAGTATAGCTAGAGCTTTGGGAGTACCCTTTTCCCATTGGACTCCTGTTCCCAGGTTGACTTTGTCCGTGAGAGAGAGATTTGCGACTGCAGCCTTTGCCTGTGAAACCGGTTATTTCAGCACGGTGCTTGTCGGGGCATTCAAAGACTTTGAACCTTGGTGTATGCAGCGGCCCATTCTGGCGAAATATTCGCCACTGTCTGAGAGGGCGCGGTAGAAGTGACTGTAGTGGAAGGCGGGGAAGTCGTGGGTGTAGAGACTGGCGCTGAAGTCGTCCCGGGGGCTGAAGACGATCCAGGCAGACACTGGGAATAGTCTAGGGGCGGGGGCAGAGCGGGATGTTAGCCTGCGTCACTAAAGCCTCTGGGGAGTGCTTACAGTCATTCAATT
This sequence comes from Grammothele lineata, assembly GCA_002150815.3. NCBI lineage: Eukaryota > Fungi > Basidiomycota > Agaricomycetes > Polyporales > Polyporaceae > Grammothele > Grammothele lineata. The sequence continues at coordinate 444,478 of NDFF03000382.1, read as the reverse complement.
TTGTGCAAACGGCACCCGACACACAGGTGGTGGCGCCGGTCCTGGGGAGTGATACGAGTCAGCAGCCGAATGGATTACCACGAGTACAAATTACCCTCACCATCCAATGCCACCGCATTGTTGGTAGAGTTGCGACTGCCCGAAGACAGAACCTGCCAAGAGCGCTATAGTCACAAACCTGCGGAGAGCCATTGCGCCTGCCTTGGTACGGTGGACGTCAGGCCAGTCGGCGGTAGATTGTCACGTTTATCACATCGTCGCTCTTTATACTCTCCAGGTACACCATTCCATCGTCGCGCCGAGAGAGAGACCGACTGATAGACCTCGGATGACAAGGACGGCGACAAGCCTTAGTCGCCGCCGGAAAAGGCACGGATAATTGACGGATGAGTCTCCGAGCGAGCTGAGCACTTAGCCGAGGAGACCATGATGCAAGTCAGACCCCGGTCGTTCAATTGTCGGGACAAGGGATGCACTGTTTGTGCTCGGTGTCCCGCATACGCCGATCGTCTTCTTCTTCCCACCAGCGCGTCGTGGTCACGAGTTCCATTGCACATGCACGCCGCATCTTGGTCCCTGATTGCATCGAAGGCCGAGCGATTTTGTGTCTCGTGAGCTGAACGCATGAACATCACACCCTAGGTATCCTGTGTATTATAGTTAGTGCTACGATCTGCTACGAGCGTGTGTAAGTACGAGTGTCTGTCGGAATAAATACATCACCAAAGCGGCTCAACGTCTGTCCATCCCTGTTGCCTCTGCTCCCAGTACCCGCCCACATATATCCACTCGTCGCCAACCTGCTTGAACCACCGCGGTGCGCGTTCTTCGCCACAAGTGCGGCGTGCACGCTGCGCTTCCTCCACCCGTACCTTCTCTGCCTCCGCCGTGTCTAGGTCCCCCATTTCGAGAGCACGTACGTCCGGGCGAAAGCGTGAGTCTGTTGGAGGCAGACGACCCTCCAAGTCCGGTGTGATCTCGTTGAGTGTGATGCCAAACGAGGTGAAACCGTAGTATTCCATGGCGTTCTTGGGGAACGGAGTAATCCGCCAGAGAACGTGGAGGTGCGAGGAGTCGATCTTGCGCGCCACCTGCTCGTCCCATTTGCCCTCCAAGTTGGCGAGCGCTTTCCCGGAAGACGAGTTGACGACGCCGGCGACGACGTTCGTCGGACCCCAATACCCTCCTTCCTTGAAATCTAAGGAGCAGGACTCGCCACTTGTCGTATTTTTGATCACCATTTTGCCACAATGTTCGAGGTACTTCGTACCCATCATTAGGTTGCGGATGAATGACGACGGCCGGGTCCTGAGCTTGTGTCAACAGCTATTCTTCTACGTCGTTCGTGACTGGGTCACGCACCACTCATACTGCTCACTACCGAGCTTGAGGTGAATGGTCCCTTGAGGTATAATCTCCATGCTTTTCCCTAACAAAGGAGACTCGGTTTAACCCCGGCTGGGACAAAACAAGGCGGGAGATACATACCCCAGAACTTGGTCTTCCCGGAGGACGTAGCGTATAGCTCCCAACCTTCTCCTTCGGCGTGCCATGCGAGGATAACGGGGTTATGACAGACTTTCTCCGCGATAAAGTGCATCCGCGAGTCTTCAAAGGTCTCGGCTAGCATGGGGTTGCTATGATAGGAAATCTTCAGTCGTGAGGCGCCGCGCGCGAGCCGTTAGATACTCACAAGCCCTTCCGCCCTGTCCTATGTCTCGTATTCGCGTAGGTCGATACAGCGAACGCCGCCACGAAAGATATACGCTCTACAGAATCCGTGGATTTGGCCGCCTGTGACAGCAGGTCGTAGTACTCCAACTCCTCCGCGGCCTTCTGCAACATCGTCAAAGGCTCGTTAAAAGTGACCGGCAGCGCCACTTTCGAGAGGTCCTATCGGGGAGTTAGGAAGGAACACCGATGACGCACGCCGAGGCGGGTACGCGTACCTTTCCGACATTCTTCTTCAGAACCGCGAAGAGGCTACCCTCATCTCCGACGGGGCCTGACGGGAGCGCGCTCCTGCGCTGGACGACCGCAGATTGTTCCGGCGCGGCGGGCTTCGGGGGCTCAGCCTCGGGTTCGGACTCGGACTCGGAATCTGTGTCCGCGCCCGCGCTAGAGCCTCCTTCCGTCGTCTCTGTCAGGTCTGTCTGCGTCGTCAGCCGCGAGTCGGTGGGGAATGGTTTCTCTAGCTCCTCCGCGGGGGTCGTGTCGAGAACGAACTCCTCTGGTCCATCGTACGACTCAGCGTCGAACCAAACGCTCCCGTCGCCACTGTGTGAGCTGAAATAGGACGTGCGCTTCTTCGCGGCGGTGGCAGTCGAAGGTGTATGCACCTCATCGTCCTCTTCTGCAGTACTAGGTAGTGTAGGGGAGTTGGAAAAGACGTTGGTATCGAGGGATGGGTATGAGTTCAATGCTTTGAGTGCAGCGTGCTGGTTCTTGAGCTGGTTCACCGTAGTGGATATCCTGCCGAGAAGCTCCGTCGAATTCGGGGACTGTGAGGGCTCCAGCACACCAAGATGAGAGACATCGTGATGGTGGCCTGCCGCATAAGAGACATGAAGACATGCGTGATTCCAATAGTGCATTGTGGTACGCACCTTTCTTCAGAAATCCGAGCACCCCGTGGTCCTTCCCGTTCTCTGACTTCGGACGCATCCCAGAACTCCTTCTACGCCTTTGCTCCTCTTCAACGAGTGTCGAGACTGCGCTCTCAATCTCCGCGATGGTCTGTCGCGAGTGCCGTCGCCAGGTCAGCCCTCGCAACGCAGGCACGCCCGCCACCCCCAGAGACAGAGACGTACGTTGCCGATCTCGTCTATCAGCAGATTCGCTCGGTTGTACTGTATGCCGCCCCGTGCGGCCGAGCGTGCGAAGGAGGACCGTCGGGACTTGGGGATCTCTTGTGCGAGGATCTTGCTGTAGCAGTCCTGATTAGCGTCCGAGCTTTATAGCGATCTCATGGACACGGAGAGTCCGGCTCATCGCCCTGCAACGGCATCAGAGCAACACCAGCGCGCCGTACGCTGCCGCGTCCCAGCCTGTATTCGCCAAACTGCAATGTGGAGCTGTCCGGCGTGTAGCTCATTGCCATCGGTGTTTTGAACCCGACCATGGACATCTTCCGCGTCCGCGCGCGAGTTTCACCCCAGACGCACTGACGCAGAGGGAACTATCCCTCGAGTGCGCACCGACGCCCCCAGCTTCCAGCGATCATTCTCTGACCAATGATATCGGACGGGATGCAATGTCCTGTCCACCGCGATGCAAGACACGTTGGTGCGCCACCCTCCACATCTACACACAGACTCAGCGCCCCCCGGGCGCACCGCAGATGCCCTCCCATGATGGCAACGAAAGAGTCACGACGCTCACCGGAAGGCGGCCATCCACATCTCGAAGTCGTCCATACTCAAACACCTGATGTGGAACGTGGCGGTGCGCGAGTCGAGATGGATGTCCTTGCGCCCGCGGGCAGTCGTGATTGCGGCCTGGCCTAGCAATAACTGGTCGCGCGGCGGCTGGCCGGGCTCGAACGCGTACGAAAGTACGCCGCTGCTCGTGAGCGTGAAGTAGCGGCGCGCAAAGCCTGCATGAAGAGGCGGTAGTGGAGGGAGACGCAGGCGATCAGGCATAGGGAAGAGAGCGAGCATGAAGGAGGGGTAGGTACCTTGCATCCGCTTCCGCCGCTTCTTCTCGACCCATCCCTCACATATGACATGCGGGCTTGTCTGCACCGGGGACATAGGCTGAATGGGGGCGGTGGAAACGAGTGAGGCGTTGACGAGCCGCGTTGTGGTGCTTCGATGCATCGTGCGAGGAGAGAGCGAATAAAGCTTGGAGAGAAGCAAGGAGACGGGTAGAGAAGCAGCCGCAGAGACTATATCAGATCACGTAACGAGCGGCGGGGGCCCCAAAGGTCTAGCGCACAAACACGAGCTATAGGCGTGAAGACGGGGCTGAGGGATATGCAGAGCTGCGAGACATGGACGGATGCAGTCGCCTGTGGCTGAGTGCAACTGCACGAAAGCTGTCCTCGGCGCTGGCTGCCTGCGGCGGAGCGCCTCCCATCCGCGACACCGGGACGTCCACGCCGCAGGTGCACGCTCGCTTCGAGAGTCCTGCACCGACGCGGACGGAACCGGCGTGCATGGTATTAAATCGGTCTAGAAGAAAACGGGGCCAAGGGCGAGAAGAGGAAGAAGGAAAGGAATGGTGTATCTCGGAACACCGAACCGATCCCGCTGCCGCGTGTCGATGACCTCACAGAAAACGTTCCCGCTCATCGAACACAGCAAGATTCCCTCGCCTTGCTATTCCAACACCAATATTGATTCAGGGGGCTGCTATACGAATGTACAGGTGCGAAAACGAAACAGCGACGAAGGGAAGCAGTAAATTAATGCAAACCACTGGAAAGTCGTGACTCGGCGTAAAGAGGGGTGGGGTAACCGGTGGAGCGCCGGACACGGCACATCCGACGCGTCCTCAAGGGCGCAGTGCGGTGGAGGTGCTCAGCAGCTGCAGCCCGCATTCTGGGTGCTCTCGGAGTCGATCCGGATCGGGTCGGGGTAGTCGACGTAGCTGCAGGCGCGATAAGTGAGCACACGATACGGGAACTGGCGGTCGGAGAGGCGTACAGCTGGTCATCCTGTTCTTGCTGAAGAGCGTTCTTCGCCACTGTCTGGAAGGCCTGCTCGACGTTGATAGCCTCCTTCGCTGAGGTCTCGAAGTATGGGATGTTGCCCTTGGACTGGCACCAGGTCATGGCGCGCTTCTGGGTGACCTGGATATCCGGGGCTCTGCTGAATAGACAGTAGAGTAAGATGATTGGACGCGCGTACCTGACGTTTGCTCTCCTCCATATCAATCTTGTTGCCGAGGACGACGAAGGGGAAGTTCTCCGGGTCATGTGGGCTAGCCTGGATGAGGAACTCGTCCCGCCAGCTGTCGAGAGTCTCGAACGACTTGGCGCTGTTGACGTCGTAGACGAGTACACAGCAGTCCGCGCCGCGGTAGAACGCAACACCCAGTGACTGGAACCGCTCCTGGCCTGCCGTGTCCCACAACTACTCTCTATCTGAGCATCGGAGCACCCGCGAAAGTCCGGAAAACAGCGCACCTGCATTGTCACTAGCCTGTCATCGACCATAACCTCCTTCGTAAGGCTAGAGGCGTGTCAGTGGGGCTGAGCCTCGAGCCGTCAGGAAGATTGGGCTCACAAGTCCGCGCCAATGGTGGCCTTGTACTGGTTGCTGAACCGCTTGTTGACATACTGGTTCATGAGGGAGGTCTTGCCGACCCTGCGACGCCAACCGCTCAGACACGGACCGGGTGGAGAGCCCGTGCATACGACCTACCCGCTATCGCCCAGGATGATAACCTAGGGACGCGTCAGCTTTTCACGAGAAGATAGGGCCGCGTATAGAGCACACCTTGAGAAGTACACGGCCCATGGCGAGAGATAGACTGAATGAGGAGCGGAAAGTGGACTGGCAGGAGTGGGAGTCGGGTTGACGATATGTGGACGCAACCGCCCAGTGGCCAGAGACGACACGGGCGCCTCGGACCCTAGCCGGGAATCTGAGATGCTTGGGGAGCGCTGGCACGTGGGCGTTGGCCAAGGGGGCTCCGCTTTCGGCCTCTGCTTTCGGTCGCGCCTGTGAATCGTCTCCGACTCGCCCTTGCCACGCCGCCGGCCGCGCGCCCTCCGTCGCGGTGCATCCAGTCCGTCCTCTCTGGCCCCGTGCCCGCCCTCCTGCTCGTCATGGCCGAGCCCACCTGGCAAGAAACCCTCCGCCTGAGGCTCGTCGAGCGCAACGCGCGCGAGTCCTCCTACGCCCCCATCATCGAGCAATGTACGTCCCTCCCGCCCCCTCCGCCCTCCCTCTCCGCTGCTGCAGCCTCCTCACCCACCCACCCTCTCCTGGCGGCGCGGTGTGCGCGAGTGCATGCCCCTCCCCTCCTCTCAAGTTCACGCTTCTCACCTTCACTTTGGACGCACAACCTCAATGTGAACGCTGAAAAGATCGCAGATTGGCGCAGCAGACGAAACTCTTGAGGGAGCGCAATGCGTCTCTCCTCCGTGCGATGGGCACCGCGCGCCCCAACCCGAGCAGCTCTACCGTCTTCGTTCCTGGCACCAGCGACGAGTACGTCCCTGTGTCTAGTCCTCAGTTGGGCTCCGCTAATACGCCCGCGTCCAACAGCAATCCTGTACGGGCCGCGTACATCGCCTCACTAGAGTCCCAGATCTCGTCATTACGCGACGAATTGGCCACCGTATACAAGACACAGGGCCAGAACGCGCAGAGATTACTGGCGATGAACGAGACTCTGCGGGAGAAGGAGGAGCTCTCGCGGGTAGACGCGGAGGCCCTCCGGAAATCACGCGATGAAATTGCTGTCCTGAGAAAGAAGGTGGAACAGCATAGCGAGCTCATGGCGGAGAAGGATCGGACGGCCCAAGTGAGTTCTTCTCAGCAGCTGGCGGAATGACCATGCTGACTTCCGGTCGTAGATCCTACACGATGAGATCTCGACCCTCCAGCTGGAGTTGAGTCAGATCGAAGACCGGAACCAAACGCTGTCGAAAGACAATGCAAAGCTGCTCCAGCGCTGGCTGGACGCCAAGCAGGCGGAGGCGAACCGGATGAACGAAGCGAATCAGTTCTACGAGGACATGAAGTCGCGCCGGGCGATGCAGGACAAGGAGAACACGCCCGGGGCCAATGGCTCAGAGTCGGGAAACGGGCAGGGGACGAAGGAGGGGGGAGCATCGACGACGACGGATGGGACGCCATCTCAGGCGGGGACGGACCTCAGTCTGACGCCGAATGGTTGATGGTGGACGACGATTGAGGTGGTGTTGCTCATCCGTATGGTCCATGGTTGCTCTATCTTTCGTCCCGCTTACCTCTCGTCAAATACCCAGCCGCCTCAGATATCCTGCGTGTTTATCTACAATCTTCCGCATTGTAATCTCTAATTTCTTTCTCAGTCATACTTGTGCTCATCGCGTCCTTGTGCTGGTCGGATATACTGTTGTGATGTAACATCTGCTATTCCTACTCACCTCGCCCTCCCTAGAGACGGACAGACCGATTCGCGATCGTGAGCGGAGGCTGGCAAAAGAACTCGGCTGCGCCGGCGAGGGTGACATTGGAAGCGTCATTGACTCAGAATAGTTGTTCGGTTTACTGAAAACGGCAGGACGGCTGGGCATGTCAGCCCCAGCCAGCCTCTTCCACTTCGAACATAAGCCGACGAAGTAGCCCGCAATGTTCTCAACCCACCGTTCTTTCCGCCTACCAGGTCAACTCTCGTCTGTCCTTAGTCGTCCGACCCGCTTTCCCGCAACATAGCCCCAATACACGTCCACACGACACCATGCGCACGCACACACTTGCCGTCGTCGCCCTCGCGGCCCTCAGCTCCGGTCTCGTTAGCGGCGCGCCCGCCACACCCAAGACCTACAACTCGGAAGTCTTCTCCGTCTCGAGCCCCAAGCCACCCGCTATGGACGCCGCATCCGCGAGCCCACACATGGTCACGCGCGAACCTACTCCCGACCACTCGCCTTCTCTCCATCGCTTCGCTGCTACGTCTAAGTCCAAGTACGTCCGTTTGATGGTCGTTTTATGCGTGGTATATTCATGACTGGTACTATTACTAGGATCGGTCCACGCGCTCTCTGGACGCGGGCGTACGACTTCTTCACGGCCGGAGGGAACGCCTACTCTGGCACCTCGGGCAACGTTGACGGTGGCGGAGCCGGAGCGTACGTCTCCTTGCTTTCATCTTACCGCCACCTTTCCTCACATGTCCCTCTACCCCTGTTAGCACTAGCCTCGAGAAGCGCGTCCTCAACAATGAGACGCTCGGAGGGAACGCGCGCACGGGCGACAGCGGCTCCGTCGACGGCGGGAGCATCGTCAACGCCGCGGACAACTTCGGCACGCCCACGATCTTCAACCTCAACTCCAATAACGGCGGCAAGGGCGGCCAATCCTTTGCGGGTTGCGCCGCGGGCGGCCATGGGGGCGAGCGCGGTGCTGGTGGCAACGCCGCATCGGGCACCGCGGGCACCGCGAGAGGCGGCACTGTATGGAACTCGGGCGCAGTCGCGAACATTGGGTCCAGTGAGTGCTTGGCCTTTTTTGCGCTAAGGGAAAAAGCAATCGCGAATTGCTGACGTGTTTCACAGACAACGCGGGAGACGCGGGCTACACCGGAACTGGGTGTGCTACCGGCGGAGACGTGAACGAGGTTGCTTCAGCTGCGTAATGCGTTCTTGTAGAGAGTGGCTAGTTGGTGTTTACCATGCCTGATCAATCAGAGTAAGGCACAACATACCCTTCTGATTCCGACAAATCGCACGCAATGAATAGGTCTCATACGTCGCCCGAACGGGGTGATGACCATATTTTCTATTTCTCTCGTAGCGGAAAACTACTAGAGTTGTGACTAGACTGAGGTACGCAGGCGCACTGAAGCGATCAATCATAGTCAGGGTCAAAGGTTGTTAGTGTCCTTCACAGAAACGTGTTAGTTAGAAGGAAGCAGATCGCAGAACGCACTTACCTTGTCCCGTCAGACACTGTAACGATCTCGCCCGTCTCGGATCTCTTGACCAATCCTACACGGCGCAGACGGCGGTCACGAGGTCCAATTATCACGAATGTGGCCATTATAACGGTCGGCACGCCTTCGATGGCCTGGCGTGCACAAGCTAGTATGTCCAACTCTTCCAGGGAGAATGCAACGGGGGGCAGAGGTTTAGCATAAGTTCCAGCCGAAGTTCCAGAGACTTCTGCCTCGCGATAACCCTCGAGTTCGCTGTACATCCCGTCTGGAAGGGGAATTGGTCGCAATATCAAGGAGGGGGGGTTATATTCGATCCGCAACGCCGGATCGAGCGTGACATGTAGACGTTCAAGCCGTGGAAGATGCGACAAGGCGTCTATAAGAGACTCCTAGAGTTATGATTAGCCCTAGCACATAAGGCGGACGAAGGGAAACTGAGTGAGGTGCGTACCATTGACAGAATCTCTCCCCTTTCATGGTCTAATCTCATCGAGAGAGTTAGGCCCTCCAGTGCCGCACAGCCCGTATGAAGGAATGCAGGAAAGTGATGCTCGCCCGAGCCCAAGAGGCTTCCCCTCAAGGACACCTCGAGCTCTGTCGGACAGGCGTCCGCAAGAATACAGGGGAGAAGGGAGATAACCTGATTGTCGGCGTCTGACACGAACAGCTGTTGTATATGACATTGCAACGCACACACGTACAGCCCCAGGAGGGCACCACGAACCTCGTTGAGATGCGTCCATGTGCCGTGAGTGAGCTGCGTGATGCGATTGATTTCACGGAGCTGGGCGTGTGGCTCAGGTGACTCGAAGAATGCGTCCCTTAAGCTGAAGGTGAAGTCGTCGATGGAAAAAGAGGTGAGGTTTGGGCTAGCGGCGATGTGGTATGGTTGGATTACCGGCCAATCGTCGCCGAGATACAACGTGTGGAGCCGTGGGTAGACCGGTACATGAGCAAAAGTATTAGGGACTTCGAGCCACATTGGTTGGGGGAAAGAGACTGAGAGCGACTCGAGAGTGGGCGTGAGGACAGCACACAGGAAAAATGGATGGAAAGCGGCGACCTCTTCGGGAGTGTGGAATTGGTCAAGGAAACAGCCCGTGTCGTCACCGTCTCTAGGGTTATAATCAAGGCTGAGTTGCGTTAACTTTGGCGTACGGAGTGAGCGGAGCATTGCACAAGTTTGGTCCTCTGTATGTCCAACTGATAGTTGGCAGAGTGATGCAAGGGTAGCAATCGCCTCGGCCATTTCTATCGAGTGAGAACACCGAAGCAGATCTTCGAGGTTCGAGAGATCGAGTTCCTCGAGATGTTTCGAGCGCATGAAAAGCTCAGTGAGATGTTGATACGTAGACTCCTTGACCGTATTGAGTTGTATGGAAAGCCGGCGCAGATAGCGAAAACGGCCACCGTTCTCCGCGAGCATAAAGTGGAAAAAGGATTCGAGAGGCGGCTCTTCGAAAAAATATACTCCATCTGCGAGAAGATATCGTGCTCCGCAGCGGTACAGAGTCGAACAGGTGCGCATCATGCACGCAGCATCTCGCCGCTGCAGGACGCATGACCACCAGAAGGACATCGAAGTTGAGAGATTGTAGCGCCGTGGCTCAGACGCCCTCCCAAGCGTTCTGATGTGTTGTCAAGGAGGACTATATGAACATAAGTTCGATCCGACGGCGTCTGTTACACGTAGAATAATCATTCGGCTAGAAATGGACACTTACCTGCGAGGTGGACATTGCGTGAAGATCACGTTCGACGTATGTTGTCTATTGCTTCAATGTGTCAGGAATAGGATCCAGAGTCTCAAGCTCTCGCAGGCCGTATGGTAGGCCCAGTGACGTGGAGGAAAAGAACAATTTACGTAAACGCTGCGCTCAGCGCTCGTTTGCAAAATGCGGAACAGGTGCCTCACCTGAGGTCGCACACCATTTTGCACGTTGAATAAGCGTTCAGACGTGCCTTCATAGGACAATCGTTGAATGCTACGCAATAGGCAAATGGTATACGTTTACCGTTTTTACTCGAAGGCCAGCTCCCGGCTTAGTAGTAATCTGAGTCCCTGCCATAACTTCTACAAGCGAGAGAATATACGCGATCAAAGAGGTGCGGTTCGCATATACAGGCGCTTGACAAATGTAGCAATGACCGAAACTTATCAAAACATTAGCCATGCTTTCAGTGCAGTTTCAACTACTGAAGACTCCCATTGGATGATTTTTCCACAACTAGCGGTATGATGTCGTCAGCCAGCAAACGGAAGGAAATCGCGAGGTACACTCACCCGGGGTTTTCTTACTCTGCTACTCCGTCGGACACAACGACGAGTTGGCTTTTCTCCGATCTTCGAACGCACCCCGTGCGCTCCGGATCAGTACGCTGCGGTCCCTGAACCACTACAGTGACCTGCTTCAGCTTCGGTATGGCTTCCATGGCTTTGCGTGCACAATTCAACACGTCGCACTGCGCCAGAGATTGTTCGATAGGTGTCGGGCCTGGTGACAGTTTGAAGCCAGGAAAGTAAAGGTCAGGTTTGAATAATACATGCAAGTCGTGAAAATGATGGAGGCTAGCCAGGGAGCCGAGGAGAGACTCCTGTAGAGGCATGGTCTCTGGTTATAACTTATCCGAACAATATCGTACCGAGGCCGCTTGAATGACATACCATAGATGCGGCCACGCTCACCTCCCCCTGCCCTCCCGTGAACGTCACTGAGAGGGTTAGTTTCTTGAGCGCCAAGTAACTGTTGTTGAGGAGTAGTGCAGGGATGTGTAGCTCGCTCGAGTCCAAGAGCTCGCCCCCATGCAGATACAACTCAAGCTCTATGGGTTGCGTATCAGCGAGGATGTGAGCTAGGAAACTTATGTTCTCCTCTGCAATATTGGTCGCCAGAATTCGGGGGATATGTCGTGATAGTGCACACATATATAATTACGGGGCGTCGCTACGAGCGTGCTCGAGTTGCGTCCACGTTCCGTGTACGAGTTGTGCGCGCCGATTGGCTTCACGGCGTTCGTTCGTTGATAGCATCCTCCAAAGTTCCGTGACGTAAACTGATCTCCGGACCGTCGGTATGGGACCATACAGAGAGAAAAGTTAAGTTCGGAAAGGAAGTGAGGTAGGGCTGTAGGATTGGCCGATCATCCTCAAAACACAACGTGCGCAGTTGTGGGCAGATGGGGGGAGCCGGCAGGGCCGAGAGTTCGGGCCACCTGAGATGAGGAATAATGATTGAGACTCGAGAGTGACTTTAAGGTAGGCATAATGGCAGCGCAGGGTGAGAATGGATGTCTGGCAGCGAGCTTTTTTGTTGACCAATGAGTCAGAAAGGGGTGCATTTTCCTGTCGATAGAGGGATCCGATATATAGTCGAGGCTGAGCTCATTCAATGGCACCCGAAGTTGGCGAAGGAGCGTGAAAGTTTTGACCCCTATATCTTCAACCGTCAACTTGCGGAGAGAAGTGAGGGAGAGAATGGCATCGACTAAATCCGTGGACTCTGAAGAATTGAGAATGCTTTCGGCTTGCGCAAATTGGAGTCCCTCAAGATGTTTCGAGCATTGTAGGATCGCCGTTAGAGTATGAACCTTCGACTCGTCTACGGAGGAAAAATGTAGGACGAGACGACGTAGGTGACGAAAGCGGTTACCCTGTTCGGCAAGCATGAAGCGGTAGAAGGCCTCAGTTGGCTTAGTGCGAGGAGGAGCGAAGGGGTTGAAATAATTTGAGTTTTACGGGACTCTGGAGAATGTGGCGCGCGCCGCAGCGGTACAGCGTGGCGCAAGATTGCATCATACGCGCAATGGGGAGCATGATCATGATAGTCAGGAGGATGTCGATGTTGAGAGCTGGTCTCTGCGGATTGGGTTGTATCCCGACTCCATACACGGCACTCGTGTGGACTGTTGACCCCTTGGGAGCCTGCATAAATTGTTGACGTTTCGACCAATAAGGTTAACAGTGAGATTCGGCGAGACCGTAGATCTTGACCTGCGACATAGTCGTTGTGTTGAGCTTGAGGTGTGTTTATGCTACAAACTTCGCACTATCGTTCAAGCTGAGCTGGGTAAGGTGCGTGTCGAAGCCTCCTGAGGAAGACGTGCATTCCATAGTCTAAGACGTGTCGCTCCACAGGCGCCCGTGAATCCGGCGACTACTATTGGACGGCCCGTGCACCAACAGCCTGTCAAAGCGGGCCGCTGCTTCCGCAAAAAAGTTGTCCGAATGACTTGGACTCGGGTCGCGTCCACCGGGAGCGTGCTACTTCTCGCACTTGGCTGAGACCCTGGGACCGAGTGTGCTCGTCTGCCCTCTTCACACATTGTTCACACCTGGGCTGCCGGTCTGTCCCTCGAGCTCTCATGCGATCGTCTACCGTCTCTCCCCGGGTGCTCACTCGCACTCTTTGTGGCAACATCTCTGGCCAGTCTCGTTCATTCGCTACGCATACCTCCCTACCAGACAAAGATTGCACGTCAATCACGCCACCCTACCCTAGACTCCTCCAAAATCTCAGTACCGTTCGTGGAATCCTCGGGAACAAACCTCTGACCCTCGCGGAGAAGATTCTTTATAGTCACATCTACGAGCCAGAACGGACGGTCGCTAATGGCATAAAGCGTGGAGAGACTTACCTGCAGTTGAGTCCGGAACGGGTTGCGATGCAGGATGCTTCTGCACAGATGGCGCTGTACGTTCACCTTAGTCATTCTCTTCCATGCCCAGCCTGAGCTTGCTCAAGTTTGCAGTTCATGAGCGCCGGAATGTCAAGATGTGCAGTTCCTGCAAGCATCCACTGTGATCACCTAATTCAGGCTTCAGAGGGTGCTGAGAAAGATCTGGAGGTACAGACTATGCGGCCTGCGTGTATGATACCTATCCCTGAATCATTGCCAACGTCAGAGGTCAATCGTCACCAACCAGGAAGTATTCGACTTCCTGGAGAGTGCTGCGCGCAAGTATGGCATCGAGTTCTGGAAGCCTGGCTCTGGCATCATCCACCAAATTGTGCTGGAGAACTATGCCGCACCAGGAATGCTCATGTAAGTTCAGTTCATCGCCTTGCATGCCTTGCCCCTTTCTTGACACCTGTGTAGGCTTGGTACAGGTACGTGAGGTCTCTCTTCGTCGTCGATATTCTGGTCTCATTAGTACACAGACTCTCATACTCCGAACGCTGGTGGTTTGGGGATGCTTGCCATTGGTGTTGGTGGTGCGGATGCGGTCGATGCCTTGACGGGTACTCCTTGGGAGCTCAAGGCGCCCAAGATCATTGGCGAGTCTCTCGATGTAAGGCTTGGTGCATACACTAACGTGACGTTTCAGGTATCCACTTGACTGGAGAGATGAACGGCTGGGCTACTCCTAAGGACCTGATTCTCCACCTAGCAGGAAAGCTGACCGTAAGGGTATGTACCTCTACTGGGCTCCCGGTGCATCCGCATACCCACTGAACATCTGCTAGGGAGGCACAGGTTCTATCCTCGAGTACTTTGGCCCTGGGGTGTCCAACCAGTCGTGTACTGGCTTGGCCACCATGGCAAACATGGGCGCCGAGGTCGGCGCAACGACTTCTACGTTCCCGTATACCCCTCGCATGCGCGCATACCTACGAGCGACAGGTCGTACGCCCGTCGCTCACGCCGCTGACAGGGCTGCGGCAGATGGGTATCTCGCGGCAGATGAGGGTGCGGAGTATGACGAAATCATCAACATAGTGAGTTTCCAGCGCCCAATCTGGTCACATAGGCTCCTGTGCTAACTATCCAACAGAATTTATCTGAGCTTGAGCCCACCATTAACGGCCCGTTCACACCCGACCTTGCTACCCCACTCTCGAAGTTCGGCTCGTTTGTTAAGGAGCAAGGATGGAAGGACGAGCTCTCGGCTGCCCTCATTGGCTCGTGCACGAACAGCTCGTACGAGGACATGACGAGCGTGGCAGACCTCGCTCGTCAGGCAAAGGAAGCTGGACTCAAGACTCAAGTTCCTTTCCTCTGCACTCCTGGCTCCGAACAAATCCGTGCCACTATTGAGCGTGACCAGATCACAAGCCAGCTCGAGGACGTCGGTGCAACTGTTTTGGCCAACGCCTGTGGACCGTGCATCGGCCAGGTATAGGAAATTGTTCCATACAACATGCAGTGTCTGACAGTGAGTTACAGTGGAAGCGCGAGGAGAAGAAAGGCGAAGAGAACGGTCAGTCCCTCCCGTTCCTCTCTGTCATCGTCCAATACTCACCTAACATCCAGCCATCCTGACGTCCTTCAACCGCAACTTCAAGTCGCGCAACGACGGCAACCGGCTCACCATGAACTTCCTGGCCTCGCCCACCCTCGTCACCGCCATGGCCTTCGCCGGCAAGCTCTCCTTCAATCCCATGACCGACTCGATCCCGCTTCCCTCTGGGGGCTCCTTCCGCTTCGCCCCTCCGCGCGGACAGGACCTGCCTAGTGCAGGCTTCACGCCCGGCGAGACGCGCTACTACCCCGCACCGACACCCGAGCCGCAGCCCGAGACGGAGGTCATCGTCCGCCCGGACTCGCAGCGGTTGGAGCTCCTCCAGCCATTCGGGAGCCACTTCGGCGAGGGGTCGGGCAACCCTCGTGGACTAGAGTTGCCTGCGCTCAAGGTGCTTATGCGCGTGCGGGGCAAGTGCACGACGGATCACATCTCTGCCGCTGTAAGTTTGTGGTGATAGGCTGGTTGAGGATGATGCCGACCGTGTTTACAGGGGCCTTGGCTCAAGTACAAGGGTCATTTGACGAATATTTCTGAGAACCTTCGTACGCTCTTCCCTCTTGAACGCTCTCGATAATCCTACTGATCACTGTTTGACCCTCAGTCATCACAGTTCGTAACGGCTATCTCAGCCTTTTTGCGGTATACTGACTTTTATCTAGGCGGTGAATGACGAGGGCGGCGATGTGAATGTCGCTTTCGACCACGAGCATTCCTCAGCGGAATCCGAGACCGACACTATCCCCGCCGTCGCCAAACGCTTCAAGGCCCGGGGCCAGCCTTGGGCCCTTGTTGTCGATGACAATTACGGCGAGGGCAGCGCTCGCGAGCACGCCGCTCTCCAACCACGGTTCTATGGTGCGCTTTCTGTTGAAAAGTGCCCTCGTGCGTAGCGCATCTCATAGATTCATCATGTCAGGTTGCGCCATGATCGTCGCCCGGTCCTTCGCCCGTATTCACGAGACGAACCTCAAGGTGTGCTCATCTCTCTTCCCCTCCGCTACGTTGTAGTCCATCCGCTGATACGTTTGCGTTTCACAGAAACAAGGCATCCTCCCGCTCTGGTTCGCAGACAAGGTCGACTACGGCCGCGTCGGCGCCGGGGACGTCGTCGAGACGCTCGGGCTCGCGGACCTGCTCAAGGGCAAACCCGACGCGGCGATCCGCCTGCGCGTGACGCCCCGCAACGGCGGGGCGCCGTTCGAGGTGCCTGTGCTGCACACGATGTCTGCAGACCAGCTCAAGTGGCTCCGTGCGGGCTCGGCGCTGAACCACATCCGTGCCCAGATTGCTGCTACGGCGTAAGGGCCGGGAAGCACGCGGGACGACGTTGGAGAGTAGGATTTGTGTTAAAAGTATCTACCTGTACTATCTAGAAGGCTCTAGTGACTATTAGGACATAAACTACCGGTCTATGATCAAGGTTTAGCAAAGCAATGTTGCAATGTGTGAGAGCAGCACGATGATGAGCGGAGTTGTGGACCTGGAGATGAATGAGTAGGGTGTGATGCAAAGGGGGGGGGGTCTACTTCATGTAGCAAGCGCAGGGTTATCGGTATAAGTTAATGAGGTAGGGGCGTGCAACGAGCAGCTCTTAAGCGAACTCGCTCTGTCCAGACTTATCAGCCTTTTCTTCCTCCCCAAATACCATGCGCCAGAGCTCCGGGCCGTCGCGAATGAGACACTAGGCCTATGTTAGTTCAGGGTGTGGACGCAGTGACACTAGCGCTTACAATGACGACCTCGACAGCGATGAGCGCGATGATGATGAGTTCCATACGGTGTGCGGACGTCTGGACAGGAATGGTTAGCGAAGTCGTAAGCTGAAACACGACGTTCAGGGCTTACCTCTGTCAAAAGCTCTCGCAGGACAGATTGCATCTGGTCATGACGTACGGTCAGTCGGACTCGGAGGAAGGATATCCGCTAACACTGACCTCAGCGGCGTATGTGATTTTGTCATTGACAGATCGGATCCGTGCCCTCATCTCGAGCGCATTGCTCAGAGTGTTGAAGTATCCTGTGAAAATATTAAGAGTTCATACAAGCTCCATTAAAAAAACCACGACTTACCTTCGAGCACAGGCTCTGACCAATAGAAATCCGGAGTATCAGAAAAGTTTTCACGATTCAAGTTGAGACCCTGGCGGAAACGGAGGAGCTCGCCCAGCTTCATGACAAGTGCCCTCCTTCCCAGACCGGGCTTCCCAGTCTTCTGTAGCGTGCGAGGGAGCAGTGCGACAGAAGAGAGGTAACGATCTAGCGAGGTCTCGAGACCAGACAGGGCGGTGGATCGAGAGAGCGCCTGGGAGTACGCATAGCGTACGAGCAAGGTGTCTCGAGGGAGGGTAGACGTAGGCAAATCTGAGGGCATAGAATCCTCATTACTCAAGGCAGGTGTACGACCGAGAATAATGAGATCTCCTTGAAGCCGTGTATCCCTAAACGAGCGATGAGCTGACATTACGCACTTGGCTGCGCAAGTACTCACTCCTCTGGATCAGTGACGAACTCGAGATCCTCGTCTTCGGGCTCGTTCAGCCGAGCAACCTCTGCCTCGGACGTGTGAACAACTTGCCGAGCAAACCTCTGCGCCTCGTCCTCGCCAAGACCCCAGCACACAAAGCTCCCATTCGCAAAGACGAAGACTTCGCCCTCCTTCCCGCTCTTGCTGTCTGTCCATTTGGGGATCCACCACGCGTCATGCAATAGAAATGCATCCTTCGGCAACGACTTTAAGAGGTTGGGCATGATATAGCGTTCCGCGGTGGCATAAGTGAAGACGGGATGAATCTCGCTACGCGTGGGGGTAGGGTTGGAACGGATAGGAAGAGAGGCAGAGGCGGATCGTCGCAGGGGAGTAGAAGCCTTAGGCTTCGGTTTGGGGGCCTCATCGGACTGCGCACGCGGTCGCTCCGAGAAGTTGCGCCTTTGGAGGAGAGCTGGCGGGCGGGCGAGCTGAGAGAATTGCCAGCAGCGGGAAGGGGATGTGAAAGTTTGCCGGAGCTGGCGCTGAGCGAGAGCAAACGCGTTCATCTAAACGAGACGTTGACTGGAGGCACTTGCGGGTCAAGCGTTGGGACGCACGTCAGAAAGACCAGAGGTAGTTAGAGGCGGGACACGGAACACGCAGAGCGCACTAGTAGTTGTCTTGGTCCTGTGCCCGAGCTAGACGGTGACACAGCGCTAGCGCGATCGGCGAGCAGCGACTCGGCCGGGCCGGCATCTAACCGACGTCATCGTACGGCCGAGCGTCAAGCGCCGATCCCCCAAGAACCTTGCTGGCATTCCTCCATCCCCTTCCGAGTCCGTGCCCATTAATCCTGTCAGGTTTCAGCTCGGCGTCGTAAAAAAGTCGTGCAACATCCGTCTACGATGTCCGAAACGCAGGTATACATCGATTCCAGCCTCATAGATACTAATTCAGCCAATGATTTCCTTCTGTGTCTACGCGCATAGGGTCCCTTGAACACATCTGCCAGGAGGACTGCTGCTGGCAGCCAGTTCGGCGCCAGCTTGGCCGCGCGGAAGCCTGCTCTTAACATCGACATCCTCCTTGTCATTATGGCCCTCCTCCCCCGACGACATGTGGCGCGCATGATGCGCACATGCTCAGCTCTGTACCACTCCGGTGCGCGATACGTTCTCCACGGCGAAACGGAGCTCTACCCGCCGTATGACAACGAGTCGTTCATTACATCTTTCTGCGACTTCATGCTCGCCGAGAAGGGTATCCGGTTTCGCTATCTCCGGCATCTCGTCATACACATTGACAGTGTCGAGGAGCCTACGAATCTCCTTCTCGCGACGATCTTGGCGCGATCAGATAACCTGGAGATTCTCAAGCTCGCCGCCGCCGAAGAGTTGCTCGACTCTTCAGAGTTCACGGATATGACCGACGCAGTTTCCTCCCTCACTTCACTTCGCAAATTAGCAGTCACTGGCATAGGGCCCAAGACTTCCACCCTGCTTCGTTCGCTTCAAGCGCCGCTGACTAGCATCACCCTCGAATATGACGCCACGATGGACTATACGCTCGAAGGGTTTGATACAGATGACAATAACCTTACCATACATCCATTCTCAGCCTGTGCGGCCCTCACAGCTTCCCTCGAGTCACTCTCGATAGCTTTACCTCATCTTGCGCGCGCGATTTACCCCTCTATACCCATCTTTTCCGGCCTCCACAAACTATGCCTTAGGATTGATTGGCCCTTCCTCCAGCCATACATCACCGCTAGCCCCAACCTAACCCATCTAGCTGTTACTGGCTTTGCTCATGACCCAGATCGCGTCTTTCGCGAGCAACCTCAGAGAATAAGCCAACAGCGTGTGTTCAACCAGCACGTACAACGAACACATGGAACATGGACGCATCTGGAGCAGCTTCGTGGAGATCCTCTATCATTGTTTACATGCGCATTGCCATGCCATGTTCCTCGGTTGTCTATAGAAGGAATCTATGGGTGCCGCATGGAGGTTCCTCCTCAAGTCCTTGCCGATGCACGACCGACAGAGCTCGAGCTGTCTTTGCCAATGCACGAGGACCTCTTCGGTACAGACCAACATCATATCCCCACGCTACTATTTCAGGGCAGCTGCTCGGCACTCGAGAAACTGGTCATCTCGTCGAAGGTACATGATGGCGAGAACAACTTGACCGAGTCCATGGTGCGCCGTTTTAACCCTCTTATCACTGTCGTTCGACTTGATGCTGACTAGAGATATATAGAAGTCATTTCTAGCTGCTATACCTCTCCTGCATCGTCTGCAGAGCTTGCAAGTGACGTTCGAACCTGCGTGGTATCTTCAACATACTCTACCATCGCGCCTTTCAAACTCGAAACCGAGGTCGAGCAAATTTAGGAACGATTCTGACAGCGAGGACGACAGCGAAGACGACAGCGAATCCAATAGCGAATCCGAGGGCGAGGACGAGAGCGAATGCGAAAGCAGCTCCCAGAGTGATCCCGAAGAACAGTTTCCCCTTCCCGTCCCTTTCTTGCCATTCAAGCAATCCTTGGAAGATTTTGATGTCCTCGCTTGCGCACGCGAAGCCATCGCCCTCATACCGACTTTGAAGGAAACAAGATTTGCGGCTATAGCAACGCATGACCGTTATTTGCAACGCGAAGGATGCATTCAGAGAAGCGGCGATGGCGAGACTGTCATTAAGTCCGACGGAACGGGGTAAGAATAGAGTGATTCATTATTCCCTCCTTCTGACATAGATGTTTATCTAGATGGACGTACTACCCGCAAGCGGATGATTCTACACCGTGGTCAGCGTAGGACTATGGCCCGGATGTCCTCGGCGATCGAGTAACATGATGTCGAGATCGTGTCGACCGCCAGTGAGAAGTAAATAAACTCGAGTGACGTCGCACTGGCAGAGCAAGAAGCGGTTGGGTTGCAGCTTGGCCGTTATGTGGGTCAGATTCGCGTCTATGCTGTTGATCCATGAATGAACATGTTTTGGCAGCATTGACATGCTTGAAGCAGGAGAAACCACGTAAGTATATGGTAAAGCTCGATAGTCAACGACGTAATGGCAAGAACTGACTATGGCGGCTTTTGGCGAGTTTCCGACACGGATTAAGCAAGGCGGCAGCCTGCAACTCGGCGTGCCGTAATCGTAGCGACTAGCAATTAATGGGCCCGGACCAACCCGGACGTCGACTGGCCAACCGTAACGTCAACACTGTTCAGGATCCAACTGAAGTTCAAGCGCTGATACAACTTCTCCTTCTACCACAACGTTGGCCCACCGAGTCCTCCCACTCAGTACGTCGTGATCCTCATGTCACAGGTCTGCATTCCATTTGAGCCTCACGAATCCTGAGTATACTGTGCTCAACAATCCGTTTTTTATGTATTGATACCAGGCCACCTTGACGACGGAGTGTACGAATGTCAGCACCCACCTCAATGCCCGGAAACCAACTCTCCACTTCGACATTCTCCGCATCGTCATGGCCGTGCTCGAGCGGCCTGATTCCGCGCGAATGATGCGCACTTGCTGGACTCTGTACCGTTGTGGTGCACGATATGTTCTCGGCGGCCCGATAGAACTTTGCCTGAAACGACCAGATCACGAGGAGTCGACCATCGTTTCTTTCTGCGATTTCATGCTTGCAGAGAAAGGCAGCCGATTTTGCCACCTACGCCACCTCACAATAAGCCTGAATGGCGCCAAGGTCAAGGAATCTACATATCGCTCCCTAACGTCGGTCTTGGCACGCTCGGGATATCTCAAGGAACTCGCAGTCGGCGAAAGCCTGTTCAATTCCCCCCGGTCGAAGGAAATGGTTGATGCACTGGCCTCCCTCACCGCCCTCTATAAGCTTGAGGTAGATAACATAGGGGCCCAAGCTTTCGCGCTCCTCCGTTCACTTCATGCACCATTGACCGACCTCACTCTCGAGTATATGGCAAACCATTGCATTGACGAATCAACTATAACAAGCCTTGGCCCTTTCCTCGACCAACTCGAAACGCCTGAGGAGATTGCCGCTCATCATCCCCTTTCCGTCTGTGCCAGCCTCGCGCCGACCCTCAAGTCACTTTCGTTCGCTTTTCCTTACATGAAGTGGCCCAACCTCCGGAAGCCGCCGGTCACACCTGTCTATTCGCAGCTCTGTACACTACGTCTCACGGATGATTGGCCGCTCCTCCATACATACATCGCCGCTGCGCCAAACCTCACCTTTCTCTCTGTATTCGGCTACGAAGGCATACTCGACTACCACCTGCGCACAGAACCAGAGGATGTTCATGCACGCCGTGAAGTCAATCGGCGCGCGCAACTCGCCCAGGGCACGTGGACGCATCTGGAGCAGGTTCGTGGTGGTGTTGTCGAACTGTATATCTGCGCATTACTGTGTCATGTTCCGCGGTTGTATGTCGCCGGAACCATGGAACACTTCCTGGAATTTCTTCCCCACATTCTCCCCGACGCACAACCGACGGAGCTCGAGCTGTCATTGTGTGAAAGTATTTTCCACATGATTGATGAGCGCATTCCTGAATTCCTACTCCACAACGGGTGTTCTATGCTCGCGAAGCTAGTTATTTCGGGGCGGTTGACATCTGGCGGAAGGGACAACGCGACCGAGTTTTGGGTATGCCATTTACCTATTTTATTTCCTAATCAGACCCTTATACAATTGACTGCGGTTTTGTAGGAGGCTTTCGTGACCACCTTACCAGCCCTCCAACATCTCAATAGTTTACAGGTGACATTCGAAGTGGACTCAGGTTCTCACGAACACTTCGTCCACTCTGCGCGCAGCAAGTTCAAAAAAACTAGCCACGAGTCCCTGTCGCCCTTCGAGTGCTCCCTCCGGGATTGTGACTTAGTGGCTTTTGCACGCGAGGTTATTGAAACCATACCGACTATGCGAGAGGTTACAGTCGTGATAGAAGCTACAGGATATCATGACACTGTGGAACGCGTAGGGCGCGTCCAGAAAACTGAGGAAGGCGAGATTGTGACAGTGTCCGAAGGAATCGAGTAAGTGTGCTTGAGGTCTCATCCTTCTTCTTACTGACGTGTTTATGTGGTTAGCTGGGTATGTTTACTGCGGGTGCTGGACTGAAGTGAAGTACGAGTGCAAGGGCAAAACGAAAGAGTGTTCCCACTCATTGATCAACCATGACATGAGCGTTTACATCATATCGTCGTGGATGACACGATGCCGGAAATGCATATTCTCGTTGTATGATTCCGTGACGACAGTTCGACATCGTGGCAGCTATATCTTCGTTCGTTTTGACATTTTAAACCCAGCAGTACTACGAACGACAGATTTGTGGTTCAGTCGTGCCAACGACTAGTGCAAATGTCGCTCGAGACTGCCTCGGACCTGTTTCTCATTTTTTTCAAGCTTGAGTTAGAGATACGCGTTGCAAGAGGACGCTGGGTGGGCAACACCAAGCAGGCTGCATAGCGTGGGCTACGCCGAGGGAACGTGGAACGTACTCGCCCACCCGAGCATGTTATATGGCCAGGGCCAAGAATGACGTCACTTTGACGGCCGTATCCGGGGCGCAGTCTGCAGAAGGAGGTATCAAGGAGGTAAATTTCGTGCAGGACAGTACATGTAACCGGATGAATGAACATAGCGCTGCGGACCTGAAGGTGCCAAACCTGTGTAAGCTCGATTAGATGTACGGTAGAGAATCCAAGAAATATTAAGTGCTATTGTTGATGTGAAAGATTTTTGTCGCTCGGTGATGGGGGGCCCGATGCTAGGGCTTGCCCTAAAGCGCACAACTCTCCTGAACGTGTGTACCTCTCCGTGGTACGACGCTTGAGATACGAAAGGGCGGCACTGGCGACGTCAACAGCGGCATCCGGTAACCCTGCGAGTTGTGCAACCTTGAGCCCATGGCTGTCTCGGGTGATGCCAGGTTTGAGACGGTGTGAGTAGGCAAAGTAGCCGTCCTGTTAATTGCAAACGACATCGGCTCGGCAAAAAAGCCTTCAGCATCGGAACAGGGAGATCGCACCTCTACTTCGTTTAGATCGGTACAAAAGAAGGCCACCTTGTCGAACGGCCCCTGCCCCTTGTGCGCGTTGGGTTCATAGCCGAGCATGTCGGCGAGCTCGTGGAAATGTGTCGCAAACATCGCCCGGCACTTGTTCACGGTCAAGAGGTGATGCACTGTCGCGAACGCAATTGCAAGCCCATCGTCTACAGTGGTCCCACGACCGACTTCGTCCATAATCACCTGCGCAGCATCTCCTTCAGTATGAGAAGAGCAACAAGACGTCGAGAAGCGCTGACCAGACTGTTATGCGTCGCCCTCCGTAGGATCTCACCCGTTTCGAGCATCTCGACCATGAATGTGCTTCGGTCACGAAACAGGTCATCTTTGGCACCCACACGTGAGAACACGCGGTCGACAATGCCGATTTCCGCTGCATCTGCGGGGACGAAGGAGCCCGTTTGGGCAAGGATCGCGATGAGTGCTGTCTGCCGTAACAGCGTCGACTTGCCGGCCATGTTCGGGCCCGTGACAACGTGCAGCTGCGCGTCAGGTGCAAAAGCAACCGTGTTGGGGGTGAAAACACGCCCCGAGTTGAGCAGGCCAAGCTCGACTGTGGGATGTCGGCCGTTCACGACATGATAAGTCGCCCTGCAGACGATAGGCCGTGAATTTGTAGCCGAGGAACGGAAAGAAGAGGACGTGCCTTTCGGTCACGATTGGCCGAACGAACCGCATCTCCGCGGCGAGCTTTGCGAAACCCAACGTGACATCAAGCTCGTCCACAATTCGAGCGTTGCGTCTCAGAATTGCTGCTTGCGCTATGATCTAGCCATAGGAAGTGAGCTACGATCAACTCCCTCAAAAAACAAATCCTTAATCACCTCGTCGCGCAGTTGGTCAAACGCTTCCTTCTCCACGGCGCTGATAGCGTATGTAGTGTCACTGATCCGCCCCGCGAGGTGAGACCAACCCTATGGAATCATCAGCATCGGTACCAAGGTCCCTGTGAACCTAGACTGAATGCTTTGGCCGTACCTTGTAGAAGAATGTGACCGTCGATCCTGACTCTGTCAACATAACAAAGTCCTTGTGATTTTTAAGCCGTGCGGCCTCTCTCTTGCGTAGTACATGAACATGGATTCCCAAAATAGGGGCTGCACGAAGGGTCAACGACGGGGCATCTGTTCCAATGATCAGAGGCTTTCAGACAATCTCAGCCGGGAAGGAGATACCATAAGCCACCTGTAACTTTCGTTCCATACTATCCTTCTCAGTCAGAAGCGATTGTAAAGAGGTGTGTAGCCCTGTTAGCTTTTCTGAAAATCTGGACGACAGTCAACCACGGAGTAGTGGTAGCGACATTCCACGTACTCTGGCTTGATTGTCCACTCCGTCAACCCGAGTGGGTTCCTGAAGTCGCGCACAGATGCTGCAGATGGAACCACCGAAGAGGGTTGGTCTGAAGACAGCTCGCCGTCGCCTATAGCGGCCTCTTCTCGAGTCACCAGAGACGAGCGAATTCGGTTCGATAAAGCTTCAACGTCACCCATCCTGTCGATCAAAGCCTGGATACTGGCCCATGAATCCTCGTCCACCTTGTCACCGCGTTGACCCTGTAACTGCTTCTCCATGAGTATCCGTTGTTTGATAGCCACCCAGGTATCGATCGTCGAGCAGAGAGCGAAGAGGTCAGAGAACGAACCACGTCCGAGGGAGAGTTTCTGTATGATCCGGGTGGTATCTTCGGCGTCCATGAGCAACTGGGCCAAGTCTTGTCGCAGGAAAGGTCTCGCGTGAAAGAACGCGACGAGCGACTGGCGGGCGTTGATCTCTTTGACGGACGTACTCGGTGAACCTATTAATGACTAGTGAGAGGCCGTAGTATAGGGATTGAAACGATAACGCACATAACCATCGAGCGAGAAGACGAGTCCCGCTCGTTGTGACTGTCCTTTTGATGACGCTTAACAGACTACCTGAAACGCTACCTTCCCTCATGCTCTCGCGCAATTCCAGGGCCTTAGCCGTGTGCGAATCAATCTGCATTCGACTGCTGGAGGACTCCGTATTCGGAGCGCTGAGATTCGGCATATGGTCCATCATGTTTGTGTGCATAAATGCAGTGAGGAGCTCTACTGCTTCACCTTCTGCGTCGGTCAGAGGGGAAGGCAGGAGTTTTTGAGGGGAATCGACTTCAGCTGTGATGTCGTCCGGACTCGATGTTGGAGTATTCGCAAGCGGGCCATCTCGAGAGTTGTCTGGACGAGCCGTTCCGGAAACGAGGTAGCCTTCTTCAACGATTAGCTTGCGTATGACAGAGCAGCCGTCCTCGGCAATATGGGCGTCCAGAACGACCTCTTTCGGGTTGATTCGTACCAGCTCGTCTCGTAGGGCAGCCATGATGACCCGCTTGGTGTAGAACTCTCCCGTCGAGACGTCAATCCAAGCCAGGCCGACGAGTGCACCGTCAGCCTCAGGATCTTTTTCAGAGTGACTGGTCTGTTCCGGCACAACAGAGAGCAAGAAGTTGTTCTCGAAGGGGTTCAGGAAGGGTTCGTCAATGAGGGTGCCAGGGGTGACGATGCGTACGACGCGTCTGTCGAAGCCGCTCTTTGCACTTGAGGTAACATCTCGCGGAAACTCTTCGCATAACGCGACGAAGCGGTTGTGATCTTGCACTAGGATCTTGAGAAATTTGTTCAGTTGCATGAGCGGAAAACCCGACATGAGCACGTTCTGGCCATCCCAAGACTTTTTCGTAAGCTTGATGTTGAGCAGCTGCGCAACCTCTGCTGCTTGGTCAAAGTAGGACTAGAGACGAGTGTGTGAGACCTCCGCTAAAGCTACGCGATGCCAAACCATACCTCGTAAAACTGGCCGACACGGGTAAGCAAAATGCAGTGCGGATATCTACGAAGATTTTCCAGCACTGCTCGCGCAAGAGGATTTCTCGGGTCGAGTTTCGCAGATTCTACTATAAGGGCACCGTTAGACAAATAACGCGGTGTATGTCTTACACTCAGCACACCTTCTGCGGCATCAAGCCCCACTTTGCGCCTTCGCCGCCTTTTGGCTGGAACAGGAACCGCGGGTTCTAAGGATGCGGCAGCAGCTTCCTCGGTCACGATCTCAGAGTCCTCTGGTCCGCTCGCCTCCGCCGGCTTCCTTCTGGGTCTTCCTCGCCATTTGGGCGGAGCTTCTAGACTGTCAGCACCGGCAAAAGCTTCCGGTTGACTATGAAGCCCGACATTATTGGCAGAACGCGTCCCTTCCACTGATACGACGCGCCGCGATGCCACACGATCGGGTTAGAACGGAGATATATTGTCCTGCGAGAATGGGCGCACATATAGAACTAGGAGAGGTTTCGTACGCAGCCACGGGCTCTCTACGTCCACTCAAAACGCTTCCATGTGATGACGCGACATGAGCCTCCCCAGGGATACGCGTAGAGGGCAGGTCCTCATATTTCTTCCTGGTGACTGTGGGCTTCCTGAGCACAACGCGCTCTTCCGCACGGAGAGACACAGCAGCAGCAAAATGCCTGGTGAGTTGCAGAGACACCGATCTTCTAGCGCAGCATGCGATGGACGAAGAGGGGGCGGTGAGCATGCAGGGAAGAGAGACGAGGCGGGACGGCCGACTGGTGGCTGCGAATGCGGAATGACCGTGCGCCCGGCGCCAAGCGGCAAGGAACGACCCGCTAGAGAGGCGCCCGCGCTGGCGGAGTTTGAAGGCGCCAGCGACCGAACTTGCCTTCGTGTTCCACGACGAAAAAGCGGTCCTCGTCGTCCTCCACGTCTCTCTCGCTTTTAGCTCTCCCCTTTGCTCTCATCTTCACAATATGTCGTTCGCAGGCAGGCGCAGGGGCAACAAAGTCAAGAAGGGTGTTCAGTTCACCGTCATGGTCGTCGGTACGTACTCCCGACTCGCGCATGGACCTGCCAACGTGCACGGACGCTCCTGTTGCGCGCCCCTACATCCGCGTCTCCTGCCCACACGAGTGCTAACAACGTGTCGAATATGCAGGCGCCTCTGGTACCGGCCGCACGACCTTCGTGAACACCCTCTGCGAGTCAGAAGTGTTGGCGCACAAAGTGTGCGACAGCCCCGAGACCGCTCACGTTGAGGATGGCATCCGCATCAAGCCCGTCAACGTCGGTACGTCCTATGTGCTCCCGGTATCGTACTCTCGTCCTGATGAGTCCCCAGAACTCGAGGAGGACGGTGTCCGCATTGCACTTACCATCGTTGACACCCCCGGCTTTGGTGACAACATCGACAACGAATTCGCGTACGTCCGCTCGTTGGCCCTTTCCAACGCGACCAAGCTTACTCATCGCTCCATCTCAGCTTCCAGGAGATCGTTGGCCATCTCGAGCGCCAGTACGATGACATTCTTGCGGAGGAGTCCCGTATCAAGCGTAACCCGCGTTTCCGCGACAACCGGGTTCATGCTCTCCTCTACTTCATCCCTCCCACTGGCCATTCGTACGTTATTATTTTATCCTATATGACCGGTGCTCTTTCTTACATCCTCCATCAGTCTCCGCGAGATGGACATTGAGCTCATGCGCCGTCTCTCCCCTCGCGTCAATGTCATCCCCGTCATTGGCAAGGCCGACTCGCTTACCCCCACTGAGCTCCGGGGTTTCAAGAAGCGGGTAAGTGTCTTGTTGTCTACCGATTATATTCTGTCATTAAAGGCAAATTAGGTCATGGAGGACATCGAGTACTACGACATCCCGGTGTACAACTTCCCCTACGATATTGAGGAAGATGACGAGGAGACGATTCAGGACAACAGCGAGCTGCGCGTACGCATCAGTCTTCATTGATGTTATTCTTTGAACTCAAATATCTGCTCAGGCGATGATGCCGTTCTCCATCATCGGCTCTGAGGAAGAGATCGAAATCGACGGCCAGCCCGTCCGTGCTAGGATTTACCCCTGGGGTATTGCCGAGGTTGACAACCCCAAGCACTGCGACTTCAGCCGCCTGCGTGGCGCCCTTCTCAAGTAGGCATAGTGATGCTACATTTGATGATGCACAGCCGCTGACAAGTTCTACAGTACCCACCTTGCTGATCTGAAGGCATTGACGCACGACGTGCTTTATGAGACGTACCGTACCGAGAAGCTGTCTCGGACCGTTCATTCCGACACCCAGGATTCGTCGATCCTCCCTGAGGAGCTCGCGAGCCAGAGTGTGCGTCTTAAGGAGGAGCAGCTTCGTCGGGAGGAGGAGAAGGTGTGTGACTGCCTTCTGACTCCTAACCAGCGTGTCTCGCTAAACTTCTACTGTAACAGCTGCGCGAAATCGAGCTTCGCGTGCAGCGTGAGATCAACGAGAAGCGACAGGAGCTGCTGGCGAAGGAAGAGTCGCTCCGGTACGTATCTAATACGTCATAACAAAGTGCTCTGCTAAAGCCAGGATTGACAGGAACCTCGAGAGCCGACTCGCGGCGCAAGGTTCTCAGTCGGAGTTCCGCGAGTAATCTGCCCTTGCTGTCATGCAGTGAGCTCGAAAATTGTTTCTACATTCCGGTATACCCAGTTTGTCTCGCTCGCGCTCGTTCCTACTGGTCGTGGGCTCTCAGTTCGGATGATTTGCTATAGTATAACCCCACTTGAACCGTTAGGTCTATGACGTTCGACTCCGCGTTACCTCGCATCCCGTGTTACTTCCCAACTTCTCGCACCGCTCTTTTTCCCCCGATTGGTTTGTATCCCTTTGTTGTTAGCATGACGTCTCCCCTCCCGCTCCTTTGGACCGGCTAATAGTTGTGTCTGTTCGCCAATTATATGGTGTGCATGTCCGAGGCGGCGGGGTCTCAGGTGGTCTCAGTCGGCGTGCGTCGTGGAAGCCTTCGGGATTCAGCGAAGACGGCGCCGAGGCAAGAGAAGAACTGATGGGCCGGAAAATGGTCCACGGAAGGTGATGATCAGCAACGGAGTCGGAGCCATATGTGGCTGTTGGAGCCCGAGCAGAGATTACATCCGAGGCGCGATGCGTGGCAGCCCCGCATGCGAACGACATGCGAGTACTGTGCCCGTCGCGAAGGTGGCCGACAGTGACAGTGGACGCTGACGGCATGCAGTGGGTCGAGAAGGCGCAATATCTGGATTCCACAGGCCAATACTGTGGCCAGCATTGCATACCTAGGTTCCCTTCTGACGCAAGAGGCTCTACAAGGCACACAGTTTGCGAGACTCGGATGCGGCGTCGGGGAGGCCCCACTTGTGGAGGCAAGCAATATTGAGGATTGTTGGCGCAGGGCGTGCCGAGCATCTGGGTGGGCAGTCCGCGGCCGATCGGGGAGACAAGCGAGGTGGCCCAGGGCCCCGCCCGGAAGTGCACTAGCGTCGTGGCTACAGGCGACCTGGGGGCGAGGCGGGTCTAACCAGGTCTATCCCTGTCTATCCACGTCGGCGTTCTCGCCCCCACACAGCCTGGATAAGTTGATCTATACTGAACAACGCTTGTGATCTCGCCTTGTGGCACGCCCCGTGGTACTTACTACTGGTATCTGTATAACACCTAGAGCTTGAACATGGACGCAGGGCCTTTTTCCACTTTGACAGACTCGTATGGGGAGAAATTGGGCTTTGATGCGCTCGCCAGTCCAGGAGCGTCTAGTGGAAGATAAGTTACGTACGTTAGTAGCATTAGTCGTGCTAATACTGGCGTTGAGCTGGCCAACATGTGTCTGCGCAACGATTTCAACAGCTCTGAAATCCCTGGGGCGGAGAAGGTGCGGTCTCTATGGTTGCCGGAGTAGACGGTGGCTTTCATGGACATCCTCTGGATGCCGTACCCTTGGTACGCGTGGACGCAAGACGCAGCCCTTGGGATGAGAGGGTACATTATTAGGCTCAAGTCGGTTGCCGAGATCTTGTTTTCTGCACATACTAGTCAGACTAGACATCCTCGGTATGAAAGAGTAAACGTACCGAGATGAACGAGGCCGCTACTTTGGCGTCCTTGAAGGTTATAGTCTTATGTACGACGTCGCTTAAAGACGCATCGAACTGGCAGGGACGATGGTCGGCCACTTAACATCGAAGAACCCGCAGACTTGTCTGCCCAGCATGCGTTAAATGTCCCGGGTTTGCAGATGGATGGGGCCCCCTCTAATATGTGCTATGCCTTGGGGTTCTTACATATCGACCACTCATGGCGGGTCCATGTGCAGGCCAAGGTATATAGGTGCCAGAGGGCCTGTACGACTGGGAGAGGATGTAAACGTTGGTTTCGCAGAAAATATTGAGACCGCCGAAATGTTGGTGGTGGGAGACATGACACGCGTAACAGGTAACCCGTTGCTAGCTTGCTGAGCAGCGAGGGTAACGCACGAATCGAAGGATTCGTTCATAGAGTTCACTGGAACGAGGACGCCGCATCAGCACGGAGAGCTTAACGTAGAATGCTAAAGGACTGACTTATGAGCAGAGTCGACTGTGGATCGACCCGCGCGCGTAAACGGTGGCTGGTCTTCTGCCGTTGCATCAAGTGTCGGGTGGAACCGATATAATATCCGATATAGACTCTCCCGCGCTCCCGGAACCGTCCCCCTCGCCGCCGCCCGACGCGGTCCAGAGAGCGTTCGCTGTTGTCTGTGCTCTACTCACCGCCTCCTCGGCCCTCCTCTCTGCCGCCCCGCTACTCCGCCGCCTTGTTGGACACACAAGAGTCGACGGAATCCCGGCTAGCCGTAACCGGCCTTTTGTTTGCTGCAACAAGCAACGCTCCCGGTATAGGACGCTCGCGGCACGCGCCCACGCTCGCTCGCCCGGAGGAAGAAATAGGACAGGTGGGTGGAAGAGGACGGACCGCGCCGCGACGAAGATCACCTGGCTGCTGGGCGCGATGGAGCTCGAGTACGAGAGTCGGCCGCTGCCGGTCGCACACCGCGGGCGGGGGGAGTGGGGAGGAGGGGCGCTTAACGCGAGTTCAACCTCGCCCATCGGGAGCTCGCCCGCGTCCGCGTCCTCGTCCTCGTCCCTCGCCGCGCGCCGCCGCTCCAACGCTGGCAACACCCCGCCCCCGCCCCCCGGCCCGCCGCCGTCCCAGCCCATCCCCCGCCTCCCGCCCGCCATGGGCCTATCACGCTACGAGGCCTATGATGGACTTCCGGATGCATCAGGATCAGCCCAAGATGTTCCCATCCTCAGCAACCCAGCCCCGTACGCGCGCCCCTCGCCCTCGCCCGGTCTCGCAGCCGTCACCGCGTTCTCTCAAGCCCGCTACGCTGCCGCCTCCAGCCCACCCCACACGTACGCCTCCTACTCTGGACGCGCCTCCCCCGCTGCCGACGACCTCTCCGACGACCCCCCCGCGTCGCGCTTCCGCAGCAACAGCGCCCGCCGTCCACCCTCCCCGCTCGCACAGCCGCCCCCGCCATCGCAGGAGGGCAATACTGACCGCCTCCTCGTCCCTATGGACCCCCGCACGTCATCTCAACCGAGGCCGTCCTCGCGGAGAGCGCTGACGAAGGCTCTTGAGCTCGCGCGAGAGGCCGTCAGGCTGGACTCGACCAACGACGATCCATATGGTGCCGTCATGGCGTACGCGAAGAGTGTTGCCCTCTTGAGCGAAGTCATGGAGCGCGTGATGCGAGGTGAGGACAGCACAGAGAGCTCAAGGCGGGCAAATGGGAGGCGGAGAAGCGTTGTTGCTCAGGAGGAAGAAGTGAGACGGCTCAAGTCCATCGTGAGTGATATATTGTGGTATTTGTGCGCTGTGATCTAAGCGACTACCCTGTCGGCGTGCTATAGCACGATACGTACGCCGACCGCATGAACATCCTCAGCGTCGTCTACGACATCCCTCTGCCACCACACTCCCCACCATCCATGTCGTCTGTATCAGTATCAAGCGACTCGACTCGCCCCTCCTCTCCCGCCTCAGTATCCCCTACCTCCGAGGCGTTGTCGGATGTAGACATCAACCATCCTTCTCCGCCACGAAATCGCGAACGAGAAAGCCGGTACTCAAACGAAACAGCGCGCGGGGACAGCACCACCGACGAGGAGTCTGGCGCGCTCAGCCGAGACGGCAGCTACACCAACCTATCCTTGCGTTCCCTCCGCACACAACATGGTACCGCATCTCCCGTGCATCCCTACGCGGCTGCAGCATCGCCATCGTCCGTGTCCCCAGTCGTCTCCCGCACATCAATGATCCGTGCTCGACCGCGCGCATCTTCGACACTTCCCCCTCCAGCGCCACCCCCCACTACACTTCCTCCTCCCGCGCCTTCACCAACAAGACCCGAGTACCCGGATCTTACGCCCACACAAGCGCTGCGGCCAGATGTCGTGACGAGGTCTCGCGGTAACTCGGTGAGCCACAAACGGACAAATTCTGGTGGTCGATTAGCTGCTATCCGGGGAGAAGTGTTGGATGGTCATGCACAACAGCAACGGACTCCTGTTGAGGAGCCGCCTCGCTCGAAGTCGCGACTGAATGCGCATCCTTACGGCTCGTCTCCGCCTCTCCCGCCGCTGCCGGAACCACCGGTGGCTGAGGCTCCTATTGCATCTCGGAACTTGGAGCCTGTATCGCCTCCCCCACCAAATAGTCCTGGTAGTTTCATGACACCCAGGCCAAGAGGTGACTCAACAGTGTCTATGCGCACAGAGGCGACACCCACCGCGAAGCCGGCATTGATTAACGCGACCACTGCATTGGGCACTATCAACCAACGGCGCGGCAAATCGTCAGCGCCGCCAACATCTGGTGCGGACGCGCCGTCACCGACCGATTCGACAGCGTCCGCGGCGTCTGTTCCGAACATGGGCAGCAGGCTCGCGTCGGCGCTGCCTGCAAACACCGTTTCAAGTCTAGGTATGGGACGCAGCCGGGCAGCATCCCAGCCTGGGCGGCGTCCTTCCATTGTAACAGCTAATTCATACCCCTCCCCCTTCCCGGGCTCGCAAGGCGGCTCGCCTGCACCCCGGAAAGTATCAATACCCTCCCGCCTAAACCCCTCCGCGCCCCCCCAAATCACCGTGAATACCGCCATCCTGTCGCCCCCCCTCACGCTCTCGGCGCTTTCGCTCACCTCGCCGCCCCTGGTGCCCCCGCCCCCGATACCCTATGCGAATATACCCGCCGCACCGCTTTCCCCGCTGCCGACGTCCGCGCCGCCGGACCCGATGCGCAAGCCGTACCACATGATGTTCCTCCTGCGACAGACGATGACGTCCAAGACGGGCGGATATATCACTCGGCGACTACACGTCCCGCAAGAGGTGTGGTCGCAGGGCGGTGCGAAGCTGTCGAACGTGCCCGAGAAGATTCGCGTCGTCGAGGTGCTCGTCTCCGCGCTCGAGGAAGTCCAGCACTGGTCCGCCGAGTACTTCGGGGCGGGCAACGTGAGCAGCGGCATGGCGCTCGGCATTGGCGCCGTCGGCCGCAAGGAGGGCGAGGCGTGGGCGGCGAAGCTCGAGGAGTTCTCGAGCGTATGCGACGGCGTCGTCGGCCAGTTTGGGAAGAAGCTCGGCGTTGGCGAGGGCTTCGTTACCAAGAAGAGCAGCGGGGTGAGTGTCGTCATACTGCTTTGTCGCCTTCGCCGCCGCGTACCTTGTGCCTCTGCGCTGGCGAGGGCGAACACGCCGCCGTTCGCCACGGTTGCTGACACGTCTCCCCGCCTGCGTCCAGGTCACGTCGTGGGGCGGACGCCTGACGCGGCAGTTTGACAAAATTACCAACGGGAAGAAGTGCGTCTTCCAATCTTCCACATCTTTCCCTGAAACTCGCGTTCTGACCGGCCTCTTTTCGCCTCGCGCGCTTGTAGCCTTGACTCGCCGGCACTGTACGTGCAGGTGCTCTCAAAACTGTTCCTCGCGGCGCAGATTCTCGACGAGCACACCAAGGCGGCGTCACTGCACGGCACCGCGCCGCTCTATACAGCCTTCCCTGGAGATATCCGCACCGCGATTGAGTTCAAGCTACGGCACGCGTCCGAGTTCTTTGCCAAGGTCGTGCTCACGTTTGTCATTCGCGACATGGCACTCCTCCTTGACAAGTACGTCAAGAAATGTGAGAAGTGGCTCGCGGAATGAGCGCCCCTGTCCGCCTCTGCCCACGCGCCCGACATTTCTTAGCCGATCTCATGTGCGCGCGTGTCTTGGATAGCTGGACGAATAGCGACGGGGTGGACCAAATTCGAAGGGGTGTTGGCGGTCATGTAAAGGAAAGGAAATTATCATGAACCCTACGGACGGCGGGCGGGCCGCCCCGAGCTTGTACTCTTTGTTTGTTTGTTCTTTTTTCACCCATGCGCACCCTCCCGCCTTGCACGTCGACACTCTCGCATTACATACCGCACGCACCGTATATACACATGCACGCATATTGATTCCCAGAGGGTCGTAGTGAGCCGGCAGCCTTCGCACTGTTCTTTGGGGCACTTCAAGACCACACTCGCCTCCTCCGTTCCCCTCATACTTTTCTCCACCCCTTCTTCCCCCCCTTACCTTGTTCGTTTCTTACTGCTTGTTGGGCGACTGGCTTGTGATTTTTGCGCACCTGTAAAATTATGCTCACGCTCTAGACGTTTTCACGCTCCGTATATAGTTATGGCCTTTTCTTCAGCTCTTCCCCGTGACAATGCATCTCTCTATCCTCCTCTTTCCTCGTTTCCAAACTGTCTGCCTCCTCCCTCTCGACACCTCATGGTCAGAGGTCCTCCAACGCCGCCACGTGCATCACCCTGCATCCAGGGTGACGCCACGCGCGCTGCCGAGAGCCTATATGTCCGGTCGATCCACCACGCTCCCTAGGCGTCGTCCGAGCAACCACGCGGCAGCGAATGGCGTATGTGGCTGGCGGTGCCGGAAAAAGCAATATTCTATCTGACCGCGCTCAACTGCTGCGCTGCGGTTTAAGCGTAGCCATAGTAGCGGTAGGTTCAGTCTTGCGCCAGCCCGGCCCCAACAGTGTCTGGCAGGAAGAGGGGACTTATGACGGAGAGTTTTTAATTTCAACATACTTTAGGGCTATGTCAAGGACGCTGAAAGCGCCGACGTACCGTAGTATTTTGGGCCCCTAGTACAGCATGTATGCGGTAGACACCGCTATGGCAAACCCTCAAGGAACTCACGATATCGTTGAATCAACGAGGTTTCTGACCTGCTTTGGGAGTTTGGTCCATATTCTGACGTCCCTTGCACTCGTCGTTCACTTTGTCTTCATTCCCTCGAGATTGCCAGCAAGGAAGGATGTGGTTAAGGAGACACTAGAGGAACGTCGAGGCTGAAGGCGAAGACCAACTGACCGCTCACGATGACATTGCATGATTCCAATTCGAAGTGGTAGGTGCCATGCATTCGATATACAGGCGCGACGGCACAGACTGTCTATACAGATCCAGACTACATACACGAGCGAACGGACGAGCGATGATGAACACATGGGCAGACTTGAGGAGAGAGAAGCGGATCCGGAGTGTACAGTGTGAGTGAGGCGAGGGAAATCATGATGCACAACGATAATACACGAACGAAGGGAAGGGAGGGGGGTACATGTGA
Source organism: Grammothele lineata (assembly GCA_002150815.3). Taxonomy (NCBI): domain Eukaryota; kingdom Fungi; phylum Basidiomycota; class Agaricomycetes; order Polyporales; family Polyporaceae; genus Grammothele; species Grammothele lineata. The sequence goes on along the minus strand of NDFF03000382.1, from coordinate 408,616 downwards.
GGGCTCCAACACATGCGCCGTACTATGAGGATATGTGGTGCCACCATGCGAGGTTGAGCTACGGCGAGGACGGAGAGAATGACGTGTGGAAGGCGAACGGCGGACATGAGACGGGCCGACGGGGCCGGAAGCGGCCGAGAGCGTTTATGGAGTGAGGACAGATGAAAGACATGCATGGAAGCGCGGGTGGTTGCGAGTAAGAAGCAAGTTCTCCGGGTAAATGCGTTTGGGGACGACGTGTGGCAGAGCGTGGGGTTGTCTATCACGCCCAAGACAGGCTGGGAAGAACCCGACGCGTGGCCTAGATCATCGGGGACCCCGACCTGGGCTCACCACTCGCTCTCCACCCTCTCTCACCGGGCGCTGACGGGGACCCTGGTCGGTGTCGCGTTCGCGCTAAAGGGCCCGACGTCCCGCGGCGGTGTGGGCTCTTTCCCGCGGAGCCGACTGATTATACGCAGCCGGAGGACTAGAGCACCGTCGTGAGAAAACAGAATAAGCACTCCGGGAACCAGGCGGGACTCACTGTAGTCTAGACGCGTGTTCTCGTCCGCGTACATCTCGTCGTCCGAGTCAATCAACGGGTCAGTGGAGTTGCAGACGTGCCAAGCCTCTGCAGGGTATGGCGTGAGTACATCTTACCTGGGAGCAAAGGAACTACGCACGCTCAAGCATCGTCCGTTTTGGCGTGTCGGGAGATGCAGTAGCATACCGAGGAGCGGAATACGCGGACCGGTGGTGTGAGTGATATGGCTCGTGGGCGAAGAGGGGGTGAGCAGAATGCGCGCGAGACTTGCGTGAGGGCCGTATCGGCTTGCCGTTAGTATGTGAGAGTAAATCATTCGCGGGGCTGAACGGCCGACGAGGGTACGGATCTGCCGGCCCTCGCTGGTAAGGCGCCGTGTCCGACGAGAATACATGCTGGCGATACGACGACGGGGACCCAGGATGATGTGTGTCAAAATGTCTGGGCCGTGGGGATCCGTGGCGCCTCGCCGGCGGTCGGCCAGGCCCTGTTGCAGGGTGAGCGGATATACCATCATGTGGCCAGTCCCTTGTAGGAAGCGCACCTTCTAAAACATCTTCGTCCCTATACGAATAGGACACGGAGTATAGGCTCTCGGCTGGCGAGACATCCCTCATTCTGAAGACGGAGCTAGATTCAGTAAGGGTCCTGCCTCCCCTTCCTCTGCCACGCCCTCTTGAGACGCTTCCGTGGGGTCGCGTGAGGTCGTCTTCTTGCGCCTGGCCGAGGTCGTCTCTTGCCTTTGCCTCCAAGAAGCGTTTTCGCGTGTTTATCATGGCCAGGCCTCGCTGATCTTCTTCTGGGGTATCGATGTTCTCCGCTTGAGCCTCCTTGGCGGATAATTGGAAGAAGGCGGGCGCCCGGTCCGGGTCATCTTCACAAGTCGCGTCGGCGAACGGATTCGGCGACGGAGCTTCATGATAATGATAGCAGAGCCAGAGGAACGCTCGTGCCCGCGATCGGGAGGAAATGTGGACAGGCGTGAACAAGTCCACGAATTCCACGCCGGGGCGGGGCCCAAAATGGCGCTGCGAGATGGTCTAGAAGTACGCGTATGCGACATGCCGTTAAGTCACATGTTGACCATATGTGCCACCAACTTACCGATGAATGGCTAGCGAATACAAATATGAGATTAACGATGCTAGTCGGCGGAACTGTCTTCGAGCGCTAGGCTCAGAAGTGGGGGGGTCGGTTGCGGTCGTGACCAGAGAACACTGCGAGTTCTCACCGATCGTGCAAGCACATCCGCCGGCGTGGTGACCATGCCCTGAGTCTCCTCCTGGAGAAAACAGGTCTTCAGAATATTCTTTATCCTTGGTGCATCCTGGAGATTGCCACCGGCCCGTTGCAGGGCGGGTACCGGATGATATGTCCTAAGGGCAGTCTTCATCTCTGGGAAAACTAGGAGGGAGAGCTTCGATTAGCGTGGGTGGCGTGGCATATAGACAGGAGAAAGGGGTCATACACGCGTCCTGAAGGGAGACACGGGGGCGTGGACGGGGCTATGGTTAAAGTGCGGAGGACTCACAGGCCATTGTGGTGTTGATGCGGCCTACATTGGAGAGGAGAGAGATCATGGCGAACTCGTTCCCGAAGAGGGGAGTCTCCCTGATCTTGTCTCGCGTCGCCTTGGCGCATTTAGGGGAGTGAATGAGCGCATTCACGTAGAGGTCGCGGAAGGTGACTTTGGTACCGGCCGGGTCGCCGCGGATGGTGGTGTACGAGTCGGTGAAGACGGCCTGCTTGTCGCCAAAGATGGCCTCGAGCATGTCATACTGGAGGTCGACGCGGGTGAGGGGTTCGCCGTCATGGCGTTTGACCGCGAGGCTCTTCTTGTGGTGGGAGTGGGAGCTGCAGGGGGCGGGTGAGCAGAGTGAGCGGGCGGGTCGAGGCCGAGCGACTGACCCAGAGGGCGGCATTGGGGGCGAGGGCGGAACTGGGCTGGCGGGAGAGAGGAGGGTGATGCTGCACGCACTCGGAGGCCTGAGCCAAACGTTGTTTCCGCCACCTTTACAGCAAGCGCGCCCGATGGGATCTTAGTAGCAGCACTCTCGCATGGAGTAGATCACGTTAATGAATCTCGACTCCGTCACACCTCGCCTCCCAGCTCTCTGCGCTCGCCAGCCAAGTGAGGCCTCTCTCTCATCAGAGGACATTCTCTGCCCCTCCCGGCCCCGTCTGTCTTCGCGGCCGTCTCACGCCTATCCTTGCGCTTCGAGCATTAGCGAGTACCCCGCTCCCCCCGCATTCCGCGTAGGTCCCCGCTCATGTCTCGTCTCAGACGTCATAGCCCGTCATCCATTCGCTGTCGGCGGATTCTCCTGCTGAATCCTCGCCAACCATGAGATATATGTACTCGCCGTGCTCGGACGTCCGACAAACAAGACCCTCGCCGTGAATCTGCGCGTTTCGGCACTCGCGAACACCATGCTTCCCGCGTCCATCAGAGACAATGAAGACGTCTTCGGCCCATCCGCCCATCGGCTCGCCTTCGCCTCGTCCTCATATGACCCCCTCCTTGACGCCATCGGTGCGCCACGCTAACCCAGATCCCGGAGGCCGAGGCACCCCCGCTCATTCCCCATCCCCAGGCGACGCCCAGGTCGTCTTGATCGGCGACGGCTCCCATGGCACTTACGAGTTCTACGCGCACCGTGCCAATCTAACTCAGCGTTTGATCCAACACAAGGGCTTCAACGCCCTCGCCCTCGAAGCGGATTGGCCGGACGCCGTCAGGATAAACAGGTGACGTGAATTCGCTCCCTCGCCGCTCCCCGCCCGGGCTCATGCCCTCCGCGGGCAACCACGCAGATATATCCACGGACTTCAACCACGCGCTCGTAACGTCCCCGAGGTCCGTGATGCGCTCTCTGACTTCCAGAGGTGGGCCACCGCCACGGGCGCTGCGCGTCGAAGCCCCGTCCTCAATACCCCTTTTTCGCAGGTTCCCAAAGTGGATGTGGAAGAACGAAGTGATGCCCCCGTTCATCGAGTGGCTTAAGGACCACAATGCTCGCCGCTTCCGGGAGAGCGGCGATTCTTCCGACGTCGTCTCGATATATGGCATGGACCTCTACTCTCTGCACCGTTCGGCCGAGCATGTCATCCAGTACCTCGAGAGAGTGGATCCCGAAGGCGCCAAAGCCGCGAGGAAGAGGTCTGAAAATGCGATGTTTTACCGAAATCGCACGCTCACATGCGTGTTCAATAGGTACAACTGTTTTGAAAGGTTTGGCGAAGACACGATGAGGTACGCGTATGAAACCCAGTTCGGGCTCAAGAAGGTCCGCGTGGTCGTGTGAGCTCCGCTCCCCTAGTCCCGCTTACATACCTTGCCGCAGGACTGTCACCGCGAGGTGATCGAAAACTTGAAATCTCTCCTGCTCAACCGACAGAAATTCTTGGAGCGCGAGCTTCCTCCGCAAAAACATGACCACCCTTTCGAGGAACAATTTATCGCCGAGATGAACGCGCTCGTCGTTGCAGACGCCGAGGAATACTACCGCACGATGTTGACCGAAGACGCGCAGAGCTGGAACCTACGGCAAGCCAAAGACCCTTCAGCTTCGGCCTCGAGCACACCACGCTCATGCGCTACCGTGACAGCGACGAGCACTTCGCCAGGACGCTCGCCGGCATCGCGCGCTTCCTGGGAGGGCCCTCTCAGGCGGACTCGTGCCGCGCCAAGATCGTGGTCTGGGCGCACAATTCCCATGTTGGCGACGCGAGAGCGACCGACATGGGGTGCAAGCGGGGTAGGTGGAGCCCTCCGCGGCCGTCGTAACGCCTCACGCTGGACGGACTGCAGGCGAAATCAATGTCGGCCAGCGCTGCCGTGAGATCTTCGGCGACGACAACGTGTACAACATAGGCTTCCTGGGCAGTGGAGGGACTGGTGAGCTTTTCAGATGACTTGCCTCGAGTTTTCCGGTTTCTCACGCGCTGCGGTGGCGTAGTCACCGCTGCTCATCATTGGGACGAACCGGCTTACCTTCAGAAGATGAATCCTCCCCTCCGCGGTTCTCTTGAGGATATATTCGACAAACGTGCGAAAGAAGATTGCTTCATCTTGACACATCGAGTTGTCAGTGATAAGAAAGGCCGCACCAGGAAAATCGAAGTCTCTTCTACACTCAACGCGTACGTGTACATGTCCATCTCAAGGAACATACCTCTCAATCCGTCAATGCAGATTCCTGAACCAACCTCGATACCAGAGGTTCATTGGAGTGCTCTACAAGCCACTTACGGAACTCCCTTCGCACTATTCTCGGTGCTGTGCGGCACAGCAGTATGACGCCATTGCGCATATCCGGGAATCAAGAGGTATTCGTCCTTTGGAAATCGAGGACACCTGGACGGGTCCCACGACCGACGCAGACGAGACATTCCCATTCGGTTTGTGATGTGCCTTGTGTCCGCGCCGATCACGCCCGAACGATGGGAGAGTCAGAGTCGGCATGTAGATTTTCAAGTATTGTATGTTTCTGCGCGCCGTGTATGTCTTGATGTTGTTTGGAAACTTTCATTACCATGTGCTTGGCCAGTCAGGCCGGTCATGACCCCGCGACGGAACGCCGCTGACCTTCCAAGCCTGCTCCCGAAAGTTCCAAGGGGCTACATTGAAAGGCAATCTCGCGTGCCCGGCGACGACCTGTGTGGCGTCCCAAAATACCACGGCGCAGCGAATGTGGCCGACAACGATCAACAGTGGATGGGATCTGCCCAGCGCTGTGCCCGTCCGGCCTCGCTCTCGGTGATCATCAACGCCCCGCACCGACGATTGGCTCAGGAGATAACCCGGGCCTTGTCTTCCAGTGTGCTTGAGCCTCCGACGGCCCCGCGTGTCCCGAGGCTCTGATGACGAACCGGCGAGCGCACAGATCATTCCGTCGCACCGAAGGGTTCAAATGCGTCATCCTTGTCGCCCGCGCGAGCTCTGTCCCTGAGACCAGGTCCGTCTGCGCCTCGTCGACGACGTGCCCGCCCTCCGCCAGGGCTTTTCGCCCCCTCGCTCCTCTTGTTTTCCCCCCTTACCCGTTCTTCTTCGCCCGTTCTCCTCTCGCGGGATGCTGGGCATCCGTGCTGGCCTCTACCTGTAATGATTTTCTTATTTTCGCCTCTCGCTTATCCTGTACATTCCTTCGACCTCATTTCACGGCTCCTGGCGGTCCTCCTCGCGGCGCTCCTGCTCTTGCCCGCGCGCTCTTTGGCGCAGACGGCAGGCGCGCCCCTGAACACTACTCTTCGCTTCGACAACACCCTCGTCTCGTACTCGCCCGGATGGAGTGTTGCGTCTTTTAACGGATCGTCCTTCGCATTCGCGGACGGGCTCAATGACGAGGTCCGCGTCGAGCTTCCGCGTAAGTCCTCGCTCGATCTCTACTTGCCCCGCATTCCCCATCCCCAACCGTGTCTGTGCTGCTTGCTATTCGCGGCAGATGATCGTCGCCCTCGAGTCGGATGCTTCTTGCTAAATGGGCGCTTATTTCAATCCTCGCTTCGCATGCACGCGCGTCTCGCGCCCACACAGAGAACTCGACCGCCGTCTTCTACCAAGGCTTCCGGGTCACGGGCGGCGCCCTGTACTTCGCGTGCGTGGACTGCACGTCGGTCGATGACCGCGGTCCCGACATCGTCGCCGTCGATGCGCACGACAACACAGAGACGGGCGCGCAACCACCGGTGAGCATTCATTCGTCGCGCCATCTCTCCAAAGCGGTGTCTCGAGAGACGAATGCAGTTTCACCCTCCTGAGGTATGGATACGACTCGACCGACGCCACATTGTACCTATGCGAAACTGCATTCGTCTCTTGACCGCATACGTGCGGCGGGTTGCTGATGCATTTGTCCGCGCGGCGCTCGCCCGCACCCACAGGACACGCTCTTCTCGTTCACGGACCTCGACCCCGCGACCGCGCACACCCTGCGCGTCATCAACCTCGCGGACAGCCGCTTCGATAACACGAGCCAGATCACGTTTGACTCGGTCATTGTCACCACTGGAGGCGCAGGTGAGCCCAGTTCCGCATCTGTAGTTATTCTCCGCGCCCGCGCGACGGGCGTGTCGCCGCGGACGTAGATCGCGTTCTGGCTGACCCAGCGCGGTGTGCGCCACAGACAACTCGACGTCAACAACGACCACATCTACGGCTGTTTCGACCACCACTACAGCCACTGATGGTTCCGGAACCAGCACCACAGAAGGCGGCTCGAGTTCGACAACCTCTCAGAGCGAGCTCCCAACGATCATCGTCACTGCCCATGGCCCTATCCGACCGTCGACGGCGGCGGGTACTTCAGGTATCAGCACCGGCACGGATGCCTCTAGCACCACCGGAGGCGCGACTACTGCCACTGAAGTAGGCACGTCTGGCACAGCGACGCAACCCGCCACAGCTACGGGGAGCATTGATACCACTACTGGTACCGGCGCGGCGCCGACCTCGCAACCTGGCCAGACCGGAACACCCACAGGAACCACGACGGGTGGTGGAGGGACGCAGCCGACTGGGACAGCTGCACAGTCCCAGTCGGGGAACCCCACTGGCGCGTCGTCGCAGTCTCAGCCTGGACAAAGTGGCAATCCCACTGGCACGTCGGCCCCGACGGGCACGGCGGGACAAAGCGGCACGGTTGGGAACCCGACGGGGACCCAGGGCTCGTCTGGTGCTGGTGGGCCGAGCCAGGTGACTACGGGGGGCGGCGCAAACCCGACAGGCAACCCCAGCGGCTCTGCACCCAGCGGCACTAACGGCAGTACGAGCGGAACAGGCACGCAGCCCGGCGGCACGAACTCTCCCTCCACGGGCTCTTCCTCGTCCGCGTCCTCGTCTGGGACCCCTGGGTCTGGGGGCAATAATAATGGCGGCGGGAGCAACAGCGCCACGAGCAAGGGTGGAGTCTCCAAGCCCGTCATCATCGCCATCGCCGTCATTGCGTCGCTCTTCGTACTCGCCCTCGCTGCTGCAATCGTCTTCCTCCTCGTGCGCAACGCCCCTCCCTCTCCGGGTGTCGGTGGCGGCAGGGACGCTGAGGGTGGCCTCGTGCGCGGCGCGGCACCCGTCGCCGGTGCAGATTCGGGCACGAACATGGCCTTCTCTGGCCCGTCCGCGGTGCCCTTCCCGCTTGTGCCTCCACCGGTGCGCCCCGAGAACCCGTTCGCTGATTCGTACGCCGCGGACGTGCCGCTCGTCTCGCCACCCCCGATTCGCCCCTTACGTACGTTCACCTCCTCTTGTCTCCCCAGCGAGCAGTCGTACTGACCGCTTTGTGCCATCCTTCCGAACACAGCACCGCCCATTCCACCACGCAGCCCGCTGAGGGCGCAAGCCTCGTATAGCCCGATAAGCCCAACGAGACCTGGCGCCCCGACGGCGTGGCTGGCCCGCGTCCCGCGTTCGTCCGGGTCCGGGAACGGCTCTCGCACACCCACCCCCACGGATTGACCACACAGACGATACATCTTGGATACATGCACGGGCACTTCTGTCAAAGACGCTCCTCACTGCTAGAGCTTCCTGTCTGTCGCTTTACCTTACGACCTAATCTAGTCAATCGTGTTATAGCCCGATCTTCGCATGTGCGCCACTCAAGCCGGGGTTCGCTCATGAAGGATGAGAGTCAAACAAGCGGGCGTCTTCACATTTTGAGGTATATGTGCGTGCGTAGGTAGCGAGAGAAGTACGTCGAATGCGGCCGAAATAAGCTAAGTATGTGTCGTCTCCCCCTCTCGCCCACCACCAACACCGAGTCTACCCCAAATCCTACACGGGAATTACGAAGCCTTTACGACACAGGCAAAAGAGGGAGGTAGATCATTGGAGAGCCATTAATCCGAATATCGCTCGAGTGAGGGGTGGCGCATAGCGTAACGTAGCGGGATAAGAATATGCGTCGAAGAAGGGACGTATGCAATGGTATGGGATACAGTGAACGTGGAGAACGATTAGACAGCGAGGGAACCGCAAAGAGAGGTATCTGCAGGAACAGGTATGTAATCCAACAACCACGAAGGGAGAAAAGGGCAGCCAAGTAAGAGGAGACGACATAAGTGCAACAAGACGTGACGTTCATTCCCCTGCGCGGCGGAAGCAGCGTTGTTAGCGACGTACCCCTCAAAAGATTGACTACCATAATTACTCACAATCGCGCCAGAACTGAGTCAAGTGCTCGAGGACTTCGATGACGACGCCGCTTTTGTACATGAGTGCATGTTCGGCGCCCTTGACGACTTGGACCTGGCACTTGTCCGGGCCCATCGCGTGCTCCATCCAGCGCACCGCGTTCTCCGCGATGCGCTCGTCGCGGTCCCCGTACCACACACGCACGTCGTGAGGGTACGCCTCGTACGAGAACCCCCAAGGCAGCCGGTCGTGGTTTAGGATCTGCAGCAGGTCGTTATGCGTGCCCTTGGCCGACTCAGCGTGCGATGCGGCAAGGAGGGCATTGCCGAGCGCGGCCTGGAAGCTCTGCGCGGACGTTGGCGTGGGCGTTGGAGAGGGCGTCGGAGTCCTCGAGCCGTTCTGCGGCGCGGGCGACTGCAGGAGGGACAGCGGGGGAGACGTGGGGCTCGTGACGGACAGGGAGATCGACCGTCGGCCGGTCATGCGCGGAGACGACACAGCGGACTCGGCGGGCATCTCTAGCGGTGGGAGGTCCTTTGGCCTCATCGACCCAGGGGACGGCGACCGCGACTTCTGGAGTGCGGTCTCGTTCCAGTCGAACTGGTCCAGCCCGAGACCGATCTCAGCGGTCTCGGTCGTCGACGGGGGTGGGATCCACGGGAGAGTGGGCATGGGAGGATCGGACAGCTTCGCTGCGCTTGCCCGGGAACGGCCCTTCAGCGAACCCATGGATCGTAGCGCTTTGAGCTTCTTCGTCGGGCCACCCGGCTTGTCCGTCTGTGGGCTTTGCGGTTGCTGGTTACTGGTCCCGGATCTAAAACGACCCAGGAAGCCCCGGGAGGTTTTCCGGGAAGGAGTGCTGGCTTCCGACTTGCACTCACTGATAGTACGATTCCGATTCAATGTGGAGGGATTCTGCCCGATAGTGCTGAGACTGTCGAACCGGCCTTCGAAGTCTCGCAGGTCATCGTACTCTGAGAACACTGTTGATGATGTGCTCGGTCTTGGTTCAGCTTCCGGCTGCTGGGGAGGCGTAACGGTAGAGGCGGAGTGAGGGGTGCGAGGGGTGCTAAGTGCAGATGTTGATGACGCTGCAGACGCTGGTGGGGACTTGAGGTCGAAGCCGATTCCCTCGAACGCTATTGTTGGGGGCTTTCCAAGCATCCAAGCCTGAATCTTCCACTCGGCGGCTTGAGCTGTCTTCAAGATACCGTTGGGCACGTACTTCAGCCACTTATACCCGCCTACACGATGTCTGAGTCAACTACTTATGCTTGTCCTCGGAAGACGAATACTCACCGCCTTCGCCGCCTGCCACCCACGGCGCTAGTAGACAAAGCTCACCCCGAACCCGCTCTGGATGTTTGTTCGCAAAGGCCATCGCGTAAGGAGCTCCCGCAGAGTGCGCCATTACGCTACACTGGTCAATGTTGAGTTGATCCAGGACTTCCTCAACAACTGAGGCCCACTCGGGGATACCCTTGGCCGACTTCGATCTGGGGACGTCCGTGCGTCCCAAACCCCACCTGGAAGATGGCTCAGAAAAAGGTAAGTGGCATGCATCGTTCAACGAAACTCACCTGTCGATAGTAATAAGCCGAATCCCCATGCACTCCGCCATCTCGTCGTACAAGCCCATGATATGCCGTACACAACCCAGCCCCAAGAACACAACGACCGGGAACCCGGTCGGGCTGCCGAGGTCCGACAAGCTCACGGTGAGTGGGGCACCGCGCGAGGCGTGCGGGGAACGGGTAAGGCGGAGGAGTGTCGTGAGCCTCGTCGAGCGCAAGTACTGCGCGATCGTCTGCGAAGGCGAGTTCACCTGCACCTTGGTCAAGCCCATCAGGTCCAGCGGGGGCAGCGGCGGTTGGTCCGAGATAGTCGTCGAGGCCGAGTAGATCGACGATTCGCGACGCGAGTCCGAACGAGGCGAGGACGCGGAGCGGGCGAGTTCTGGGGGGCAATGCGGGTGCTGCTGAAAGGAGCGTGCCTTGTGCACGGCACGGGTGCCCACGACTAGTTCCGCGCGTTTCTGCGCCTGGAGCGTGCGGTGGATCTCCTCCGCTAGCGTGTCTACTGACGAACGCGATACCAGGTCCGCGTCTTCCTCGTCGGCCGGCGCCAGCGACTTTGGCTTCGGCAGTTCGGGCTCGGGCGAGCGTAGACGAGTGTGAGTGCTGTTCGCGACACTCTCGTGGCCAACGCTGGTGTGGCCGATGCTGGTTGCGTACGACGTCTTGCGCGAGCGTACCTGCTGGTCTGGCGGCGCGTGCGCTCTAATAATCTCCGATATTGACGGTGCGACCGTTTTCGGCGGCGAGGCCATCCTCGGAAACTCACTCGGCTCGGGGCTTGCTGCTCCCCTCGCCGCTCGGCTGTTCGCTTTCCTTGGGCGCGGCGGGGGCGGCGAGCGCGCGCGAGGCACGTCTTCCTCGTCCTCATCCGCATCTGAATCGCGCGCCCGCGCCGCCGCCACCGACTGCTTGCGGGGTAACGCCCCGCCAAGCTTTACCCCGGGCGGCGGTTTAGGGAGAGGGGGTTGATAGAGGGGATGGAAGCCGGCCTTGAGGGACTTGCCTGCGGTGTGGCCACGGCCGGAGATGCCGCCCATGCCCATAAAGTGGTCGTCCCCGCCAAAGCCGTTCATGCCGTCTACGAGCGCATCCATAGTCTCGACGCCCGCTACGGGAGCGGCGACGACGACGGGCGCGATGCCGAAGATGGGGTCGCGGAGGAAGGAGGAATCGTCGATCGGCGTCTGCGGCGCGTCCTCGAAGTGGGAGAGCGTGGACGAGTTCGAGTCGCGCACCCCGAAGGCGTACGGGCCGTTGCTGCTGCTTCCTCGGCTTGTGAGACTGTGGGAGGGGTTCGAGGGCCCTGAGCGGGCGCGCGAGCGCGGGGAGGGCTTCTGGTGCTGGCTGTTGCTGCTGCTCTCGCCGTTCCGGAGGCGCGGGGACCGGGCGTCGAGGGAGGGGAAGTCAAAAAAGTTGCCCTCGCCCGGGCCCTGGATGTGCTCGCCCTCGTCGTCGTCTTCGTCGTGCGGCTCTGCGTCCCGAGCCCGGCTGTCCCTGCGAGAGCCCTTCGGCGAGGGGAAGCTCTGCTCGTGACGGAGGCTCGCAGTCTTGGAAGGGCGCCGATTGTGTGTGCGCCCGGAGAGATCTGAAGGGCGGGATATTACCGGACGAGAGACGTCTTGGTTGAAAGCATGGAATGAGGATGGGGACGTAGACTTCTCGGCGTGGGACCGTGTTGCGCTGGAAGGCGAGACGATTCGATCAGGCGGGGTTGACGATGAATGGTTGCGACGGAGAGAGAAAAGCGAGGACCTCCTGCGTGGACTTTCCGACGCGGAGCTGAACGCGGAGGGCGGGTCGCGGGCGAGGACGTGCGTCGACATGTCGGCGTGAATGTAGGGAATGATTAAGGAACGAGCGAGGGGGGAAAGAGCGGGCGGAAGGGATTCAGACCGAACGGGAAAGGACTGAGCAAGCCGTGTGCTGGGGGCAGAGACGTCACAGGGCCAGCGTCGCTGTCGGCGACGACGAGAGCGGGAGGGTATCTGGCGGCGAGAGGCTGAGAGCCGGTCGAGAGCGACTCGGTCAGAGTCCCACCGACGCGACGATTAACGCGCCCGTCGGCCAGCGCCCCGGCTCCCCGCTCGAAAACCGCCAATGGGCGCCTCACGCTCATGATTCGATGACCATCTGGCTGCAATCACCCTGCAAGGCACACAGACTATTTCGTCCTGGTCTACTCGCTGATGGTCTTATTGCACGATGTGTTCAGGAGGTTGAACACGAGGTAGCGTGCGGACATAGGACTCTGGTAGATGGTACCTATAAGCGCCGCAATAGTAGTGCTCTCGCTGCGCTGGCAGGCGAACTTCTCCAAGTGGGGCGATAAGCAAAACTTTGAGCTGTTAACGTTCGCCGCCCGACGCAATTTGACGAAACTCCGGTCCAAGAACCGCCAGAAGCACCGCGGCGATCACAAGGCTGGGAGTCCTTCATTGTGCAGCGTGATGGACAAGTGCACGCGTCGAGCTCGTCCTTTGTCCTCCGAAGGAATGGGTATGCATGAGCGAGAAGATGGTACACTACTGGTACAAGTATCCACAATCCAGACTAGCTACGAGTACAATACTTTGATCAGCGACAACACAACAGCGTCATATCCTTCCGATATATGCAGAGAACGATCCAGACTCAAGTGGGATATTGACAACAGGGAAGCATTAAACGGCATTGAGCGGGGGTGGCATGACAATCGCCAAAGCGGCGGCGGGCGAGCGGAAAAGTTCATAACGGCGCTCAATAGATGTGATCTGCGTCAAGACATACGTGAGCATTTCGTTGGAGTATAAGAAAAGCAGCGCACCTTCACTCGTCGTCCAAGTCGTCCGACATCGCGCCCACAGCGAGTGAGACCCCGCGCGAGCGGCACGCGTCCCGCAGCTCGTCCAGCTGTCCAGGCGACCAGAACGTCCACGGCGGCCGGTTCGTCCCCGCGGGCGTGACGAGCCTTCTCAGCTTCGCGAGCGCCCCCGACTTCACGAACGTGGCCCACTCTTCCTGCGGCACGCGCACCATGCGCCCGAGCACCGCGAGCTCCTGCAGCTCCGGACACGCGTCTGTGATCGCGCGAAGCGTGTGCGGGTTCGCGTCAAAGCATGCGAGACACAGCTTTGTGAGGCTCGGACAAGAGGGCAGGACGTCGCTGTCGTCGTCGAAGATGGACGCGCGCGCGGAGGCGTCGCAGGCCTCGTAATGGAGTTCCTCGACGCCCTCGCAGGCTTCGAGCATCGCGCGCATGTGCTCATCGAGGTCGGCCGCGGATTTGCCAACAACGCGGAGCACGCGGAGGTGCTCCCACGCGCCGGCGCAGAGGTCGGGAAGAAAGCCGTCGACGATGTCGACGTTGTTGAGTGCGAGGTACTCGAGCTGGCCGGGGCGGTCGAGCGCGGGCGGGTCGATGGTAAGCGCGACGTTGGAGAGAGTGAGGGAGCGGAGGAAGGGAAAGCGGAACGCGACGACGTCGTCCCAGACGAGCGAGGGGAGGGTGTGGAAGCGCGGATTCGCGTCAAACGCGGCCTCGTCTGCCTCAGAGACGCAGTGGCCGTCGATGCGCAGCTCGGTGACGGCGCGGGTGTCTGTCATGACTTGCAGAAAACGCTCAGCGGAAATGGCCAGGTCGCCGCCCAGGGTGACGGACCGGAGGCCCTTGAGGCCGAGGATGTACCTCAGGCTCTGCATCTCCTGCTCGTCGAGTGTGCGGCGGCCATCAGCGACGGGACGAAGGTCGACGCCACGGAGGTAGGGGTGGAGGTCGGGATTCTCGCGGAGGGAGCGCGCGAGGAGCTTGCAGGCGCGGAAGGAGCGGAGCGAGGGACGGCTGTAGAGGCGCTTGCGGACGAGGGCGAGCCAGGAGGGGGAGATGAGGGCAAGCCTCTGATAATCACGGGGCCACCAGTGGTCGTCGCTCTCGAGGATGATGGGGATGAGGTCGTCGACGAGCACGGGCGGCATATGGTGCTGGGTGGGGAGGAGCATGGGGGGTTGTGCAAACACGAGGGCCGCGAGTGGACCGGGGGCCAAATAGGATGGAGGGGCGCCGGGGACGCGGGCAGGGACGGGCGCACAGCTGCCCATTTGGCGGAGGAGGGCCCGAGCCTTTGAGCAAGACGAGACCTTCTCGTGCCGGCAGAGGGCCGCTCCAGCGAGCGCGAGACCGACGCGAGACAGTCCGTGGCAGCATCAGCGTCTGTGGCTCTGCTCGCGCGCTCCTGCCCCCGCTTCAACGAGCTTGTCCGCATTCGTGCGAGCCAAGCAACCCCATCACCCACATCCGCCCGAGGCGCGCAAGGGCGCGCAGCCATATCTTCCTCCTGCCCGTCAACCTCCGACAAGTGCGCACACTTCTTCGTCCCGCCTGGTGCGCCCGGGGCCTGTCTCAATACACTCGCCGCTCACTTTCTGCCCAGATGACCCCAGCAGCGTATAGCCCAATTCCGAATGAACAGGCGCCCCACATGCAGTTGGGAATTCCCATGACAGCCAGGAGGCCTACGGTCAACCGGCCCAGCGCACGTCGTGGTCGGTCCCATACCCCTTTCGGAGTTGTGGGCTCCATGCCTCGTTATGCGAGTGATAAGATAGGCTGACCGGAGCCTAATAAAAACTCCCTCCCGATGCTGCATGCCCGACTTGCAACACTTCGCTGCATCCCGGAAAGCCCCATGACTCCATCGTCGGAGCCCGTCAACCTAACACAAGAGCCCTCCACCGAGAAGCTTCCGCAAACCTCCTTGGAGAAGGAACATGCCGATGTTTTTGTAGACGAAGACGACCATGACATTCGCTATAAAACCCTCAGCTGGCAGGTGCGCGCCCACCGCGTTCCTTGGCTGTGTTCATGCGAACTGACAACCGGTCACGAAACTACACAGTTCGTCGCAGCTCTCATGATTGCTGAGATAGTCAGCAATGGCATGCTCACCCTACCAAACGCCATGGCCGCTGTCGGTGCGCCCTGTTCCCGAGCCCATTTATCATCCACCGAGTAACTCAATCATTCTCCCGACACAGGAATCGTTCCCTCCTTAATCTTGACAAATTTTCTCGGCGTGTTCGCGCTTTATACGGCGAAACTGCTCATCGATTTTAAACTCAATCACCCGGAGGTACACAACATGGGTCAGTACTTCCTTCGAGGCTGCGATCAGGAGGAATTCTGGAAACAGAAAGGGCGTCAGCGCAGCTGCTTGACAGCGGTCGAGACATTAGCCTGTGGATGTTTAACTGCCCGGGTTCCTACTCCCAGTGCTTGTAATGCTCTACCTGATGCTCAGACGCGGCATGCGAGCGAGATTCAGACGTCTCCGACGTTAAAAAAGCGGGCTCTCATGGGGTTGCTGCTGCTTCCCAGATATAAGCCGAGACCGGGCCACCCACCTTCGTCCGATGCCCATGGCTATTCTCCGTCATTCGGAATTCGAGTGTTACGGCGCAGCTTGAGAACACCACAGTAACGCGCGTGTTAGGTGACGCCGGCATGATCATCTTCGGGCCCCTCGGGCGGGAAGTCCTCTCCAGCGGGACCATCATCTTCGCCATATTCGGAACGGTAATTCTCTCCCTCCTCGCACTCGCAGTGCCACATTGCTGACCCTGCGGACACTAGGGCTCGGAGCTGCTCTCGGGACAGCAGGCGCTGTCGACGCTGTCCAACAACGGGCTTTGTGCGACGGTTCTGCTTGCCATCTTCGCCGTCGCCACGTTCCTCGTCTCGCTCCCGCGAACGCTCGGGCGGCTGAGCTGGCTAGGCCTCTTTAGTGCGGCCTTCATCACGATATGTGGCGTCCTGGCCATGGTCGGTGCTGGCGCGAACCCAGTGCGAAATCGCGTCATCGTCGCCACGGTTCCGACGACGTTCTACCAGGCCTTTCTTGCCATAACCGGGCCGGTGCGTTCCTGAGCGCACTAGCGTGAGATGATGCACACTAACGGTCGGGGCCGGTGTAGGTCTTCGCGTATGCAGGTAGGAAGGATATACTTGTTAGATGATCTGAACGCACAATGACATGATATATGCAGGGCATTTTATGTGAGAGTATGTTTTCCGTTTTTCTGATCGGTAATACTGACCAGCTTACCTCAGGTTTTTCATCCTCATTTCGGAGATGCGCAGGCCTCAGGACGCGATGAAGGTGAAGCCGCTGATCGGTACCCCAACGTGTTTGACGTCTCTGACATCGCTTTGCTCGATGCAGGCCGCCTGGGTCCTGCAGGGGTTCGCTACTACGTTCTACACGGTGTTTAGCGTGGTCATCTACGTCCGCATCGGAAGCACTGTAGCGTCCCCTGCGCTCTTCTCTCTTCCCCCGGTGTGGTCCAAGATCACCTTCGCGATAGGCTTGGTCAACTTCCTCATGTGGGTCCTTGCTGTGCGCCATTCCATCCGTTACTGCGCTGACTATTCCTGTCGTCGCCTTGCTCGATGCTCGCATATACCCAGCGCCGGCGCCCTGTACTCTCACACCGCCGCGAAGCTCGTCTTCGTCCGCTTCTTCCGCCACACCCGGCACATCTACACCCATACGCTCCTCGGATGGTCCGCGTGGATCGTGCTATGCTTCGCCGCGACTGCAGTCGCGTTTGTGCTCGCGAGCGCGGTGCCGATCTTCTCTGACCTCACCGGCATCACCGCCTCGCTCTTCGCGTCGTGGTACACGTACGGGATTGCGGGGTTCTTTTGGCTGTACGATGCGTATTACCCTTCCGCCCGCGCAGTCGGGGACACAGAAGGAGAAGGGGAAGAGAAAGAGGGCGGCTTGGAGGCGCTGAGGAGACGCTGGGCCGGCACCGGGATTTCGGTGCTGACGATCCTCGTGGGCGCGTTTATATGCGTCGCCGGGACGTATGTTTCGATCCATGTAAGCGGCTCTTCCCCTTTTGTCATTGCTGAAGCTCATATATAGCTTCGCCGGATTCTCGTAGCTCATTGTAGACGCATACAAGCAAGGCCTCGTCGGTAAACCATTTACATGCTGACAGGTTATACGGCGAGCATAAGCCTCGCCTTAGATAATGCGCCTAGTGAATTGATTAGTCTATATGTTCATGTCGAGCAGTACCGTTCTAAGATTGGCCCAGCGCACTTCTGACCACTATAGTCACAGCGTGACGATCACGTGAATTGAGCGTTTACGACGCATCCGAGTAGCTTACAGGATGATAACTGTCGCGATAAGTCCTCTCACACCGCGAAGATCCGAGTCCGGAGCCACTGCAGCCCGTGGATGCTAGGAACCTACATAGTCGTATATGCGCGCCTCCGAAGCTTGCACACGGCGACCTGCACGATGTGCCCGGAGCAGCGCGCCCGCAATGGAGGTCGGCCATGAGGGATTCTACCGACGCGCTCGCGGGTAGCCTTTGGTAGATCCCTGGAAGGCGAACTTGTTGTTAACATACATCCGGGTGGGGGAGATTAGAGCATAGCCAGGTAACTTCTACATCAAAGTCAGTGACATTGAGTTCAGCGGTATTGAAAATCTTCTTCCAGTCTCGTATAAGATGGCTACATAGGGGGCGCGCCACTCGACTCGCGATACGGAATGCTGGGTCAGGCGAGAACGTCTCGAGCGTAAAGGACAGTAACGCTTCCTTGCACGAGCCTCGCGATGTCACCGCGGTGTCATCTTCAAGAACAACCAACGTGGTTCTTCATGTATCAAAAAGACGAGCATACCAGGATCGTTACTTGAATGGTCGCGCGCGCTCTTGCAGGCGTCCGCTGCGACCCCGTCGCAGGCTCTCAGACGATGTACACGTCAATCTCTTCTGTACGCTATCATCAGCCATGGTGTGAAGATCATGTGCAATTGACAAAACCCTGCATTGCGTAGCTGGCCTGCGCTCGGCGCCGTGGCGGCGAACGTACCGGCCTGCGCCTCAAATGTAAGCCACCGATTTCGACACTTATCTGATTTTGCGGTACATAGCCGCCCGACGACCTCCACTACTGCAGCTGTAACTAGTCCTCCACATTCCACTCTTTCGCTTATCGGCCTGGTCAACCTATAGCGAGCAGTGTTCCCTATGATTTGATGAGACCCGTTTTTTGAGAAAGGGGCTCTGAATTTTCGCAACATATTTTAACAGTCTCTCCCCCGCCAAAAGGACGCCAGCGTGACACTCTCTGGTCATGTGATGTGAATGGATGTGCTCTGGGCCAATCTTAAATCCTGCCAACCCATACAATAAGTAGACGAAGGGGACAGCGCGGTCTACTATTGAAGTCATAGGTAACCGAAGCTTGAGTGATGTATCCAGCCGTCGGCACCGGCGCCGTTTGGTAATTGAGGAGCGCTAGTATTTGGCGGTCTCCCCGTCACACGACAAGTCTCTTAGCATACGACCTCTTGCTACATCACCACACTATTGCTGCACTTACTCTCGGGGAATCTTAGCCAGCTTCTAAGCTCCAATATCCAAGCTCAAGCCCCATCATGACAAAACAATGTCGCTTCGCCCTAAACGCTCGTATCACGTCCTCAAGCTGACCATGGTCAGTGCTAGCCTCGCGTTTAGCATCTGATTGCGACCCACAACACCGCCCGCATCGGAATGGAGTCCGACACTCATGCCTACTGGCACAGCGCGAGCTTGCGCGGCCGTTCTGCATCTACCGCTCAAAGCTCAAGCAGCGACGCGTTCTCTGGCTTTCAAGCCACGTTCGCTCGCCGTCGGTAGGTTAAGTTTAGCACTGACTGGCTACCAGTTCTTCAGAGTTCTTCGCGGCCCCGCCCCACGTCCGACAGTCTCCGCGCCTTTCCTGGAACCCCGAGTCCTCGAGGCATCCGCGAGTCACTACAAGCCTGCAGCCCCCCAGCATCGGACTTTGAGCTTTCAGCAACCCCAGAGACTAACGACCCGCGTTGAGCCTCCCTCACTCTCAGCCTACGCTCCCGACGTGCGTACGCCATCGTCTCAGCCTTCCGCGACCTCTATCGCCCGTCCAGAACCCCGCACGCCCGGTGCATCTGTATCATCACCTCGACCTATCTATCTATTGCTCTCGTGTATCTTGTACACGTACCGACCCTCTGGCCTGCTTCTGTAAACCGGCCCGAAACCGACCCCATACCACCCAATGACTGCCGCCGAGAGCACGCCCAACGAACCCTCGTCCCCGCTATACGCCCAACCTATTGCCGCGCGGCCGCGGCGGACATGGGCACAGACACTGCACGGGCTCGTCTTCCTCGTGGTGTTCGCCTTCGGGTGCATCATGGTCAACGGCGCGCAGTTTGTCGTGCTCCTTCCGCTGAAGCTAATCCCGCTCCGGCGAGCACGCAAGCTGTACTACGAGGGCGTGCGGTACACGAAGGGCGCATTTGGGCTTCTGTTAGGTGTGTTCTCGAATCTTCTACGCATTGAATGGGAGGCCGGGAGGGAGAGGGAGCGATCTGAGATTGAAGAGCAGGGAGGTTGATGCTGCATGACAGTACTGTCCAGCCAATGGTTCGCCCCCACAAGCCTCGTGATATCGTTCGAGACAGAAGGACATGGCAAGTTCAGCCCCGAGGAGATAGAATCGCTGGTCGTACGGGACAAGACCGGAAAGGTCGCCGGGCTGAACCTGCCGCGGAAGACGGTCCTCATTGCCAATCACCAGGTGCGTCCTCCCCCCTCATACCAAACGCACTTCGGGAGCAATGTTCTGACGGAGTCGTGGTCGTTTACCCCGGCCGGTACCCCAGATCTACGCAGACTGGTGGTACGCCTGGACGCTCACGTACCTCGCGGGCACGCACAAGGACGTATTCATCGTCCTGAAGAATAGTCTGAAATGGGTGCCCGTCCTCGGTTGGGTACGTCTTCGTCCGCCCTCGGCCCGCCGCAACTGATTATGCTGACCCGCCCGGTGTAGGGCATGCAATTCTTCAACTTCATCTTCCTCGCCCGCTCGTGGGCCTCGGACCGCCTCGAGCTTGCGCGGAGCCTTTCCTGGCTCGCGCGGCGCGCCGAGAAGGAGGACTCGCCGCTCACATTCATCCTCTACCCCGAGGGCACGCTCGTCAGCAAGGACACGCGCCCCGTCAGCAAGAAGTATGCAGACAAACTGGGCATAGTGCGTCTCGTGTCTCTCCCCCTCTCCCGCGTTCATTCATTCGCCGGATGTTCATTGTCGCTTGCAGCCCGATATGACGAACATCCTCCTGCCCCGCTCGACGGGCCTGCACTATTCCCTCCGTTCGCTCGCGCCGCGCATACCCAGCCTACAGCTGCTTGACATCACCATGGCGTACCCAGGTCAGCCCAGAGTATTCTTTTCCCCCTACGCACATTACCACATACCGCGCAGCCTGCTGACGTCTCCCGGTCTCCCGTAGGAATCTCCTACCTTGGCTACGGCCAGTCGTACTACACCCTCCGTTCCATCTTCTGCGACGGCACGCCGCCTCCCGCGGTGCACATGCACCTCCGCAAATTCGACATCGCGCGGGGCGACATCCCGGTCGGGAACGTCTCCGCGTCGGACCCCAACGTGCTACCCAACGGCGCGGACGACGGCAAACGGACGGTCGAGGTCGAGATCCCCGAGACGGAGCGCGAGGCGTTCGAGCTCTGGCTCAGGAACCTCTGGCGCGAAAAGGACAAGCTCATGACCCGCTTCCTCGAGACGGGTTACCTCAATCCTGCGGCGGAGCAAGCGGCCACGGGCGGCAGCACGAGCGCGGGCGTGGTGGTTCCCGTGCGGCTACGCCACTCGTACGAGGTCCTGGACGCGTTCTGCTTCTTTGTGCCCGCGGTGGTCGGCTGGGCGTGGTCGAAGGTGCGGTGGTAGGCGGCTGATCGGGCAGCTCGTTCATGAGCGTCATGACGCACGACCTACACTGCTGGTGTTCATAGAAGGACGGATCGACGGACGGATTAACGGACTAGTCATGCGATGTTGTTGTTATTTTGCTACTTAGATGAGCGGTCATGATGGTAGCAGGATCCGAGCGTACGCTATTATGGCAAGAGAGCGTAATGTACTTGTGCGAAGCGTAACGCGAGCCGAACAGCCTATCGACAGGGGGGTTTTCTTCGTGCGTTGCGCGTCGCGCAGTCCGCGTCTGGAACAAACTGGGCGAGCGGAGGGCCGTAGGCGAGAGAATGCGGCGACCTGGCCCGCGCAGGCACCGCCCCGCGGGGATTTGGAGACTGGGGGTGGCGTCGGAGCTCACTGGAGGCCGGCCTGGGCGCGCTTTTCGGTGACTCTGCGCACGAGGAAGTCGGAGCTGTCGAAGAAGCGGTCGACGCAGTTGGCGAGGCAGGTCTGCTCCTTGCTGGAGAAGCCCGAGGAGATGGAGCCGACACATCTGGAAATGCCACCGGGAGGGGGCGCGGGCGGGGAGAGGGAGGAGGAAGAGGAAGAGGGAGGAAGGGGTCGTCAGAGAGGCGCGTGGGAGACAACGGGAAGGGGAAGCCAGGCGCAGGGCACCGGCGGAGCGGGTCACAGAGAGAGTACGAAAAAGAGGGTTGCGATCGAGCGCAGGAGAAGGCGGCAGCGGGGGACCGGGGGCAGGGGAGAGAAGGGGGAAGCGGGGGAAGGAACGCACTTGTCCCAACACATGCTCGTCATTTGGTGCACCCGGCCCTGGAGGCGTGCTTGTGCCTGCTCCGTCTCAATGAACTGCTCGAGGTCCTTCTGGCGACGGCGAACGCGTACGGCCAGCGCACACGCACACGCGTGCAGGGCGCGCAGGACGAGAGAGATCCGCGGATGAGTCGCGGTCGCTCGAAAAGCATGGATGCGGAGACACGCACCTGAGAGGCAGCGTCCAGCTTGGGAAGGGTCGAGTCGGCAGCGGACATAGCGGTGGATCGGACTGGCTCTAGCTATTGTCGTGGACGAAGAGAAACTCGGTGGCAGTTGGCGTTCAGTCGGCCGTGACGCGCTGTCGGCCTTCTTCCCGCCCAAACGCCCAAAGCACGTGGCTCAGTAGATTCGGAAGCCCCCTCAGGCGCCCGCGTTAGAAAGAAAGAACGATACGGTCGCGATTGATTCCAAACCTCGCGTCTGCGGCCTGCCTGCCCTGAGGCAGTCTCAGGCTCCCTCTCGAAGTCAGAAGACGAGGTGAGTGCATCCGTATCCTGTATTCTTCCGTGCAGCGTGCGCTCGAAATGGTGCGAGTATTGCGGTTTGAGGACGCTAGAACCTTCGTGCGGAGAGCGCACATCTCATTCAGTACCACGGACCCTGAGCCCGCCCGAATCATCATGGGCACGGCGGACCCACTTATCGGGTGAGAGATGGTATCGGACACGCTCAGATGGCACGGCGCGAGGCGACGAACTAGGCTCAGCCATGCCATGCCGTGAAATCCACGGCGGAGCCGAGCCCTTTAGAACAACTGTCAGAAGTTAATATCGTAGCGGGAGAAGTCATTGACCGAGTTTATGACGCTATCCGGTGGCATGAATGGCCACATATGGACCTCGATCGCGGAAGAATTAGCCACGAGGTGGGCTACGGACTGGGGATCCGGGGAAGCAAAGCGAGGTTCGTGAGCTGCAATGCGGTCGTCAGAGGACACGCGACACAGTCGCAATGGTCAGCGTGAAGGCGTCGTGGACAAAGATATCGGCTGCTACGTCTGACGACCGGTCAGAACGTCATTTGGAAGACGAACGACTCGGTGAAGCACAAGGTGCACTCGCAGTTTCGCGCTGGGCCGTGGGTCAGAAGAGCTGCGTTGAGAGCCTGGCGAGCCAAACGCTCGTCGTGGTCGCTGAGATAGGCATGAGACATACCTTTAGGAGCTGACACGACTTGTACGTACAAGCGCGGACACGAAGACCGCCGTTGGAGAAGACCCAGCGGAGTGCCAACTACGACGTACGGCGCTGTTGAGGCTGCAGAGGCAGCGAATTGCCATCGATCAGCATGGCAAGCTGGTCGCTGAGTATCTCTAAAGCGGGGTTCCCGCGATGCAGGCACGGACGCTGTCAGATTCGATTCGGGGGCGCGGTGTGAAGCGGGAAGCGGGTCAATGGGCGAAGGCGATCTTGTAGCCGCATCGGGGCACGGTGTGGTTTATTGTGGCGGGAAGCAGCGAGCGGGCGCTGAAAACGGGGAACGTAATGGGGGGGGAGGGGGGTGCGTGCAGACGCAGTGCTACTGCCGTCGCGAGGAGCATGGAGGAACAAGGAGAATGATGGGCGAAACAAGAGACGGGGTAGGAGGTTACCGCGGGCGCTTGGCTCGGAGTAGGAAGTCATTTTGGGGGATTACCGAGCTGAGCACACCGGTCCCCGGAATGATGTGAGAGGGCGCGGTGGGTGATGGCGCAGGACGGAGGGGTCTCAGAGGGTGCGCAGAGCGGCCGAGGGGGCTCGAGGGTAGCTCGAGTGGTCTAGCAGAGACGAGGATTTGCATCCGCGACAGTTGGCGGCCATGGCGAGGACGGACGGTCGGCTGTGCCTGCCGGGGCCGTGGGGAGATCGCGGTGGACGATCTCTCCGGTGTGCACGTCCGCCTTTGCTGTCACTCTGTCACGCGCGCAGTGCCAGCACAGGCAGCTCAGACGCCCGCCGTCTTTTTTCGTGTGCGGTCCCCGGCCCGCCTTTCGACGTTGTACTCGTCTTTGACTCGTCCCCGACGCGCCGCTCGTCGTCCTCTTGTCTCTTGCTCTTTGTCTTCGTCGTTCAGCAGCCGCCTCAGACCGCCCGCGCCGCCGTGCCGCACGCCCGACAACGCTCCGTGTGGTGTTCCATGCGCATCCGTCACGGCACCTGCCTCTTGTCCTAGGATTCCCGCGACATCCTTCATCCCTTCCCTGGCCAAATCGATCGTCCAACGGCTGATGAATATCGGAACCTCAGTCTTCTCCTCAACACACATACACGTGAGATCCTCTCGAGATTCGAGAAGTCCCCCATTCCCTACGGACATTGATATAAGGCGCACCCACAACCTCAAGCTGCGTTGACGCCTCACACCGAGTGGGTCAGTACCTCAGTCGTTGCCTCGTGCACCGCTCTTCCTCCTCTTCATGGCGTCATCCAGCTCAACAGACCGTTATCCCGCCGTCCAAAATATTCAGGGATGGAACATCCACCAGGTCAACACCCCGTATGTGTCTCCCGTCTCCAGTTCCTCCTCGTCGCAAACCACCCCTCCGCCCCCAGCGCGCAATATCTCGGTCGCAAAACGCTTCCCATCAAGCGCGCCGACGCCGAACCACTGACCAGAGAGGACCTTCAATATGACCTTCTCTACTACATCTTCACCGATCGCACAAAGGCCTTCATCGACTACCTCGCTCCCGACCAGCCCGTCGTCAACTTCTGCGACCTCTACGTCAACGCCCTCTACAACTCGCCCAAATGCTCCAAGGTCCTCAAGGACAAGATGGTCGAGACTCCCGCCTTCGCTATCGAGTTCGCCAAAATCGCGCTCTTAACCAACGTCGGCCGCATCAATACGACCATGGCGTGTGCGTGCCTGCGGATGCTGTTCGCTTCCATACCTTGCCGGACGCTGACGCTGACATACCGCAGTCTTCCCGGAGATGAAGACGGCTTTGCGGAGCTACCACCCTGTCCCTTCCCTCCAGAAGACCGACGGGAACCTGCAGGACGCCCCGCGCATCAAGAACTGCCTCAAGGCGGCTCTCTTGCCGTTCGAGTTCAAGACGCCGCCGCCGTCTTCTCCGGCTGAGATAATCGACAAGACCGTGAGTTGACCCGCCCGCTGAGCTTGATCCAAATTTTGAACGTCCGCCACCAGCGCGCGGGCCAACTTCCGCCGACCAGCGTAGTGAACTTGATTTTCGTGTTGTCAAACTCTAACCATGCCATGGTAGGTAATTCCCTTGCCGCAATCCGTCCATTGCGTTGACGCGTGTTACCCCTCGCAGTCGGTTGCGTCTAGGCACTTTGACCCGCCCGTGGAGTTCTTGGACCTGTTCCTGCCCATTAACCTCTCCTCCGCGTCGCGTGCCCGGTGCTTTCTGTGGCTCATGTTTCATTATCTGCAAGGGCCTGATAAGCAGAATCCGTTTGACGACGACTACTCGAGGGCAAACCCGCCCAAGGTTCCTCGGATGCAGAGCCTCACACGCGAGGAGCAGGCAGGGGAGAATGTCGACCCGCCGGACGAGATCGAATGGGGCAGGCGCATGAGCACCATGCGTAGCAAGTTCCTCAAAGAGCTCGTCGACGAGATGGAACAGGAGAAACGGCGCAAGAAGAACCCGCCTCCGCCTCCACCACCTCCCCCGACGACATCGTATTCCCGTAAGTCATCGGCCTGTCCTCGCCTTCCATTACAAAAATTTGCTTCCGCGAAACGAGATAGTTAACTCTGACGAATTCTAGTCCAAGAGATGGCCGCCTTCCGACAGGCACGGGCGCAGAGGCACGCCGCATCAGAAGGTGGTGGTACGGGCAGCCGCGGCTCGTCTCACTCCCACGAGTCGCGCCCGCACGGGGCGTCTGTCTTCCCCGAGACCAGCTCGCGTTCCATTCACCACCTCGAAGAGTTCAAAGGTTAGTGGCCACCGTAACGGCTGTTCGTTCTGGAGATGGGGTGCTGAACAAGTATCTCAGGTGATCTCACTGGTGAAGACCCTAACCAAGAACGGAGCATGTTGCAGCGTAAGTCGAAACGGCTTACTTCTCGAGCGCTAGCTCACGCCGACGGACGGCAGAGGCGTGGCATGTCGTGAATGCCACCGACCCGCTGGAGGATTCAGACAAGGAACAGGACGAGCATGTCCGTCTTGAATACAGTACGTCACCCGTCTCGCTTCCGCGGCGATTGCGTCCGCGGGGTGTCGTACGCCTTACCCTAATTGACCATTCTGTGCCCACCAGACCGCAGGATGCGTGTCCTCGCCCGCCTGCGCGGTAAGGACCCCACGCCGGAGCCGGAAATTCAGCCCCAGCTTTCGCGCCCGCCTCAGCCTCCGCCGGGCGGGAGCGGCACCCAGGGAGAGCCGTCGGCATCCACCGGGCGGCTGCAGCAGGTCCAGTCCTGGCGTTAACCTTCACGGCGACTTCGCTGGTTAGCCTTCTGAGTTGGTCGCGTGACGTCAGCGTGCTCACTGTTCTCTGCAGGGCCGTCCTCAGTGCCTTCCTCGCGCTCGCAGCTCCGTTTCCTTTCTGCGGCCTCCCGGATCTCGTTAGTTTCCGAAGATGTCCAAAGGCCCGTAACGTCTGGCTAGCTTCCTTTCGCGAACCAGGTGCTGCGAGTCAGCAGCGCTGCCGCAGCAACGACGCCGTTTCTCGTTTTTCCTTTTTTCCCTCTCGGCCAGGTACCTAGCCCTCTATTCCAGCCCCACAATCCACCAGCCCAGCCCGTACCGTAGGTAATGTTTATACGCGCCCCGTAATCGCTTGCTTGTGTATGCTTGTTTGCCGCTATGAGCGAAGCTTCCACTGTAGTAGAAGAAGTCTGCGCACGCGCTACGTAGGTACCTCACTCCTTCCCTCGAGGCTTCTACGTCGAACCCGCGACGGCAATATATCACTATCGCACCCGCACCGCGTCGCGCGACAGGCGCAAGATCGCGCCCATCTGCAAGTAGGTTACCGGCCGCTTGCCGTTCTGAGAACATCATCATTCTACTCGGCGCTCGGTGTGGGCATATGATGGTGGATTTTCGTATTTTCTCGCACACCCGAGCTCAAAGGAATTTTCTGCCGCTGTCGAACAGCCTATACCGGAGCATTGAGTAAGTCTCAAGCACATTCGAGTGTTGTTTGTTTTCGTTCCATACTTTTGTGTATAGCATTCCAGACAGTGTATGTGCGGGAACGGGAGCGATGTCGGGGCGCAGCCCTTCCACCTTCCCAAGACGATGCAGGGTAGTTGTGGCTACAAAGTATTGCGGGTAATGCGTGCGTAGGTATGTATGTAAAAAGGGGGTAGGTCGGGTGGCAAGGAGTGGGTGAAGGTGAAGGGGAAAGGTTGGAGGTGAAGATGCTGCTGCAGCACAAACGACAACCAGTGTCACGGCCACTACTGTGCGTAGTGGGTGGAAATGGCAACGGTATGTGCTGGGAGACCGGCTCCACGTCAGGGCGGCGAATGGTATACAGACACACGTGCGCGCGTCCATCGCCCGCAGGCGCGCAGAAGTGGAAGGCGGGACTAGCCGCGCTCCGGGCAGTGCGCGCGAGGCGAGAGGGAGAGTTGCGCGAGTTGGGATGTGGTCTGCGTAAGGATGCAGGACGAGCGGGGAGAGACGCGGATCGTCACCCGACGAGGAGGCACCGCCGGCCTCTCGAGCTCCCCTGCGCTGTCACCGCCGCCGCCTGTTGAGAACGCGCCGGCGTCATCGTACATACAGCACCCCCAGGAAGAGCGGGTCCCGAACCGGCACGGCTGGAACGAAACGAAGTGAGAAGGCAAGAAAAGATAACCAAGAAAGGAGACAAGCCAGAGATCCTAAGGCGCGTGACGTGTGTAAGGTAAAGAAGGGAGAAGAAGGGATACACGCAACGGCACAGTTTTCTGGCCGGTTGTACGGAGAATAAGAATACAAGCAGCATCCGTTGCCCAATCATCCACGGAGATGCGAAACATTACGATCGGCGAGACGAGATTGTATCATGAAGGTGGAAAAAGAGAGGATGTTGATGATTGATGAGTCGGGACCGGTCGTAGTGAGTGATGATAGTTTCGGGAATTGCGTCGATCTAGAACGCGCCAGGGAGCTCCAAGACGGGGTGAGAGAAGCCACTGCGCTCGCGGCGCGGCAGCTCCGGGGGTGCGCTGTGTCGCCGGCTCTTGCGCTCGGTCTCATCCTCCTCTTCGTACCCGCCCGGGACGGACACCGCGATGGGCGGCGGGAGCGTACGTCGGCGGAGGCGCGCGAGCATGTTGTTCGCTGTGCGCTCGCGCGACGCCGTGAAAGCGAGCAGGTTCGACTCGGAGAGCTCAACCGGAGAAGCGGACTGCGTGCGCGGAACGACCGTCGTGGTCACCTGCAGGCGCGGCGCAACTGGGGACCTGGGCGAGACCGGCGGGAGCGGGGCAGGCTGGGCGATCTTGAGCTCGGGCGCCTGAGGAACGACTTCGCGACTCGGGAACCGTAGGCGTCCTACACCGATCGGCAGAGTGGGCCGTGCCTTGGGAGGAGGCGGCGGCGGAGCCTCGACCACAATTTTAGGCTGATCCGTCCGCGCAGAGGTGCGGAGGAAGGACGGGAGGCGCATGGACGGGCGCGCTGAGCCCTCATGGGCAGGTGCGGTGACATGGCCGTTCGAGCTGAGGCGGGCTGTGATCTGATCGAGGGACGGGAGGACCTTCCTCTTGGTCGAGGACGCGAGGATGCTCTGTGCGGCCTTGGAGCGGGCCTTGGCGAGCAAATCTCCGGGGAGGCGGAAGTCGACTTGCTCGACCCACGGCTCGCAGGAGGGCGCGACGGTTCTGCCGAGGGAAAGGGCTTCAAACACGCTCAGGGGGGACTCAAGACCCGGGGAGGGAAGAGAGTAGTGGAACACGGCGGGAGACTCGGGAGGGGTGACCGGGATCAGCGTCGCAGAAGGGGACGGGGGCGCCTGGACTTTGGACAAGAACAGGGCGCGGCGTTCGGCTGGAGGGAACGCGAGGGAAACACGAGCCGCAGGTGGCGTTAAGCATGCACAGCGCATAATGGACAGCGAGAGCACTCACCCTGCTTGCTTCGGTGCACCTTTAACGCAATCTCCTTACGGAGATCGGTCGGCTTCTTCGAGCTCCCAATCGCAGCGTTCCTGTCCCGCTGTGCTTGTAGGAGGGCCTCGAACCGCTCCCTCTCCAAACCTTTGCCCGTGACGGGCGCGTCCTTGGGCCGCAGAGGCGACAACTGCTTCGGGGTCATCATGCTGGAAGGGGGCGGAGACAGCAGCGCAGGGCGGAAGCTGTCCTGGTCGTCCGAGAGGAAGCTGCACTTGGAGAAGGGGGAGAAGGGCTCCGGCACAGGCTCCTCGGGGGAGGCGAGCGAGATGGAGATCTCGGGGACGGGGGAGAGAGCGAGAGGCATGTTGACGCGGTTGGAGAGGGCAGGCAGGGACGGGGGATTGCTTGCTTGCAAAAGAAAAAGGGATGCAAGGGCGACCAGCACCAGTGAACACTTGTGCAATAATGTGCACCGGTAAGAAGGCCGGGAGCAAGAATTAGAGGAAGGAAAGGAAGAGAGAAACAGCCCGAGGACTGGAGCCACAGAAACCCGAGAAGGTGGAAGGAAAGGAAGAGGAAGAGGAGGTGGGGAGGAGGAGGATGGGAGAGATCAGGCGAACGCAGGGCAGCGCCGGCTACAAGTGTGTCATCGCCGCGCCGCGCCGCGACCGACCGAGGACCAGCCGCGCTAAGCCACGCTCCCGCAGTGCTCCCGCCGGCCAGCAGCGCGCGTCCGTCCGCTCGCCGGGCCCGCGCCAGGGCCATCGGCACTGCTCAGCCACTGCTCTCGCCATCCCACCATCTCTCCCATCTGACCGAGCTCGGGTTGGCTCTCCCTGCTCAGCGCTCAGCGCTCAGCATCGGTCCCCCTCTCCGCCCAAAGGCACCGCAGCACCAGCCCCGACCCAAGCCTGGCAACCGTCGGTCCCCACCGAGTCTCGCACACCGCCCAGAAATCGCCCCGGCCAGCCCCGGCTCCCGCTCCCCTCGGCTCATCGACCCCTTCTCCATCCGCAGCCAGCCCGCCCTTCTGACGTGGAGGTCGCCCCCGCTGCAACAGACACGCTGGAGACCGATGACAGTAGCTCGACACCAGCCCCATCACCCTCGGCGGTACCTCTAGAAGCCTCCCCGGCGCGCACGAGGCACAACACACAACACGGATGCTATCACCGTTCTGTGTTTCGTGCTCTGATCCCGGCATGATGCTATGAGTCCCAGTCCTTGTACTTTCCTCCCCCGCCCCCCCTCAATCCAAGACAAATGAGATCGTGGCACGAGCTCACACGAGGCACGGTGGCGTCGCCAGGCTCCGCGCCCTGATAACAAACCCGCGGTAAGGACCCGTTTAATTACAACGTCGCTCGGCAACGCGCAGCCTCGTGCGCAGGCTCTTCATGTGTATTATACGTCATAACACCTCTATATGCTACAAGCCATTGGCCGCCGGGCGGAGATGGCGCGAACCTACAGACACTTCTCTTTTTCCAACGACGACAAATCAGAGACCCTCCGCCTTGACGGCCTCCGCAAGCTTCGCGCGGTAGAGGTTCTCAGCCTCCACCCAGACGCGCGCGTTTTGACGGTTCGGCAGCTCAAGCAGCGACGGCAACAGGTTCGCGCTGAACTGTTCTGACGCCTCGCGCGGGAGTAGTGTAGGGAGGTGGTCGATAGACACCATTGCAAGCGCGGGATTGCCTTCCCTATGAGCGCGAGAAATCGCGGAGAGTACGTGAGCCATCGTCCATCTGACCGTATCGACCGGAAGCGAGAGGTAACTCACCCGACTTCCACTGGTACAGTGGGCTTCGCGAAGGTCGTGTTGACTGAATAGATGGGAATCGGGTTGTGAGGGTTCGTCGTATCGCAACTGACATCGACTACCACTCGCAATCGCCTCTCCTTCCCCGCCGCCTTGATTTGGTCCTTGGTCATGAACGGGGGAATGGGCGAACTCAGATAGATGCAGTTGACGAAGACGTCCGCCTCTAGTATCTCCGGGAACGGTCCGCCCTTTGCGGTCTCTGCCATATCCCACTTCAGGATATCATCTCTGCCAGAGCACTGTCGTTAGCGTCCCCATCCCCAGCATCGCGACTACCCAAGGAATGTACGTACTCGTTAAGACCAATCTTGCGGAACAAATCGACCGCCCCCCGCCCGCACCGTCCGAGCGCACCAATGACGATCGCCTTAAGTCCCTTCCCGCTGCCCCCGAGGACGCGCTTCACGTCCTCGACCATCGCGTCCTCGTTCTCGTACGGCTCAAGCTGTCCTAGAGATGTGCCCGTTTTCTCCGCTGCGAACGCGAGCGCGCCCGCCGCTGCGCCCGCGAAGCCAGCGTGGTAACCGAACGCAGCGACACGCCGGCCCTGGTCGTCCGTGAGGAACTCGAGGTCGTAGAGCGTACCCTTGCCGTGGTGAAAGCGCGCGAGCACCTTCGACCAGCCGCCCTGCTGCTTGTAGCAGTGCGCGAACTGTATGTGCGTATGCGGGAGCGGGTCCGTGGACTCGGGAAGCTCTTTGAGGCCGATGATGGGGATGTCCGCCGGCGCGCTCGGCCAGGAGTTGTTTTCGACGAGCTTGCAGCCTACGCTGTGTGCACACAGGCGGCCATCTAAGCAACGAAGGATGGGTAGATCGGCGTTCCGGTACTCACGCCTCGTACTCCGTGTCCTTGAAGATCCTCTGGTCGTCGCGTTCGACGAAGATCTCGAAACCGGCATCGATCAGCTGCTTGGCTGTGGTGGGCGTGATGGCCGTCCGACGCTCAAACTCTTTCTTCTCGCAGCGCAACCAGAGGCGTTGTGGGGACATGATGAACAAGGTAGTGCGGTGTAGTGATGAGCGTAGAGAGCCTTCCGAATTTTTGAGCAGCTTCAGAGAGTCAATATGACTCTAAAGTAGCCCGCACGTGGAAAGATTAGATTAGATGGGCGGTAGCAACTAAGCGAGATTCAGTGCCCGCCACCCAGTGCTCTTGCGCTTGAACTACCGTCTCCAGTTTCTGAACATGCCCGGAAGAGTTAAAAAACGATCTCCGCTGAAAGCTCCGGGTAATGATACTCCACGTGTGGTATGCCGTGCACTGACACTTGCGTCAGAAAAGCCCTACATTGCCCTGGGGTTGGAGGGGTCTGCGAACAAATTCGGCGCCGGAATTATCAAGCATTCCCCAGACGGTTCCACGGATGTCCTCTCAAACATAAGGCATACCTATATCACCCCTCCGGGAGAAGGCTTTCTGCCTAGAGATACCGCCCAACATCACCGTGAATGGGCGTTGACCGTGATCAAAGATGCTTTGGACAAGGCCGCAGTGTCGATGCACGACATCGATTGCATATGCTATACGAAAGGTTCGCGACTATTTAATGCATCCGCACTGTGTCTCTGATAGTGCACACACAGGTCCAGGGATGGGAGCGCCGCTTGTGTCGGTCGCGCTGGTAGCACGCACACTGTCGTTGTTGTACAGCAAACCGCTCGTTGGAGTCAACCACTGTGTCGGCCGTGCGTGTTCAACAGTCGCCCTCTGTGCACCCCGTCTCACTTGCGTCTAGATATTGAGATGGGGCGTCAAGTTACTGGGGCGCAGAATCCTGTCGTGCTCTACGTCTCCGGTGGCAACACGCAAGTCATTGCTTACTCCCAACAGTGTTATCGCATCTTCGGTGAGACACTCGACATCGCCGTCGGGAACTGCCTCGACCGTTTCGCGCGCGTCATCAACCTGAGCAATGATCCAAGCCCGGGATACAACATCGAGCAGGAAGCGAAGAAGTATGTGCACCGCCTTCGATCTGTTGCTTCTGCTCACGCCGCGCCTGTTCGTGCGTAGTGGCAAGCGTCTCCTCCCGCTGCCCTACGCCACCAAAGGCATGGACATCAGCCTGTCGGGCATCCTCACGTCAACTGAGGCGTACACGATGGACAAGCGCTTCCGGCCCAACGGGCCCTCCGCGGAGGACGGCGAAGACGTGATCACTCCGCAGGACCTGTGCTTCTCCCTGCAGGAAACCGTATTCGCCATGCTGGTCGAAATCACCGAGCGCGCGATGGCGCATATCGGCAGCAAGGAGGTCCTCATTGTCGGCGGTGTGGGCTGTGAGTGCACTCCGACGTCTTCTAGTGGCTCGCACAGTCGTTGATGAAAACATGCCCCGTTCCTTCCCGTTTTCTCTCGATCACTACTGAACGCCCTAGGTAATGAGCGTCTACAGGATATGATGGGCGTTATGGCCCAAGAGCGCGGCGGCAGCGTCTGCGCCATGGACGAGCGGTGTGTAGAGCCCCTATCCTGTGTATCGTGCGCCACTTAGACTCTCACTTTTCCTTGCCGCCGTTCTAGGTTTTGCATCGACAACGGCATCATGATAGCGCAGGCTGGCCTTCTAAGTTTCCGCATGGGGTTTGAGACCCCGCTGGCCAAGAGCACTTGTACTCAGCGGTTCGTGCTTCTGCTTCCCCTCATTCTGTAGAGCTTCGCTGACTCATTCGTCCACGTACTAGGTTCAGAACGGATCAGGTGCACGTAGCGTGGCGAGCATGAGTTTTAGAGTTTGTGGTCAGGGGCACGGCAGTAACCTCGATTGAATGTACTGGTACGTCGGATTTGTGTATTCATGGCATGCTCGTTTCCCTTCAGTATCGGAAGCCTAGTGCAGAACTCAGCAGACATCGGCCCAGATCTTGATAAGAGTTGTAGAAAACTAGACGTATTACTGTCGGTATACTTTAAAGAGAAAAGTATGCCAATCCAAGAAAAATACGGTTAAGCATGAAGCGGAAGAGTCCACCCCGAATGACTATGTAGACGGTACTCTAGTCGCGTCCTCCGCATTCAAGCGCGAGCCACGTAAGTATCCACAAGCTTCCATCCCTCCGGGTCCGCCTCCTGCATCTCGCGCTGGAGCTGGTCGTACACGTCCCACCACCAGACATTTACCTCCTCGTCAATGCCGCCCTGGCCACGCGGGACGTGCCACGGCTTGTCGGGCAGGATGTAGTGCACGCAGCGCGCCTCCTCGTCGCTCCACTCGTCCGGGTGGATGACGCGCAGTGTCTTGAGCGCGTTGTACCGCCATGAGAGTGGCCGCCAGCGGCCGGCGTAGACGTGCGAAAGCAGGTCCTGGTCCGGGAACGCAAACGTTGGCACGAGCGGCGACGTCGCAATGACGTGCGCGATCTCCGCGAGCGCGGCAAGCGACGGCGTGAGCACGACCGTACCCGAGTTGAGTTGTGTGTACGGCCGTGGAGAGGAAGGCATGATTGCAGGAGGCTCGTCCGTCGGGGCTTTCACGGCCGTGTGTGCGCAGTTCGCAGGGATCCTGCCAAGTCCCGGGCAGAGACGGAGCGGAAGAAGAGAGGGTTAGAGTGGCAGTCCTCAGCATGTGGACGTCCGCAGGCGGACGAGGGACGCACCAGTCGGCAGGGTAGTGAGCGATCTTGCGCGGGTTGCATGCGCAGACGTGCGCAGCCGCAATCCAACCCTCTTCGAGCGGCAAGTCCATGAGCTCGTCCATGTTACGTCGGATGACCATGTCGGCGTCGACCATGACCACGCGCTGGAGACGGGACACAGCGTCAGAAATGTCGGCGCGCGGTTGCATGTGGCGCGCAGCAGTAAATGGGTCAACGACATACATCATATTCGACTAACTCGAACGCTCTAAAAGAACGAAAGCACTTAGCCGAGAGCGGTTGGAAACGACGAGTAATGCGTACCTGAGCTTTGTCCATGTGTCGCGGAACCGTGAGTCATGGTCTTCCAACTTGTGCGTTCCTTCTTCGGGTTGGAGATGATCTACATCTCGGATGATGATCCCTCGGCTCTGGAGGATGCTGCGCGCCTCTTGCGAGAGACTTGGCGTGGCCATGACCACCAGAGGGTACTGCGTGCCCACGGCGGCCATTGAGGCGTGCAGCACGAGCACGCCCGAAAGATAGCCCGGCGCTGTGCAAAGCGTTACGTAGGCCCTGCTAGACATGGAATGACACAAGACGCGGAGACAGAGAAGGGTAGCGGACTACGAGGTTTACGGCGGCGAGTGCTCATCCTGAGATCAGTCTTATACGCTGACCGAGCAGGGACACCATGGTGGCGGCAGCGAATTGGCTCGCAGAGAGGACCGAGACACACACATGCCTCTCCAACGTTATCGATCGTGCGCCACACCGCACTGGGAGATCTTCAGGCCACAGCCACGGTCGGACTCTCGGAGGCGGGGTGCTCAACGCTCTGCAGAGCTTACGATGGACTTGGCCCTGGCACACACGTCGTAATGTCGGACGAGGCGAGAGCGAGCCCTCCGGCACATGAAAACGCAATACCGCCGGCAGCAGCTGTCAGAACCACTGGATTCCTAGTTATGGAACGCCGGGAATATCTCGCATCCGGCAAGAATACTCCAAGACGCACGTTTACCCTGCATTCCCACTGTGTGCTTGAGGCCATCGATCATACTCCTAGCACGAGTAGGGTGTATGCGTGTCATGCGCATGGTGGCATTGGCATGGTCATACAAGCGGGTGCGTCGTGAGGCAGAGCAGAAAAGTAATGTGACAACAAAACAGACGACGATAGTGCAATCTACCGCAGGCGGCTGCAGACACAAGGTGGATATGAGAGGCCGTACGATCTGAAACGATCGAAGATAGACGCACCGAGCCTCACGCTCACTCTCCAGGAGAGCCAGGATGTCCTTCTCGCGGACGGGGCCCTTCACGTTACGGATGATCGTCCGGCTGGGGTCATCCATGAACTCAACACGGACTTGCGTGACACCACCACGGGAGCCAGTGCGGCCAAGGACCTGCATGTTAGAGAATGTGCGTTGTCAGAGGGCTTCCAAGTGCGCGAGAGCAGTGAGACTATGGACCTTGATGACGGTAGCGAGCTTAACGGGAGCTTTTGACGAGTCCTATACATCAAGTCAGCGTGAATGCCAATGCAAACGTCAAAATGTCTTTGCTCACCATTTTTGCTAGAGGGGAGGCCGAGGACGACGCTGGCGGTGGGTTTTGGGTTGGTGTACTGGACAGAAAAATAAGGTTCACTGGATAGAGTTGACTGTGAACCCCGCTCGGCATCTCCCGGTGGCTGAATCCAGCTCCGACGGCGCGGGCACGTGATATAGGCGTCTAGCGATATCAGACCCTCTGAATTTGCTCTGAATGGATTCACAGGTGAGCATGTTGGTCTATTGCGGAGATATTACGGGTGTGTAGGCTATGAATACATCGTGTGGATAACTGTACGTGTGTCTACAAATCTATGCGAAAGTGTCATGAGGACTGAAGCTTCGTCTCCTCGGAGGCGAGGGCGTCGCCAGCGACGAGGTTCTTCGCTCGCTTCTCAGTGCCTTTGCCCCTGAGGACGTTTTCGATGAAATACTCGCCGGCCTGTACAAATAATGGTAAGCTGCCTGCTATTCTATCAAGGTCAATCTGACTAACCTTGTAGCTACTCCGTACAAGGGGTCCACTCGCGACATAGAGGAAGCCCATGTCCTCGGCGACCTGCTTCCAACGATCGAACTCCGCGGGTTCAACATACCGATCCACTTTCATGTGTCTCTTGGTTGGACGCATATATTGACCGAAAGTTACAACATCGACGTTAACTTTACGAAGCTCTGGACCTGACGTCAGTACAGGCCGGGGATGGAAGCGCGAGAAACCGACCTCTGAGCGCATCCATGATCTGTTCCTCGTTCTCGCCAACGCCGAGCATGATGCTCGTCTTCGTCACACGGACACCTTGCTTCTTGGCATGCTCAAGGACGCGTAGACTTTGCCTGAATGTGGCCCGACGATCGCGCACGAACGGTGTCAGCGCTTCGACAGTCTCAATGTTGTGCGCGTATACATCGAGGCCAGATTTCGCGACTATAGCAACGTGGTCAAGATTGCCGGCAAAGTCTCCGGTAAGCGCCTCAACAAGGATATGGGGGGCCCTGTGATTCGGCGTAAGAACGACTAGAATTCAGAGGGGTGAAACACCGTACTTCTGCTTGATCTTCATGATAGTCTCCGCAAAGTGGTGGCAACCGCCGTCCGCGAGGTCTATGGCAAGTATTAGCGACTGAAATAGACGATTATATGTAGAGAAACCAACCATCTCGGTCCACGCTGGTCAGGACGATGTACCCCAAACCCCACCGGCTGATGGCCTCGGCCGTGTTCTCCGGCTCATGGGGGTCTAGGGGCGGTGGTGCCCTCGAGGTCTTGACTGAGCAGAACCTGCATCCGCGTGTGCACGTATCTCCCATAAGCTGTAGAGGCCGTAAGCACAGACGTCACTTTGATATAGATTCAACATTGCGGATGCACCATGATCGTCGCTGTGGCGGCTCTCCGTCCCTCCGCCTCGGACACGCCCTCCTTCCCGCCCCAGCAGTCGCCAATGTTAGGACAGCGTGCCTCCTCGCAAACAGTGTGCAGATTGAGCCCACGGAGGTCCTTCTTGATCTTCGAGAAGGAAGAGCCCTTTGGGATGCTCGTCTTCAGGAAAGACGGCAACCTTGGCCTGTACGTTGCTTGCTCAGCGGGGAGGGATAGATGGACGCATTATTCAGATGGGGGCTCACGTTTTGGCGTTCCCAAGCACGACGCGTTCTGGAACCCTGTCTGCGATGAAGTCGTCCAAGGAAGGCCCGTCCTCAAGTGTCTGGCTGAAGTTCGGCTTCGACGAGGACGGAGTAGCCAGACACCGCATTTGCGGGCGCGCGACGCGTGCTGTGCGGACAACTGTCGAGAGCTGCGAAGACGAGAGACGCATGATCACTGAGAAATTCAAAAGTCAGAACCAGACAAGCAACCAGCTGGCGAAGAGAATGGGTTGAAGCAAAGTCGTCCGACTGCGACCAAGTCAGCTCGCCTCCATTACGATCATACGAGATGGGCGGCATGCTGGCCCGGACCAATCGCGGCGGCGCGGTGAGCCGTCCGGCGTCTCGCCTTCTCTCCTCCGCCCGTTGGGCCCCGACTCCAGTCGAACATCAGGTCAGTCCGGTCTGCTATGAATACGCTCTCACGTCGGGAAGAGGAGACGCTCCTCAAGAAAACGAAGGAGGTCGCGCTCAAGCAGTGCGATCCCATTGTAAAAGGTATGATCAATCCATGCTTGTATTGTGCTGCTCCTCAAATGAGGTATCAGACTTTGCCCAATGTGCTGAGGGACGTACATTCTCGGTTGCATGGGAGTGTAAGGAGAAGTACAGGATGGTCCAGGATTGCATGCTCCAGTAGTGAGTCATCCGCTATTTCGCCAGCTTCTGTTCACCACAACGCCATAGCAGTACTGGTCCTGAGGCTATGGAGGAGGTACGGGCAGAATATGTCCGCCTACGAAACGAAAGGCTGGCAAATGCAAACGCCACCACATCATGACCGTGGTATACTCTACCCGCTCAAACTCCCTTTTGCCACTTCTCCTAGTGGACTACCCAAGCTCCTCTGCGGTAACGTTTGGATCACAGCTTCCAACTAGCATATCGAAAGGCATGGTAATATAATGGTAATATACGAGAAACAACCCCTGATACCACACAACTCGCCACTACTTTTGACCGGCCATCGCATACCACTGCTGACGAAGAGCCATGATGGAGGTAATGAAACTATGGGGACCAGTCGCGTCAAAGATCTAGTCTCAGTGTAGCGTGAAGGGACTCACCCGAAGATGCCGAGTACGCCGTCGTTCATATTCACAAGACCGATGTTGGTAGCGGGGATCCAGACGTCGAGAATGTCGATGATGAATTGATAGCGCACTGCGTCCCGGGCAACTTGAAGGTTGTGGAGCTTGAGGTCCCGCTCCGCCTCCGCGCTCTTCTCCGACCACGTCTGGCCCTGTAGCTTTTTGGTCTCGTTCGAGAGCCGACCGGCCTAACACACAACCGACTAAGTCCAAATGTATCAGGAAGAGGGTAACTAGGGTACCTTGAGTAGACCGTGCATGAGGCTGAACACAATGCCCGTAAACCAGAACTGCATGATGCGCTTGTTGAGCTTCTGTGCGGTGGAGGGCATGAAGTTGTAGAACTTGATAGCATGGGCCTAAGAGTCATAGTAAAGCTTTGTGAGCATGGATTGCGAGCAGGAACGATAACGAGACATACCCAAGCGAACTGGTCGAGCAAGAGGTAACCGAAGTATCCAAGTTGCCGGCCAATCATTGTGATACGCTCCCCGGTCTCGCCAGGTGCGTTCAGAGCCTTGAGAATGGCCTGCGCATTCTCCATGAACTTGCCCACGCGCATAACTAGTAGTAATCCGTGTCATCATACGCACTGCTCAAGACAGATTAAGACTCACGCTTCCGCCCCAGTGCGAGGTGCGCTTTGAGCGCATCCCACCGAGCAGCCTGGATCTTGTAACCACGCGAGAGCAGGAGCCAGGCGAAGAACCGCGCGAAGTATTGGACAGCACGGCAGACCTGCGGGAGACGGCTAAGCACATTGACAGCACGCCTGCCCTGAGGATGAGGTCATACCTTGTCCCGGCCAAGGGTGGTTCCTAGGAGCTTGAGCGACTGAGAAGTAGCGGGATGAAGCACGACCTGGGACGCGACGCTTGCCATCGTGAACGAGAGTATAGTAACGGTGAGGGTGAGAGAGAAAGCGGAATGAGAGCCGGTAGTAATATGTGCGTGAGCGGTCCCGAGGTCATATCGCCGCGCCGCCGCACCTGGGGTAGTGTATCACGTGAATCTACCCCGCATTCTCGCTGCGATAAACACGCGCACAAGTACGAAGCGTTCTCGAAGCAGTCATCTAGGATGTGTCGTATCTGCGCGCACGAGAAGGTCGTCCGAACGACGCCGTCGAGTGGTGTCTCGACGCCGAGGAAAGCAGGTTCCGCGTCGGAGGCCAAGCACCGAGCCTCGCGACCGCGCCCCGCGGGCGAAATCGGGCGAAGGATCGGGAACACGCGGCAAGCGGGGGCGCGTCGCGCCAGCAAGAGCTTTCCCTAAACTCCCCACGTTTTCTGCACACATCACTACACCTCCGCTATTAGAGCTCTGAGAGCACTCTCCCCCCACCCATCCCTCCCTACTCTACTCGCTTGCTAAAATGGCTGGAATCCGTCTCGCCCGCGCGACTGCCTTCGTGAGTGGGCCCAGTGACGCCATACCTCTTCTGAGCTCATGTGATTCCACCCGCTCAATTCACGCGCCGTTACCCCCGCCCGCCCGACCCATGACCGGCCCTTGCCCTATACACATTCGGCTCTGGCCAGCTCGAGAATGCGCGTGCATCCCAGGCGCGCCTATTCTCATCGACCGCGATAGCCATGGTGAGTGCCCCGCTCGTCGCCCGAGGAGAGAGCGAAGAAGTGACCTCCCGCTCAGGAACAGAAGTACCGCATCGAGCGCGACACCTTCGGCGAGCTCCAGGTGCCCGCTGACCGCTACTGGGGCGCGCAGACGCAGCGGTACGTGCTCTTGGGGGCTTGGCGCGGATAAGCGTAGTGCCTGACCTCCACGCCCTCCTCCTCTGTCTGGCTGTCTGTCCTCGCTAGTTCTCTGCAGAACTTCGACATTGGGGGGCCGTCGGAACGCTTGCCGGAGCCGCTCATCAAGGCGTTTGGTGTGCTGAAGAAGGCGGCGTCCGTTGTCAATGTTGGCTATGGCATGGACCCGAAGGTTGGCGAGGCGATCCAGAAGGCGGCCGATGAGGTGCGTCTACGCTGTTGTCGTGGCCGGAGACTTTCGGCTGACGGATGTTGCGTAAGGTCATCTCTGGAAAGCTCATCGACGAGTTCCCCCTGGTTGTCTTCCAAACCGGCAGTGGAACGCAGAGTAACATGAACGTGAACGAGGTCATCTCGAACCGTGCCATCGAGATTCTTGGTGGGGAGAGGGGCTCGAAGAAGCCGGTGCACCCTAATGACCACGTCAACATGAGCCAGAGCAGTAACGACACGTGAGTATTGTGTATATTGAGAGAGTTGCAAGCAGATGCTCACCTGGCACTAGGTTCCCTACGGCTATGCACGTCGCTGCTGTCACCGAGATCAACCGTTCGCTTCTCCCGGCTCTTGTTGAACTCCGAGATGCGCTCGACGCTAAGGCGAAGGAGTTTGACCACATCATCAAAATTGGCCGTACGCACTTGCAGGTGTGTTGTCCTAGGTCTCAAGGATCGGCATGAGAGTAACGACAAACGTTTGTGTTCAGGATGCAACGCCTCTTACCCTTGGCCAAGAGTTCAGCGGCTACGTTCAGCAGCTCACGAACGGCATCGAGCGTGTGAAGGACACCCTGCCCCGTCTGAGCTTGCTCGCTCAGGGCGGTACGGCGGTCGGCACTGTAAGTATTGTTGGTCCCTTGTGTGCATGAACACGAGATCTGAGTAGTGTTATAGGGTTTGAACACGAAAAAGGGCTTCGACGTGAAGGTCGCCGCTGAAATTTCGAAGATCACCGGTCTCGAGTT
Source organism: Grammothele lineata (assembly GCA_002150815.3). NCBI lineage: Eukaryota > Fungi > Basidiomycota > Agaricomycetes > Polyporales > Polyporaceae > Grammothele > Grammothele lineata. The sequence continues at coordinate 367,351 of NDFF03000382.1, read as the reverse complement.
CAAGACGGCGCCGAATAAGGTAATAGTTATCTCCAGGCGTTGAGTAGAGATCTCATCTGACCCATGACCGGCACGCCTTCAGTTCGAGGCACTTGCCTCGCACGACGCGCTCGTGGAGGCACACGGTGCTCTGAACACTGTTGCGTGCTCGCTGATGAAGATCGCCAACGACATCCGGTACTTGGGTTCTGGCCCCCGGTGTGGTCTTGGGGAGCTTCAGCTGCCCGAGAACGAGCCTGGTAGCAGTATCATGCCTGGCAAGGTGAACCCCACCCAGTGTGAGGCTATGACCATGGTTGCCGCGCAAGTCATCGGAAACCAGACTGTTGTGAGCATTGCCGGGTCGAACGGCCAGTTCGAGGTATGTTATTGGCGCCGTGACAATGAGCATTGTTTTCTGACATGGGGAACAGCTGAACGTGTTCAAGCCCGTTATTATCAAGAACGTGCTCCAGAGCGTTCGTTTGCTCGCGGACGGTGCGTTGATTTCTATTATATGAAGAATGTCGAACAAAGGGCTAATGTTGGAATAGCGTCACGCTCGTTCACGAAGAACTGCGTTGTTGGTATCCAGGCGAACGAGAAGCGCATCAACACCCTCTTGCACGAGTCGCTCATGTTGGCGACTATCCTGAACAGCCATCTCGGCTACGACAGTACGTTCTTTTCTTTTCACGCCCACCGTGCGATTCACAAGGCTGTGTCTCATTGTTCTGTGTACAGATGTCGCGAAGTGCGCGAAGAAGGCGCACAAGGAGGGGACGACGCTGAAGGAGGCTACGGTCGCGTTGGGCTTTTTGACCCCGGAGGAGTTTGATGAGAAAGTCCGTCCGGAGCTGATGCTGCACCCCGACGAGGCGTGAGGAGAGTTCGATGTCATACGTATCCTTTCTGGCGATAATGCGGACGTGTATGATGTGACGACGAGGCACGGGGGGTGTGTCGAGCAGAGCGACTGCGCCGAGTCTGGGGCGCGATCCGGCGGGCGACGGGCTGGTGCGGGGCTCGGCAGCCGTCTTGAATGCATTCTGTGGCTGCCGGTCTTGTGAGAGGGCGGAGGGAGGAGAGATCTGGAGGGCGTGACAGGGGCGGTGTGACACGGTGGGGAAGCGAAGAGGCGGCGTGGACTGTCCTAAAAGGGCGATGGACATATTTGTAGCGAGAGGAATCCTATGAGACTGCTCGCTGGGCAAATCGCGGCTGAGGTGTCGCTCGTCGGCCCCGGCCCTTGATCTCTCCTCTCTCTGCGCTCTCCCATCTCCCCACCCACGCCCCCGCCCGCTCAGCCCAGCCCGCCCCGCACGCCCCCCGCCCCCGCTGAGCTCCTCCCCTACCGCATTCGACCACTCGTCCACGGGCCGTGCTTGGCTGCTCTCGACCTGCGTGTGTCATCACCGGGCGCCTCACAGCCTGTCCAGCAGCCCACAGAAGCGCACCATAAATTAGCTCGCTCCTCTCCCGTTCCACGTCGCCCGCCCCTCCCCCCGACAATGTCGCTCAAACACATCCTCAACGACGACCCGCCTCTCCACTCCCCTCAGCCAGCTCCCCAGCAGCACGCGCCACCCGCCAACGGCAATGGCGCCCCCATCCTCCTCGTCGCCCCCCAGCCCGCCGCGCCGTTGTCTCCCCAACCTCAGCCCCAGCGAGACGACCGCTCGCCTTCGGATCCCAGGAACGGAGAGCCGGCGCCTCCTTCGCGCGAGTACATGTACCAGCAGCAGCCCCAGCCCGGTTCATATCCAGCGGGGCCTGCGTCTGCGCAGTGGGAACACCATAATGGGGACAGGCTCCAGGCGGACGACATCCCGTCTGGTCCCAGTAGTTCATACTACGCCGAGCAAGAGGAGAGCGCGACGCCTTCGCCGCGGATTTCGAACGGCACGCCCGTTGGAATGAACACGGAGGGGTCGGTGGAGGCGAACGGTCGCGTGTTGAGGAAGAGGAAGCTTCCCGACGATGACGAGGACTACCAACCTCCGGGGCACAAGCGGGTAAGTGGACGATGTCTCTGCAGATCCGTGGCTGAGTGTGAGGTTATGCTGACCGACCGATGTGCAGCAACTCCGTCGCACTCCCCGGACGCGTCAACAGCACCGGAACCAGACTCCTGCCTCGGAGACTGTAGATGACACGCCCACAGAAGACCAGCCAGAGTCTGCAGAAGAGGATTCGAAGCTGTCGTCTGACTTGGATGACTGCCCCGAGGTTTGGATGGCTGAGCTAGGCAACTACGTGATAGAGACGCACAAAAGGCAGAAACAGGTGGATGCGTGGTTTTCGCGGTGGATCATTGTACGTCCATTCTTGCGGATTACGAGGAGTGTTCAGCTGAACAGGCTGATTGCAGGAGCGCGACTCGATTACTGCGTACCAGATGTCCCACCACTACCGGGACAGACTCGCGCGCATACCCCTTCCGCCCCCGCCTCCGCCTCCACCGCCAGTCATACCCGAACGAGAGCTCTTATTACGCCCACCGTCTCCATCGTCGGATGCGTTCGACGTGCCACATCCCGACTTCTCCCACCAGGACGGCATCTCCTTCGTCGCAGACGACGCCGTCCACGACTTCGTGGAGCCCGTGTCCAACGTTAGTGTCAAGCGGAAGGGCAAGGGCAAGGAGGTCGCGAAGCGGCCGCCTGCGCCGGTATCGGACAGCGACAGCGACCTCGACGTCCCTATCAGCGCCATGCGCCCGCCCAACAAGAAGCGGCGGGTCGAAAAAGATGAGGGTGACGACCAACGCTCACTCCTGGACGAACCCATGGCTGGCGCGTCTCCCGCGAACAAGCTCCTGTCCAACGCTAAGGGTCGTGGCAAGGGCAAACAGCGCGAGCAGAGCGCGGATAGCGTGTCCGCGTCCACGCCCCCCAAAGGTCGCAAGAAGCCCGGTCCGCGGAAGAAGCTGGACAACCTCGCCCCGCAGATCCAGGAGTCACTCGGGGTCGGCTCAGCGGCACCGTCCGTGTCGGGCGACGTCACGCCCTCCGCGTCGCGCCCGCCGTCGCCAACGCTCACGAGCATCTCGGCCACAGTGTACGAGCTGGACGAGGCGATCCCACCGCTGAAGCGAGCAAGGAAGGTCGACGATGCGGCAATGATCAAGCGCGTCCGGAACCTGGAGGAGACTCAGCGCAAGGTCTGGCAGAACATCGCGCGTCGCGATGTCGCAAAGGTACGTTTTAGCCACTTGCATCCCGGCCTCGTGCTAACCACCGCCCTGCGTTCTCAGGTCTACAAGTACCACGTCACCGGGTACCAGATCCGGCGGCAGCAGATGAGCCGGCTCGCCACGCTCTCCTCCATCCAGGCGCGACGGCCGTTCCAGAAGACGGCGAAGGCGACCAAGGACGTGCAGGGCAAGGCGAAGCGGTTGATGCGCGAGATGCTCGTGTTCTGGAAGAAGAACGAGAAGGAGGAACGCGACGTCCGCAAACGCGAGCAGAAGGAGGCCATTGACCGCGCTAAGATCGAGGAGGAGAAGCGCGAGGCGGCCCGCCAGGCGAGGAAGCTGGAGTTCCTGATCAGCCAGACGGAGCTGTACAGTCACTTCGTGGGCAATAAGCTGAAGAGTGGGTGTTCACTGCATTTTGTCGAAGTTAGGGTCTCACTCATCATTCATTGCAGCTGCTGAGATCGAGGGCGGAGACGCGGCAGCACACGTCCCTGCGGGCGCTGAACTCGAGGATGTTGAGGCAGACAAGCTGCAAGACATCGACTTTGACGATGGTTAGTCTAACCGTGCACGACTGCGATATCCGTTCTGACGATCGATTCATGTAGAGGATGAGACGAACATTCATCGCCATGCCCGCCACCACGCCCAAGCTGCAGTCGCTGCCGCCAAGAAGAAGGCGCAGGAGTTCGACACTAACGCCGCCCTCGAGCGGAAGACGAATGAGGCGCTCAAGCTCGCGAAGCGGCAGGCGCACATTCGCGCAGACGAGGACGTGGAAACCCCCGGCGGCAATGGTACTCCGCTCGTCGATCGTAAGCGTTTTTTCTCTACTCTTGCCCTGTATCGTGCTAACTATTATGCAGTCGACTCGGACGAGCTCAACTTCCAGAACCCCACTTCGTTGGGCGAGCTCACTATTGCTCAGCCGAAGATGCTCATGGCCACGCTCAAAGAGTACCAGATCAAAGGACTCAACTGGTTGGCCACATTGTACGAGCAGGGTATTAACGGTATCCTGGCTGACGAGATGGGCCTGGGAAAGGTACATTCTCGGATGATTTACACGATTTGTCGGTGCTCATTCACTTTGACAGACGGTGCAATCGATCTCGCTGCTGGCGTATCTGGCAGAGACGCACGATATCTGGGGTCCTTTCCTGGTTGTGTCGCCTGCTTCTACCTTGCACAACTGGCAGCAGGAAATCACTCGCTTTGTGCCAAAGTTGAAGGCGCTGCCCTATTGGGGTAACCCGAAGGACCGCGCGACGCTGCGCAAGTTCTGGAGCAAAAAGGAGATCAGCTACGACCAGGATGCGCCGTTCCACGTCCTCATCACCAGCTACCAACTAGTAAGTCCGGGAGGAACTTGCGGGTGGGACGTTTACTGATATATGTACAGGTCCTCCAAGACCAGCAGTACTTCCAGCGCGTCAACTGGCAGTACATGATTCTTGATGAAGCTCAAAATATCAAGAACTCGTCTAGTGCTCGATGGAAGACGCTGCTGGGCTTCCACTGTCGGAACCGTCTCCTTCTCACTGGTACTCCCATCCAGAACTCGATGCAAGGTTCGCTACTACATGTCTCGTCGTATTAAGAATAACTGATCATGTATACCCTACAGAGTTGTGGGCTCTGCTACACTTTATCATGCCGAGTTTGTTCGACTCCCATGACGAGTTCAACGAGTGGTTCTCGAAAGATATTGAGAACGCCGCCGAGAATAAGGGGAGCAAGCTGAACGAACACCAGCTTCGCCGTCTTCACATGATACTGAAGCCGTTCATGCTCCGTCGTGTCAAGCGACATGTACAAAACGAGCTGAGCGAGAAGGTTCATCTATTGCTGTTTCGAGTGCCGACAATGTTTCGCTAAACCTTCACTTCTTCAGATCGAGGAAGACATTTATGTGGAGCTCAGCGCCCGGCAGCGTGGCCTCTACAAAGCTCTACTCGCAAACGTGTCTGTCCAGGACCTGCTGGAGAAGGCCGCCAACCTGGGTGATGCAGACTCGGCGCGTTCACTCATGAATCTCGTTATGCAGTTCCGAAAGGTTTGCAATCACCCCGAGCTGTTCGAGCGGGCAGACGTTGTTGCTCCCTTCTCTTTCTCCGAATTTGGTCGCCCCGGCCCTCTCAACCGTGAGGGCGATTCAGTCCAGCTACCGTACTCGACCCGCAACCCGATTGAGTACACGATACCCACACTGTTCTTGGAAGACGGCGGCTTGTTGGACGTTCCGCAGGAGAACTCGTTGATGCGCACCGGAGACGGGCCTCTGGCGAAGATGATGAACATTTGGACAACAGACTCCATCTACCGTTCGTTGAACGAAGATTGTAAGTGTCGAATGGTATCGTGGGCGTGAACCGCTAACTAACGTCACGCAGCTTCTGCGTTCTCCTTCTTGAAATTCATTGACGCGGCTCCAAGTGAGATCAGCGTCTTCCACTCGTTACCCACCATGGCGCGACAACTTCGCGCTCTTCAGATGGAGCAACGGCTCGTAGAAGCAGAACCCTACAAAGAGTAAGTTCTTGTTTTATGGTTCGTCAGATTGTGACTGATTATCTTTTAGGGACCCTCTTTTTGTCGCGCATGCTGCATCCAACTCCCTCGCCTTCTCCCCTCTCGAACGCCTCTGCAACCTCCGCGCGGGAGGAGACCTTCCTCCTCTGCGCGAGATTTCTACTTCCCGATGGGCCACCTCGTGCCTTTCGCGTGCAGATCTCAGGTGGTTCATTCCACCTGTTGTCGCGCCACCTATCTCGATTTACAGCGCGGATCGCACCTTCGTCGAGCGCCAAGCGCAAATTCTCGACGCGCCGGAAGAGTCGCTTGCTCTCTACGGCATCCCCCAGTACATGTGGGACTACGAGCCCACGTATTCGTCCTTCCAACAACAGGCTGGAGACGTCCCAGTGTCTGGCTTGCTCGGCAACTCGCCCCGCGACCAGGTCCCGCCCTCGTTCATGCAAGTCCCCGAAGCGAAGCGACTCATATACGATTCCGGCAAACTTGCGCGGCTAGATGCCCTTCTTCAGGAGCTCAAGGCTGGCGACCACCGTTGTCTCATCTACTTCCAGATGACACGCATGATGGACCTCATGGAGGAGTATCTTATCTTCCGGCAATACAAGTATTTACGTCTCGATGGTTCATCAAAACTTGAGGATCGTCGTGACATGGTCATGGAGTGGCAAACGAGGTGAGACTGCATACATTGCCATTGTAGTTCTACCAATGCTTACAGTGTGGTCACAGGCCCGATATCTTCATCTTTATCCTGAGCACGCGGGCCGGTGGTCTCGGTATTAACCTGACTGCGGCCGACACCGTTATTTTCTACGATCATGACTGGAACCCGTCCAACGACGCACAGGCGATGGACCGCGCTCATCGTCTCGGCCAGACCCGTCAAGTCACCGTATACCGCCTTATCACTAAGGGTACCATTGATGAGCGCATTGTTCAATTAGCTCGGGTCAAGAAAGATGTGCGTCGTCTTGCTCTGACCTATCATCATGGGCTGCGTGTTAATACTCGTTTCAGGTACAAGATATTGTCGTGGGCAACAAAACCCTCACGGACGTTGCCAAGCCGAACGAGATCGTTCAGCTCTTGTTGAACGACGACCAGCTGGCAAATATGGAGGTAAACGGTGGCGCGTCTTCGAAAGCCGCGGGCAAACGGCCAGCTGGCGCAGATGCTTCCATCGACCTATGGAACGACGATGGCGACGATTTCTTCGGTGCACAGGCGGCCGCTGCACGAGCAGTTGCAAATGGCGACGACGGCGACGATGGTACTCCACCTGTCGTTACGTCCACGCGCGGAAGGAAGCGCGGCGGTAGAGGTGGTGGTGGGGAGTCGACGCCTCGCGGTCGCGGCCGCGGGCGTGGTAGGAAGAAAGCAGCCGTCACGGGCACGGACTCATGATAGTATGCCCGGACTGGACGGATCTCCGCTCAATCTTACTTATGTTGTTGTCTCTCGCAACTCTCGTGTCCACTTACAGGTATATAGTGTATGTTTGTCGCTCTAACGCCATTGCTCTCGTTGCTGCTCCGTTACTGTAGTTCATCAGCCTAGACCCCGGTATTCATCTGTACCCGTACATTATGGCATCTTATGGCTTGTATTCTTGCATGCATACAGAAATGACTGCTCGAGTGATCTCGATCTCCCCAGTCATGTCGACTCAGGAGGTTCGCGCGTTACGTCAGCGCTATCGCTGGGAGATTCGGTCTCGATTTGCGATCAGAATTTGGCTGTTTGGGCGGAAGGCAGCGGACAGCAGCGTGGTCTTGCATCCTCCAGGTCGACCATCATACATGACACTTCACACCTCACAATACTCGCTATTTATCTGCACGAGCAGCTTGCCTACACCTAGCTCTTGTGTCTAGACTTCTCGCGCTCTTCTCTCTTCGAATTCTTCGCTCTCTGGTGGCGGCTCGCCCGACTCGGGGAACCCAGTCAATTCGCACCGTTCGAAGCTCCCCTGGTCACACCTGGAAGGTTCTAACCGCGATACCCCACCGCCGTCGGTCGGAGAGAGGCAGGCGGTCGACGCCTCGTGTGTATAGCCCGCCGCGATGCCACCCAAGAAAAAGAAAACCCAGTTGAAACCCGTCGCCCGTGGCTTCGCGACGACGTCGGTCCCGAAGAAAGTAGTTGAGGTCCCCAAGGAGCCCGACGCGCCTGACCCCAAGGAGTCGTCGGCTGGACCCGTGGACGGACAAACCGGAGGACCGACCAACCCTGCTGAAGGGACGAGGGCCACGGACGCGTCTAACGCGCTGAGCGAGGCGGACCAGGTGCTCCAGACGTACATTGACAGGTTCCAGGACAAGGTAGAGAAAGAGATCGTCCGGGCTGTCAAGGTCAGTGTTCAGGGTCGCATTAGCACGGTCGCGGTGATGATATGAACGCGAGCCTTACGGCATTCCTTAGGCCATTGACCAGGAACGACGTTTTTCGGAGACCCACCTCCGTCTCGACCTGGACCCCGGCTTTGTGGAACGCATCCTGGATCTCGCATTGGAATATGAGAGCACGGACAGTACGTTGATATCTCTTGAGCACTACGGTACCTTGTTGACGCGTTTGTAGCGGTCAAGTCAATCGACGAGTCCGAGGACAAAGCCATAGTCCGTTTGGCGATCACGTATGGCGTGCTCAGACGGCTTGGCTTCTCCGAGGACCGCGTAGAGGAGTGCTTGAAAGCCATCAACGGCGTGGACGCTGATGAAGCGTTCGAATGGGTGGGTTTATTGGACAGACCCTGTTTTCCGATGCTTATTCGTGCCGCAGCTCCATTTGCATTGCAGCGAAGAGGAGTTAGGTATTCGTCAAGGTTTGTGTATCCCTTTGCTACAGTACAGTCCTTAGTCAACTCGCCCTCCAGATCTTACCGAACCTCCAAAAACGCCGATGACCCCTAAGACTCCCCGTGCCTCCCGCCCGACGCATCTACGGTCGGATACGGGGTCCCTTTCCACCAAGTCTGCGCCTGCTTCCCCCAGCCTCAGGTCGGCGCTTGATGCCAATGCACCCGCATTTGTTCCAGGTCGCAGGATGCTAGAGATGTCTTCCCAACAGAGCCGGCCACAGTCCGAGTGCTCCGACGGTCTTTCCACACCATCTTCCATCACACCCGCCTCCGAGAGCACACCGGGTTCTCAACGGTGGTCCCCAGTGGACGATCCGAACGATGAATTCGTCAGGCTCAAGGTCCGCATCATGGAGCTCACAACCCATCGGCGCCCCGACGAGAAAGCAGATGCTGCGTTTCTGCAGGAGCTCCAGCGTCGTTTGAAAGAGGTCCAAGAAGATTATCTTTTCGATGAACGCGAGGCGCATGCATTGTTCCAGGTTGAACGGAGCAAGGTAGAGGCGACCGCTCTGCAGGCTAAACTGCGTGGTCTCGCTGGATCTTCCCCAGTCAAACCATCTCGGCCGAATGCCAAAGTCAAAGAGCCTCCTTCTCGCGCTGATAGCTCAGTGTCGGCATCCGACGTCTTCGACGGGGATGAAGATACTCCCGGGGGGATGTTTGAGCTATTAGAGGACATGCCGGAGACTGTGACAACCGAGGCTGGTGTCACCGTCCAGGTTCGCGACATGGCGCTCCCAAAGCACTGGTCTGGACGGACGCCCAAGGTACTTCTCGCGGAAATTGTTCGTAAGACGGATAAGTACGCTGTGGTATCCTTCAACATGATATCAGGTTTCAGTCGTGCAAAACGCGCCTCTGTCGACATTCGCTGGGACGGCGGCAAGACCCAAAGCTTCAGCATGGATGATATTGCCTGCCACGACCAGACACAGGCAGAGCAATATATCGCGACAGTCGCGTTGCACGCTGCCACGTTCTCTAATCCTGACGGTTTCGCGATCGGCGGTACAGCTACTGCGAGTAGCCAGACATCATTCCGCTTGCTCCCACCCATCTTCCGGGATCTTTGGGATGAGCTTGAGCAAAAACGTCGGCTGGATGATGACGCGTTTAATCGTTTGATTTGGAGCAAGTTGCGGGCCATCTTAGAGCCTAAGCTTGCCTTTTCTACCAAGGCGAGTTCACTCGTGCCATAATCCTCGTGATAGCTGATCTTGACATTTGACTACGTGTAGTCTAGTGGCCGTGCCGCTAAAGCTGCAGCCGAGTCGAAGGACCCCAGCGCGAACCGTTACAACGACTACGGTCGGGATATCGTGCCGGAGCAGATCATCACCGAGTTCGAGGCTCGCCAGGCCAGCGCAGCGTACCAAGAGATGCTGGTGCGTGGTTCTATTCCAAACGGTTGATCCCCTGCACACTGACTGTCATTCAGAAACAACGCAACCAACTTCCTATGGCCCAGTACAAGCAGGACCTCCTCTCACTACTGGAGATGTCCCAAATTGTTGTCTTGAGCGGCGAAACAGGATGGTGCGCGGTTTTCGTTGCTAGCCTTCCGTCTATATGATTAACTGTTACCCTCAGTGGTAAATCTACACAAGTCCCAGCGTTCATTCTGGAAGATCAGCTCCTTAAAGGGCGTCACTGCAGAATCTACTGCACTGAACCACGTCGTATTTCCGCTATTTCGCTCGCCCAACGCGTTTCTCGTGAGCTCGGGGAGCCTGCCGGTGCTGTTGGCACGGGGAACTCGCTGGTCGGGTACGCCATCCGATTAGAGAGCAACATCAACCGCAGGACCCGGCTCGCCTACGTGACAAATGGTATTGCTCTTCGCATGCTCGAGGGTGGGTCCGGTCAGGGAGGGCAGGGCACCGCATTCGATGAAATCACTGTAAGACAAGTGGCTGGCCTTTTTCAGCGACTATATGTTCACATCTGCTCAGCACATCATCATCGACGAAGTTCACGAGCGGACCATTGAGTCGGACTTCCTTCTCATCGTCCTGAAGTCACTTCTAGTGCAACGACCTGACTTAAAGTGCGTATGCATCCCCTCATCCTTAATTCCTATTATCAAACCCCGGCGCATAGGATTGTGCTCATGTCCGCGACACTGGAGGCCGAGAAGATCTCCAACTACTTCGGCGGTTGTCCCGTTCTCTCTGTGCCCGGTCGGACATTCCCTGTAGACGTCCGGTTCCTTGAGGACGCTGTCGAATTGACTCGTTGGAAAGTGACCGAGGGCTCTCAGTACGCCATCAGAGGTATATGTAGTTCGGCCTCCCATTTACGCTTTCACTGACATGGTCTCAGGCAAAGATAAGTTCTCGCGCAACAAATCTCGACTGGAGTGGTCAGAAGAGACCGCGGCTGCAGAGGATGATGACGAAGATTCGGGCCAACAGGAGAAAATTACTCTGGAGAAGCGCTATTCACCGGAGACGATTTCCACCGTCAACCTCCTCGACGAGCGTCTCATTCCTTATGATCTAATCATCCGGCTACTCGAGCGAATATGTTTCGAGGATCCCTCCTATGCAACCTACTCTGGAGCTATCCTCGTTTTCATGCCCGGCATGGGTGAGATCAGGCGTCTGAACGACATGCTAACGGAGCATCGTTCTTTCGGGTCAGAAGACAGCTTCCGTATCTACCCGCTGCACTCGACCATCTCGAGCGATCAACAAGGGGCCGTATTCGACATCCCTCCACCCGGCATTCGGAAAATTGTTATAGGTACGAAGTCTGTATCTGCATTTCTGGCTGCATATACTTACCCTCTATTGACTTTAGCCACCAATATCGCAGAGACTGGCATCACTATTCCAGACATCACTTGCGTCATCGACACTGGCAAGCACCGCGAGATGCGCTTTGACGAGAAACGGCAGATCAGCCGTCTGGTCGAAACATTCATCGCCAAGAGCAACGCGGCGCAGCGGCGTGGTCGTGCAGGTCGCGTGCAGAGCGGTTTGTGCTTCCACCTCTTCACTAAGGTCAGGCATGATACCAAGGTGCGCGCATCAACCATGACTGGCAGCGTTTCGTCGAGGATCCTCACGCGGTATTGTAGATGGCTGGTCACCCGGATCCGGAGATCATGCGCCTCAGTTTGAGCGACTTGGCCTTGCGTATCAAGATCATGAAAGTCAACTTGGGTACCTCTATTGAGGACGTATTGTCACGGGCCTTGGATCCGCCTCTCGCCATCAATGTGCAAAGAGCTGTGTCCTCGCTTGTCGAGGTAGGCTGATTTCATCGCTTCAATTCATCAGTGTCTCATTGCTTTCCAGGTCCGCGCATTGACATCTAACGAAGAGATCACACCTATGGGTAGATTGCTCAGCCAACTTCCCACAGACGTTCATCTTGGGAAGTTTCTGCTCATCGCTACGGTGTTCCGCTGCCTGGATCCAGCGCTTACCATCGCCGCTACGCTCAACTCTAAGTCGCCCTTCCTCACACCTCTCGGCCTGGAGGCAGAGGCGGAGAAGGCGAAGTTGTCTTTCCGTGTCGGTACGTGTGCGCGACTTCGATAGTAGTGTTGAGCATTCGCCTGATCTTGGGTACAGAGAATTCTGACTTCTTGACTATCCACAACGCATTCGCGAGTTGGCGACGTGCCAGCGGGAATGGAATTGCACGCAAGTTCTGCAAGACCAACTATCTTAGTCACCAGAACTTGCAGCAGATTGAAGAGTTGCGTCAACAATTCCTCGGGTGAGCCTTCTCCGCTGCGTGCTATGACGCCCACGCTCACGACCCTACAGCTACCTCGTCGACTCGTACTTCATCCACGTCGACCGCGTGTTCATCAAGGAGCTCAGCCGGGCACGCTACGGCCGGAGTCGGACACGGTTCGTGACTGTGCCTCCCGATCTTGACGTGAACGCAGGCAATTCGGCCGTCGTCCACGCCGCCCTCGCTGCTGGCCTGTATCCCAAGATCCTATCTGTGGACCCCATTAGGAACGAGATGAAGACCATCGGGAACAACCAACCGGCGTCGTTCCACCCGTCCTCGGTCAATTTTAAGCGGCGGCTTGGCGACTTCGGGGTCAACCATCTCTGCTACTTCACGCTTATGTGTGTATAATCTGCCTTCATACTAGGCGGTGCATTGACGATCCACCCGCAGGCACTCGAAGAAGCTCTACGCTTGGGAGACAGGACCGGTTGAAGACATGGCTCTACTTCTCTTGTGTGGTGACACGGAGTTCAAAGTCAGTTACACCAAAGCACCTATTTGTGTTGCTGATGTTGACTACTCCACAGCTCATGGCAGATTCCGCATCCATCGACCGCAAAGTGCGATTCCGTATCCCGCCCAAGACCAGTATTGCCCTCAAGCTCTTGCGGCAGAACCTGGCTTCAATCCTCGCAGCACAGTTCCGTACGCGACCGCTCACGGAGTCGCAGACCCGCTGGAACGAGATCGCGATGATGATATTGGGTAAGGTAAAGCTCGAAGGGCCGCCGCAACTGCAGGACGGCGTAACACTTGTGGTCAACAATCGGACATAGTTGTAGCCACATGCCATCGCCTTCGAGTACTCTGTAGCCACTACAATTTACACCCTCACCGATCTGCACGTCCAGTTGACTGACTGAGGGAATCAGAAAACGAGAGCAATGCATTCGAAAGCGACTAGAGAGCATGCGCGACATATGGATAATGTGATGCTAGCCTACAACATATACGGGACGTCGTGATATGTGAGCCTACTCCTCCTCCTCATCATCACCCGCCTGGATGTTGTAGAAGCGGAGCTGGTAAACGTCCTTGGATGAGGCGACGACGCTAGGGAAAGAATGAGAACAGAGCTATACGTCCTTGGGGGGATGCACATACCGAATCCAGTCACGCAGGGAGTTCTTCTTGAGGAACTTTTTGGTGAGGTACTTCAGGTACCGCTTGGACAGGGCGATGTTGGAGGTGACGGTGATCTTGGTGTCGCCTGAAGAATAATGGTCAGAAATGCGCGAACGCTCAGTGGATGGGTATCGAATAGTGCGCACCATCCCTGTGGATCTTGACGTTATCACCGAGCTGGCCAGTCTTACCATCGACCTTAATGCGGTCGTGGAGGAACTTCTCGAACGCCGCGCCGTCGAAGACACCATCGCCCGCGGGACGCGAGTAGTCGATGACGAACTTGTGCTTAGCGGAGGTCTTAGCGGCAGCGGCTTTGGCCTAACACACATAGAAAGAAGAGAAAGGGCAAATCCCAGGATTAGCCTACTGAGAAGGTAACTCAGCAAAGCGGTCTGGGAGGTAACGAACCATCTTGACGGTGAGCGGAAGGGAGGAAGAGGACGAGGACGTCGGGTCTTGAGGTGCTGAGTGTGTTTCGTAGCGCGATCAACACAGAAAGGCCGGGCCCAGTAGCAACTGTACAGTTCTTCTCTCCTCTTCCCACGCCTAACTAGCGCCCGACGTCCGCTCATCCCCGAGACCACGTGTTGCTAAAACCGTTTGGGCGGACCCTAACCCGAGGGATGAAGAGGAGCAGCGTGCGAACGGAAAAGTTGCAGTCGGCGAGTCGGTCGTCGTCGCGCGCGTTCGAAGACGAGTCGCTCGAAATCCCGCTCGCCCGCCATGGCCTCCAGCAGCAAGCTCTCGCGCGGCCAGGTCGCGTCGGCTCAGGTCAGCGGCGACTTCGCCATCAAGCCCGAATCCTCCTCGCCCGCCCTCGACACGTCCCAATGGCCCCTTCTCCTCAAAAACTACGACAAGCTGCTCGTCCGCTCTGCCCACTTCACCCCTATCCCCTCCGGCTGTAGCCCGCTAAAGCGCGATATCGTTGCCTATGTCAAGTGCGTGATGATATCACTTTTGGCGTAGTAGTCGCTTATGTTACCCCGACTTTAGGTCTGGTGTTATTAACTTGGACAAGCCTTCCAACCCCTCCTCCCACGAAGTCGTTGCATGGCTTCGGAGGATTCTCCGTGTCGAAAAGACTGGTCACAGCGGTACTCTTGACCCCAAGGTCACCGGCTGTTTGATCGTTTGCATTGACCGCGCGACGCGCCTAGTCAAGTCTCAGCAGGGTGCAGGTACGTCCTAGTGCATGTCTTCAGCCGCGACACCCGTTTTTATAATGTACCACAGGGAAGGAGTACGTCGCCGTCCTCCGCCTCCACTCAGCACTCCCCAACCCCACCGCCCTCCCCCGCGCCATCCAGACCCTCACCGGTGCGCTCTTCCAGCGTCCACCACTCATCTCCGCCGTGAAGCGTCAGCTTCGGATACGTACCATTTACGAGTCGAATCTTCTTGAGTTCGACGAGAAGCGTAACCTCGCTGTCTTCTGGGTATCGTGTGAGGCGGGCACCTATATTCGTACGCTCTGCGTGCACCTCGGCCTCTTGCTCGGTGTCGGTGGACACATGCAAGAACTGCGTCGAGTACGCAGTGGTGCGCTAAGCGAGAACGATGACATGGTCACGATGCACGACGTGTTGGACGCGCAGTGGATGTATGACAACACTCGTGATGGTGCGTACTTTGGTGTTACGCTTCCCAACCATCGTCTCACGCCCAAAGCAAACAGAGTCCTACCTGCGCCGCGTGATCCGTCCTCTAGAGGCCCTGCTCGTTGGCTACAAACGCATAGTCGTCAAGGACAGCGCCGTTAACGCCGTCTGCTACGGCGCGAAACTCATGATTCCCGGTCTGTTGCGTTATGAGGCGGACATCTCATTAAACGAGGAGGTTGTCCTCATGACCACAAAAGGTAGACACCCTCGGACACCCACCGCTGTATCCGACGAGCTCACAATTCGGCTCCTGCAGGCGAGGCCATCGCGCTCGCCATTGCGCAGATGTCGACTGTCGAGCTCGCGACCTGCGACCACGGCGTCGTCGCGAAAGTCAAGCGGTGCATCATGGAGCGCGACACGTACCCCCGTCGCTGGGGCCTCGGGCCCAAAGCCCTCGAAAAGAAGAAGCTCATCAAGGACGGCAAGCTCGGCAAGTACGGCGAGAAGACGGCGGACACGCCCGCAGAGTGGTCGAGGGACTACGTCGACTACAACCGCGAGGAGGTCCGTTATGCCCAGTCCCTGATTTTTGGTTCGACGCACGCTCATCATTCCCGCTCTTTTGAATAGCAGCCCGCAGCGAGCACGTCGGCCGCTGCTGCGCCCGCGCCCCCTGCGCCCGCCGCTGCGCCCGCGAGCCCGGAGAAGAAGGACAAGGAGAAGAAGCGGAAGCGGAAGTCCGAGGCGGCCGAGGCGGACCCGGACGTGTCCATGGCCGTCACGGACGCCGGGGACGAGGAGGACGAGGCCGCGCGCGCAGAGCGCAAGCGGCTGAAGAAAGAAAAGAAGGCGGCGGAGAAGGCGGCCAAGGAGAAGGGGGGCGCCGAGGCGGACGAGGACGAGGACGCGCGCCGCGAGCGCAAGCGGCTCAAGAAGGAGAAGAAGGCGAGGGAGAGCTTGGGCGGGGAGTCGTAGTGCCCTCTCTTTGTTGTACGTCAGGACTTCGGGGATCGAGCGTTTGGGCACGCAGCTGTGCGGTCCGACCCGGGACGCCGTGTCGGTGGTTTGGTGAAGTTGGCCGTTTCTCGTGGGGCACATCCTCGGAGCCCTCGGACGCTATGATCACCTCCATACTCGATCTAGGGCAGCGGCGTGGTACGCGCATGTCCGCTGTGTGTTGTTTTAGTTACGTTGTGCATTACATCTTCGTCGCTCTACTTCGCCGTTGCTAGGGGCTGCCTGCCCGTCTGCGCGAGGCCTGCGAAGTAACCTTGCGTCAGCTGTGGCGTGGGCATGTTTTGAGTTTGGTACACGATAAGCGTTCGAGCGACCCTCCGTTCAAATTTTAGATCGCAGCGCCGCGCGCACACGTCGGGGAGGGAGTCCGACGTCCCTCAACCACCCTGACGATTAAGTTCATGCCCGGGAGCTGTCCCACTATCCGGATATCCCGGGCTTCACACATTGATGCACATGTACAGCAGCGCGCCACACCAAACGCATGAGGCCGAGAGAGCGTCATCTTCATTCCCCCTCAAAAAAAGCACACTACACAGAAAAGTACAACAGCAAAGACCTCCGTGCGCACGCGCGTATAGAAGGGAGCTACAGCTAGCGAGCGCGAGTCGTAGGCGAAGAGGGATCGTCAAAGCAAAGCAAAGCTCGGCGGGTCATAAGTGAAGTGGAAAGTAAGAGAAAAAGGGGGTCGAACCGCCGAGTCCAAGGAAAGGAGGAAGGGGGTGGTATCTGGCATGAGCGTGCGGGGGTAGTTGGAGGGGGAGGGGGGCATCGTCCGTGAGCGTACGTAAGTGAGGGGCGTGCGGGCTGGCCGCACGCGCTGTGGGCCACGGGCCTCGTCGCTTCCTACGGTGAGTACAGTACTTCAGGTGGGTGGTAAGGTCCGTCGCGAGATATAGCAGCAGTGTCCTGGGCACAAAGAGAAACAGTCCGTCTCTATGATAAGAACCCCAAGTCCGACGTGGGATGAAACAGGAGAGGGTCCGCTTAGAGCAGAACCGCAACGGCAGCGCCGAGCGCCGCGAGGGCGACCATCGCGCCCGCCGCGCGGCTGCTGGGGGCGGCACCGCTGCCCGAGGCACCGCCGGTGCTGCCGGTGGTGTTCGACGACGAGGTCGAGGCGGTGCCGTTCTGGGCCTGCGCGAGCGCCTGGAAGGCGGAGAAGTTCTTCGCGGAGGACTCGACGGCGTTGACGGCGAAAACCATGCCAGCTCCGCAGTGCGCGGCACCGGTGGTGGGGTTGTGCTGGCGGCAGTAGAACCAGAGCGGGGTGGTGGTGTCGTTGACGGTGACGTTCCAGGTCGGGAAGGTGGTCGCGGCGGTGTCAACGGGCATGCTATTCAGACACAGGGCGGTCAGGGCATGCTGCAAAAGGAACATAGATATGGGACGCGTACAAGCCAGAGTCGAGGCCGATGACGGCGCCAGTGGTCTGGTCCTTGAGGCGGACGCACGGGTTGGCGAACGAGGACTGGGTCGCGGTGTGGTTCTTCTGGTGGCTGTCGTAGAGACGCGGTTAGCTTTCTCCATTGTACGCCGAGAACAGCAAAAAGAACGTACAACTCGAAGGTGATGACATCACCCTGCGCGGCCTGGACGTTGTTGGGCGAGAAGGTGAGCTCGCCATTGGCACCGCCGACAACGATCGTGTGCACGGTGCCGCTCGCCGCGCTGGCGGCGGAGTCGCCCGCAGTGGCAGAGGCCGACGCGGCAGAGTCGGTCATCGTCGCGCTCGCGTCCATGGTCGTCATCGCGTCCGTCGCGGAATCCGTCATCATCGCCGAGTCGGTCATCATCGCCGCATCGCTCGTCGTCGTCGCTGCGGCGCTGTAGCCGCTGTCGTAGCCGCTCGAACCGCTGTCGTATCCGTACCCGCTCGAGCCGTAGCTAGAACCGTAGCTAGAGCCATAGCTGGAGCCGTAGCTGGAGTCCATGGAGGACGTCGCCCAGCTGGCGGCGGCGGACGACGAAGCAGCAGCGTCGGCGACGAGCTGCGCGCCGATGGCGAGGGCCGAGTTCTTGAAGTTGGTGAACGAGTTGGCGGCACCGTCGGGCCCGCAGTTGATGGCGAAGACCATACCCTTGCCACAGTGGCTAGCCGCAGTGTTGGCCGCCTGCGCGCAGAAGAACCACATGGGCTTGGTCTGGGGGTCCAATGTTAGCTCGGACCGTAAGGCGATAGCTGCGAAAGCAGACATACGTCCATGACGTTGACGGTCCAGGTGGGGAAGTTGTCGGTCTGGTTGGCGGCAACGGGCATGCTGTGCGGTGGTTAGAGGGTGAAGCGCCTCAAAGGATACATTCAATACGCACAAGCCGGAGTCGAGACCGCCATCCTCGAGGGAGCAGGGAGCGGCGAGGGACGACTGGGTGGCCGTGTGGTTCTTTTGGTGGAAGGTGAAGACGACCTGATCGCCGACATCGGCGGACTGCACAGAGGTGCATGTGAGGATCTACGCCGGGTGCAGTTGGGGTGTATACGCACGACAGCCTCCGGGGAGTAAGTGAGGTCACCGTTGGCGCTGCCGACCTGGACCTCGATCATCTTTGCGGAGACGGCAGAAAGGGCGGCCAGGCCGAGGGAGAGAGCTGCAGAGGCGAACATCGTGACGGAGACTGCCAGAGTACGGGTACTAGAGGGATGTGCGAGGAAGGGAACGAGGGACGACTAGCTCAGCCAGTGAAAGAAAGGGAGAGAGAAGGAAGGAGAAGGAAGGACCGAAGAGGGCGAGACGATGGAGAGGGACGGAAGAACGGGCGGGGTATTTGAGAGCAGGCGAGGGCAGGTTCGCGATGCCCGGGGGAACGGTATGCTGGGATGCGGGGCCGACAATAGACGAGGCTCGATCAGACGTGGACATGAGATTGAGCAGGAACAGCTCGGGCACGGCTCCCCATTGGCGGACGAAAACAACGCCCGTCGAGCATGCAGCCGTCCTGCCCGGGATCTGTTTTCGTTGCTGGGGCCCGTCCTTGCCCACGACCATCTCTTCTCGCTGCCACCGTGCGTGTTGAAGAAGCGTGGGCTGCACCGACGCCCTCGTCGAAAGCCTGCCGCTTGCAATGCAGCTCTATGACGGCAGAGAATGCAGGCATGCAGCCCTCCGAGGGCAGGCGAGGAGCAGCCCGGGAGAGCGGAACGGGAGAAAATTGGCGTGTCTTACGACGGAAGCGGGGGTGTCCCGGAGTTCTGAGGGCCATGGTTACCGGTGCGTTGCCGACATGGCCGATCGTGGCAGCGGGCTTTTGGAGCACGCTCGCCAGAGGGCACGGACACACAGTGGGGGGTAGGAGAGCATGTTTGCTGGCTGTGCTAAGGCTGGCGTTGAGTAGAGAAAGCGAAAGGCTTGGCCAATGGGCTGCGGAGGCGAGGTGCGTCCCTCGCGTCCGATTCGACGGAGAGTCTCGTCTCTGTGTCCGCCCCTCGCGTTGCACTCGGAAGGGCCGCCAGACGGCCAGACGCGCAATAGACGCGCAACAGACGCGGCCGTCCCAGCCCGGCAATGCCTCAGACGCCGCCATCATCCGGGCCGCGTCGGCTCACAGCTGATCTGCACGCGCACGTGGCTCAGACGCCCGCCAGGCACTGCCTCTCGCACGCGCCCTGTCTGACAAGACGCGAGCAGACGCGAGCCGATCCCGTCAACGCCGCGTCTGTGTCGAATAGCCATGACGTCGTACGCTTGCTTCTCCTCCTGCTCTCTGTTCTGCATGCCTCCTGCTGCGTGCTGCCCGTGAGCGTATCCAGACAAGCATCCAGACAGGCACGCCGTCGACGTTTGGGCGACCGCGTCTAGCGCTCCCAGGCGCGCCGCTCCATCACAGCATTGGCGCAATCCATCATGTCGCACATGCTGATTCCCATCAACATATCGCCCAGACGGCCAATGCCATCCTCTCCCATCGTCCGCCCAGCGCGCTGCCCACTACTTATTCCGCCCTCCCGCCTCCTCCCCCGCCCGTATTCCTTTTCTTCCTCTTCTATTGCCTAGCGCCTTTCATCTTCCCTCCACCTTTTTTGTCTCTTGCCTTCTTCTCCCCCTTCGCTCTTTCCAGCCTTACTTCTACCACCACCACCACCACCACCACCTACCCGTCTCTCATAATGTCCCGCAAGGCCCACAAGCCCCTTCCCCCCTTCCACGTCGGTCGGTTTCAATTCATCTGTGTGCTCCGCCTTCCATAGTCTAACCCCGTCCGCAGGCGAGAACTACAAGGTCCTCCATGGCCTCGGCGAAGGCGCGTATGGCACCGTCGTCTCCGCACTCCACAAGCCCTCCAACAGAGAGGTCGCAATCAAGAAAGTCCTCCCCTTCGAGCACACCCTCTTCTGCCTCCGCACCCTCCGTGAGCTCAAACTCCTCAAGTTCTTCTCTGACACTTGTGTCAACGAGAACGTACGTCCCGCCACATCTCCATCACCCTTCTTCCTATCATTCCGTGCCGGTGACCACCCAACACTCTCCCACAGATCATCTCTATCCTTGATATCGTCAAGCCGGCCTCCCTCGATGACTTCAAGGAGATCTACTGTGCGTCTTCCGGTCCGATCGCGTGCGCGCGGCTCCTCCCATCCGTCGCTGAACTGCCCCTCCGCCAGTCATCCAGGAGCTCATGCAGACCGACCTCCACCGCGTCATCCGCACCCAGCAGCTGACAGATGATCATTGCCAGGTCAGTGTCCCGCCCCGCGCCTCGTCGCCCTGTGTATCGCCCACGTACTGACCTCCGTTTCATCTCCCCGACGCTGCCCCCGTTTGATCAAAACGCGCCCCGAACTATTGCCGCAATCGTTGTGCCGAACACTCTGCCGTGCGCGCTTACACGAAACAGTACTTCGTCTACCAGACGCTCCGCGCGCTCAAGACGATGCACAGCGCCGACATCGTCCACCGTGACCTCAAGCCTGCCAACCTCCTCCTGAACGCTAACTGCGACCTCAAGGTGTGCGACTTTGGCCTTGCGCGTTCAACCCGCTCCACCAACCCGGGCGGCAAGGAGGCAGGCCTCATGACCGAGTACGTCGCGACGCGGTGGTACCGCGCTCCGGAGATCATGCTCTCCTTCAAGATGTACACCAAGGCGATCGACGTCTGGGCCGTCGGCTGCATCCTCGCCGAGCTCCTCAACGGCCGCCCGCTCTTCCCCGGGCGCGACTACGGCCACCAGCTCGACCTCATCCTCGACGTTATCGGCACGCCCACGCTCGAGGAGTTCTACGGGATCACGTCGCGCCGCTCGAGGGACTACATCAGGGCGCTACCCATCAGGAAGAGGAGGCCGTTCACCGCGCTCTTCCCCAAGGCGTCCCCGGAAGCGATCGACTTTCTGCAGAAGACGCTGGTGAGTGCCTTCGTCCGTTCGTTTCACGGGCGGGTGCGCGCGCGGGCGCGAGGCGCTGCCCGCATCGGTCTTCTCGTCGCTCGGATGCCGCACCCGTCGGAGGGGCAGAAGTGCGAAACCCGTCCGCCCATCTATCATTGCTCGCATCGTCTGCCCACACCGGTTCCCTCAACTCCCTCCGGAGGAGGCGGTGTGCACGCGCGCGGGCGCGGTCGCGCCGCTCTTGCTTGCATCTGCGTGCGCCCTGCGCATCGCGCATCCCTGCAGCCGATTGTGTCACTCCCAGCTCGCAGCTTCCAGCTTCTCGCGCGTGCCTCTGGATCTTTTCCCGCGCCGTCTCTCTCGCTACCGCCTGTGTCTGCGCGCCGATGCTGATGATCCCTCTCTTCTACAGACGTTTGATCCGAAGAAGAGGCTCACGGTCGACCAGGCGCTCGAGCACCCTTACCTCTCTGCATACGTAAGCCCCTCCCGTTTCGCGCTGTTACCATCAGCCGTGTCTCACGCACATCCATCATCTGTTGCACCAGCACGACCCCGAGGACGAGCCCTCCGTGTCCTCACTCGACCCCGAGTACTTCGAGTTCGACTGTACGTACCTGCCCTCTCCTCCTTTCGCTAGCAGCGCGACTCGGGCGCTGACATCGCGTCCGCGCATACAGACCAGGACCTAAGCAAAGAGGAGCTCAAGAAGCTGCTGTACGACGAGGTCATGTCCTTCCAGTCGCTCATCTAGGGATCTTTTTCATACACCGCCTTGCGACGACCTCTTATGACTGCCCCTCACCCCCACCCCATACATACCCGCCCGCACCCGAACCGAAATCACCGACGCGTGCGCCCCCCTCACCCGCTATCTCCGTATACCTGTGGACCGTCCGGCACCCCCGGACTTCACACCCGACGCTCACATCCACACCTGCACCCGCACCCGCACCTGCACACCGCACGCTCGTTGCTCTCTTTCGGTCCTCAAACCCCCAAATCAACTCAAAGCTGTATCGCTGGAAACGCACCCGCACACGTCGTCTTGCTTTATATTATGTTACATATTTATGGAGGGAATAATAATCTTTTCGCCTGCGCGAGGCAATCTCTTGAGGTTCGCCGTGCCTATCGGCGCGAGCTTGTAGACGGAATTACTCGCGCACGACAAGGCGGGCTTCGTATTTTGGCGCACGTGGAATGGCGGTGAAAATCATCGATCGAAAGCGGCATTCGTACATACTACTTTTGAGCAGAGGTAATTCAAAGGAGCGACGGAGGGAAGAAGACATGATAATAATGGTACGTATAAACACAGGGGAGAGCGTCAAAAGCTTCGTCAAAGTCCGTAATCCGCTGCGCGCGAGGGAGGGCTCAAGAACCCAAAACCCAAAAAAGCAAGCACACAAGCATTAACATAAAGTTTCGAATCGGCTGCACAGAGGGAAGCGTGGCAGAAGGTGGAGTGGGGAGGTTGCACGGGCTAGATAGCCATGGGGACGACGGGCGGACCGGAAAGATGGAAAGCGTGTGTCGCACGGGGGTAAAAGGGGGAACGGGAGCCATTCACATGGAAGGGAGGTATCGCCAAGTCGGAAATAGATGGGAGGGAGAACGCAAAGAAAGAAAAAGGTAGTCGACACACCCGTGGCTAGAGAACGAATCCAGCAGCCGTCTCTGCTCCCACTCAAACGCCATAACCTTGCGCCCACGCGCACGCACATCCCGCGCACGTTCACGTCCGCCGCCCGAGGCCCGCCCAGAAGCCCGACGCGACGCCCTCGATACCGAAGTCGCCGAAGCGCGTGTCACCGTCCAACTCGGTGCCGTACATCGTCCGCTTGATGGGCGCGCCGGGCGTATCCGGGGGCAGCTGCGCGGGCGCACTCATTCCGAGCTGCATCCCAACCTCCGTACTCGACACCGTGCGCTGCGGCCGTCCGTTCAGCATCGGTGCACCCGTGCCTCCACCTGTGCCCCCAATGCTGCTCGCGCTCTCGCTTGTCTCGGGGACGGCGGCGAGCGTTGGGGTGTGCATGTGCATGAGCGCGCTCGGGTCGATAGTGGTCGTTCTGTTCTGGGAGAGGCCGGTGTGTGCGTCTGACAAGCGGCCTGCGGTCGAGCGTGAGGGGGTTCGCATTCCCGAAGGGCGTCGTATCGGGTCAAAGAGGTCGTTGCGCTCAATACGGCCACCTGCGCGCTCGATGAAGCCCCCGGATGGAGCGGCAGGTGATGGAGACGTAGGGGGTTCGGGGTGGGTGAACATCGGGAAGTTCATGTTAAAGGGGGTGGAAGTGACCGGGTCGAAGAGAGATGCGTCGAAGCTGAAATTGATGTTGCTATTCACGTTGTTGGGCGCATTCTCGTCTCCTCCGGGAGGTCGTGGGATGGCACCGCCCATGCCGTTCATAGGGGGTGTAATCTGGCCCTCCACAGGTTCAAAGGGGAACAGATCGGACAAATGTGTGGTCGGGGGAGGAGGGTCGAGGTACGACTCGGGTGGTTCTTCAGGCCCTTGAAAGATCGTAAACGCATCTCCACGGGGAACAATCTGGCCTTGAATACCGTCCTCGTCTAGAGCCGTCTGCCCGTTCGAGGAAGGACCTGGTCGTGACTCCGCCTGGTGAGACATTTTCAGTCGTTTCTTCGACGGTCGAACGGCTCGTCTTCCTTGGTCCTCCTGGAGTTGACCCTCCTGACCGACTCCTGCCATTTCTGCAGGGCTATCGTCAGCGCCCCGATGGCGTTTGCCAAGCATGGATTGAGGTGGGCCTGGATGTCCCTGAGGTAGGACTGGTGTCGAATCTAACCGGATACTGCTTCCGACTGCAGTATCACAGCTTCCCTCGTCTCTGAGGAATCGAACGTGTCAGCTGACCGAAACTCAACGTGGATAGGAGCCACGTACGAGGCACGGGCCTTCCCTAAACTCTTCTCCGAAGGACGGCCACTGGCGGGGTCTTCCAAGAGGGTCGCTAGAGCTTGCCTCAATTCCCGGACTTCAGATTGCAGCTGCGGTACGAGAGCAGCTTGGGAGCGTAGCGTCTCCATTTCCGCTCGAAGGGACAGCAGCTGATCGGAAAGGGCGCTCGTGTTAGCCACCTGGCTCGATCGTTGCTGCAGCTCGGTTTGCAATAGCTGGACTTGACTTTGCAGCGGTGAAATCTATGCCAACACAGTCAATATCAGAATCGCAGGTACTGGGCAGAACAGCTCACTAGAGTCGCAACATATGCCTTGAGTTGGTCGGTGGGGTCTGGGGGGAACTCAGGTACAACCATGATATCCGACAACGTAAGAGATTTCGCTGCGGAGTGAGATTGCACGGGCGGTATTGCGGGGGATTCGGGGGCGAGTGGTTCATGAGAGGTGCCGGAGGGGCCCGCTTCGGGCACTTGATGGAGCTGAGTGCACGAGATGCATGCAAAACCACCACCGGACTTACTGTCAGACTGCAAGGGATCGGGTTCTGAAGAGGGTGTTAAGGACGAGCCACTGAGGGGACATGGGGGTGAGAAACCAACCTTCTTCTTCCTGGATCACAGCTTCCGTAGGTTTCACGCTCCTGCTACCTTTGGATCGCTTCCCTTTCTGCGCCGTGCTCGTAGAGCGCGTAACCGCGCGAGGCCCTCTACCGCCTACCGCTGTCGGTCTGCCTACACCAAGCCTATATTGCGTATCCTTTGGCCGCCTAGCGCGAGGAGGAGGGATAGGGGGAGATGGAGGTTGAGAGATGGGCTCAGGAAGTGCAGCACCACGTCCTGGAGGCTGAAGCGCACTGTCCTCTTCATCGGTGTCATGAATTATGACGGAAGAGGACGAAACGCCTCTTGCTCGGGAGGCGGCTGTTGAACGGGATGCAATTCTTGTTGATGGGGCACGATGCCGAGGAGGAGGGGGAGGAGGGCGGCCCGTGGCTTGAGTTGTGTCGACAAGGAGATCAATTAGGGCATCAGTCTTGAGGTTCGCCTTGATACCATAATCCTGGCGGGAAATTTGGGTAAATGAACGGGATTTGCATCAGGTGGTCAGAATGCACCTTGCAGATCCTCTGGAGGTCGGCGCGCTTGAGATTCTTGAGCGTCTCACGATCCAGCGGCGCAGGCATCGTCCACAATGCAGCAGGTCGGCCCAGAGGCGGAGGGACCGATGCAGGCGAGCGGAAATATGAGTACAAGCCGAGCGAGGCTGAAGGTGGTCGTGGTTTCGGATGAGGTTCAACGACAGAGCCAAACAACGCCCAAACAACGCGAGTACCGCATCACATGACCCGCATGGGGAAGCGCCGACGCGCTCCGGTTATAAACGGTTATGCCGTGAGTTGTTGGCGAGAAGAATGTGGCATGACCGTTTCCTGGGGTCGCCCGGTCCGCTGCGAGGAGTGTGGGGTTTTCTGCGGCGGGCCGGGGTTGTCCAATCACCACCCCCTTGGGGTTGCGCGACCACGAGCAAGGGAATTCACGACTGCTCCGAGTCGCTTACCGCCAGCGCCCAAGCAGAGCAGACGGGTCGCCGGTCCGATTGCCGGCCTGGGCAAGCGCTGCGAGCGTGTCGGAGCGTGGCTGAGAGATCACCTGGAGTCGGACGGCGCCGCTAACATCCCACCGAGACTCGTGTCTTGCCTCTGGTATAAATAATGCCTGTCTTCCGAATCTCGTTCTTCGTCTCCGGCTCTGACTCTGCACTCGCAACACATAGTTTCACTGCCTCCCCGTGGTTCCGCCACCATGCCTAAGGCGTTCTCACTCGACGAAGTCTCTACCCACAACTCATCAACGTCCGTACCGCTTCCCTCCGGAGCACTTGTGCATCTAGGACTTACGCTCGTGGTTGTTCTCAGGTCATGCTGGGTCATTATAAACAACAAGGTATACGACGTCACTGAGTTCCTGCCGGTGCGTCCACTTACCCGGTCAAGATCTCCCCCCTCGCCACAACTCACGGGACCTCCACACGTATAGGATCACCCAGGCGGCGCGAAGATCATCCTCAAGTACGGAGGCAAGGATGCGACTTCGGCATATGAGCCCATTCATCCACCAGACGCTCTGACCAAAAACCTGGCCCCAGAGAAGCACTTAGGGGTGCTTGATAGCGCTGCAGCGTCCGCCGTCAAGGAGGCAGCACAGAACCGGAAGAAAACACAGGATGAGCTACGAGTAGAGGCGGCGAAGGATATTCTCCTTCCTCTGAGCAGGATGCTTAGTCTGTGGGATATCGAGGTTCGTGCAAAACGTATTGTTCCGAGCTTCTGTCCGATGCCGCCTTCCTCAGGAAGCGGCACGCAAAGTCCTGTCATACAAAGCCTGGGCCTACTATTCTTCAGCAGCAGACGAGGAGCTAAGTACGTGTACACATCTTCACGTGTCCCAATGCCCGCGCTCAAGTCATGGTCAGCCAACCAAGAGAATGCGCGCGCGTTCGCGCGTTTCTACTTCCACCCACGCGTAATGCGCCCGGTGTCACAGTGCGACCCTTCGACGACTATCCTCGGCTTCAAGTCCTCAATACCTATTTTCGTGAGCGGCGCCGCCCTCGCCCGCCTGGGCCATCCACTTGGTACATATTCCTCCTACGTTTCGTTCCCAGCTCATCTGCTAATACGAGGAGGCAGGTGAAGCGAACATCACTCGGGGAGCGGGCCGGACGGGAATCATTCAGATGGTCTCCTCAAACGCCTCCCTCTCGTACGCGCAGATAGCGGAGGCGCGCCTCACCCCCGACCAGCCGCTCTTCTTCCAACTGTACAAACACCGGGACAACGCGATCGCGGCGGAGCGCGTGCGTGAAGTCGTAGCGCTCGGCTACAACGCCATCTTCCTGACCGTCGACGCCATCGTCGCGGGCAACCGCGAGCGCGATATCCGTGCGCCGTACGAGCTCGAAGAGCAGGAGGCTGAGGCGGAGCGCGTTGCGAATGAGGGCCAGCCGAAACCGAAGGCGGACCTCCCCGCGAACAAAGTTGAGGGCCCAGACCCGAACCTGATGGGCACAGCTGGCGCACTGGTGGCAAACGATGACATGGATATGACCTGGGAGACCACCATTCCGTGGTTGCGGTCGGTCACTAAGCTGCCCATTGTCATCAAGGGCGTCCAGACAGTGGAGGTGGGTCAGCCGTAACAAAACAAGGAATAGTGACCCTGCGTGCTGAACTCTTCAAAGGACTGCGTGTTGGCTGCGAAAGCTGGCTGTGACGGCGTCTTGATCTCCAACCATGGTGGTCGTCAATTGGAATAGTGAGCCCATGACCTGCTATCCCCGTCCTGCGAGACTGACAGTTGGCTAGTTCTCTTCCCGGCATTGAGGTTCTACATAGGCTGCGCAAACAACGGCCAGATATCTTTGACAAGCTCGAGGGTGGATGGAACAGAATATCTGTCGTTGGGATGATGCTGATTATTGTTTTGTGTTTCAGTGTATATTGATGGTGGTATCCGTAGGGGGACAGGTGAGCAGGACAAGCATGCAAGGTATCGTGTTTGTGACTTTGTTGACAAATCATGGCGCAGACGTTCTGAAGGCTCTCTGCTTGGGAGCCAAAGCAGTGGGTCTTGGTCGCCCCTTCCTCTACGCCCAGAGTGTGAGTTCAGATCTTCTTCGCTTTGAGACGTATAGCCTGCGGACCGTCAGCTGACAACCGGCCTTAGGCGTATGGCGAAGAAGGTGTCGTCAAGGCAGTCGATATCCTCCAACGGGAGATTGTGCGCGGCATGAAGCTACTTGGCGTCAGCAACATTCAACAGCTCGTACCAGAGATGGTCAGACACTCAACAAACAATCAGTCCAGATACAGCGCTGACATCTGCTCTTCCAGGTGGAGCGCATTGACTGGCAACCACTGTTGTCCAAACTATGACCACTTCTATCCGGATGTCGGTGTAGATGTAGGGTGATATCTTGGTCACTGGAATGCACTTTGGATCTTTGTTGTGGCCAACCAGTTGAGGGAGCGGTCCCAGAGTCAGTGGCCAATAGCAGGTCGTCGACTGTTGCTGAGATCATACATCACTGATCACGGAGAGACTATGATACATATTTTGCTATGGTACAGCCTATAGACACATGAATTTGGAGATCACGACAGAACAACCGGCGTGCTCACTTTTGCGGAAGCTATATGATCTAATACCTTCGCCGTACCCTCGACAATAATCTTCCACTCCACGCTGTGTAGCCTCTCCTCAAATGCTTCGATAGGCTCACCGGGTAGGATTTCTACTTCCCGCACCAAAATAGGTTCGCCACGGTCGACCTCCTTGACCACATAGTGCACCATGACACCCGAGTGCTTGATCTCGCCCTTCTGAAACGCCTCGTACGCCCGCTCGATGGCGTGCGCCCCGTCAAACGCACCCGGCAATGCGGGGTGGAGGTTGATGACCGGAATCGGCCTCCTCACGCGTACCTCCGTGCCGTCCTCCGCGACGTATGACGCATGCCCCGCGACGACGTCGAGGAAGCCATCGCCCATAATATGCATCCATCCGGCGAGAACGACAAGGTCCGGGTCCTCGCGCGCGACCCGCGCGGCGACCGCGCGGTCGTAGTCATCGCGCGTGCTACCCGGGTGCGCCTTGAGGAACGGCTGGAGGCCGAGGTAGGCAGTGGGGATCGGGGGGTGAGCGGAGGCAGCGCGCGTTAGGCCGTACGCGCCCTTGCGGTTTGAAAGCACGAGCGTGATCCGGGATGAGGGCAGGGCAGGGGTGTTTAGGGCGTCGATGAGGGCTTGGAGGTTGGTCCCTTGGGGAGAACGCTGCGTGAGCCGGAGGGCATGAGTAATGGGGGGAGAAACGGTTGCTGACCTGAGCCTGAGATAAGGACAACAATGCGCCGCTCACGCGACTCTGAGCCCGACATGGGTAATGGCACTAAGCAGAGGAAGAAATCCCGCCTGTGAGCGCATTCGGGTGGCTGAAGTTTGCGATCTCGTTTTCGGAAGAGGTGCGCGCTTCGACTTCCCGATGGGTAACTCCGATCTAGGGTTCCCGTTAGAGTTGCTGTCATTGCAGTCATCTCTTCGCGTTGTTACTCAACGCCCATATCAGCAATACGGCATCAAATAGGTGCCTTCGAATGTGCTGATGTCTATCTCAATAGAAATTCTCATCGGTCGTCTGCGCAAAGGTCACATCATCTGTGTACGGCGGCGCAATCACTGTATGTGGCCGTGGTACCCCCGCATCAAGGCGGATGATTGGGCAATCCGTCCAAGGCGGAGTCGGATACGACGTCGTCGACGATGAGACGGCTGTGGACCGCGGAAGAGCAGTGCTGGTATTGTCATGTGATGGACTGGTGCCAAGGTGCTACGATGAGAGGTGTATATTGGGCGGCGTGGTTGTGGTAGCAGCGACAAGTTCTGCGATTATTCTTTGGAAGGCTGCTGTCGGGCGGTAGCCATGCCAGAGAGCGATCCTTCGCGTCGCGTGCGTTGAGGCGGGAGCCGCAAGGGAAGCCAAGGGCGGCGGATGCTCGCACTCTGGGCGGCCGTGGGCCGCAGCAAACGGATGGCGGGGCCGGAGAGATCATGAGGGAGATTGGCGCGGGGGAAGAGCCATCTGCTCGTCGCTAAGGGCGAACCGCACGGAGACCCCCCGGACCACCACGTCCAGGTCAGGGCCACCAACAGCAAGCCGTCTTCTTCTCACTCCCCAAGCGCTCCGATGCAACGACCTCTTTAACCCGCTCCCTGAGGTTCGTTCCCCCTCTTGACCGCCGTGCTGCGTCAAGTCCCCCCGCTGGGTGCTTTCTTTACAGGACCGGGCCTCTTCTCTGCTGAGATTGCATCTCGGCCTCCTCTGGTTCTCGTAGCGCTTTTCAGCCGGACTGACGCTACGTGCGTATCTCACCAGCTGGCTTTCTAACTTATTATTCGCTCTCGTGCTATCCCACTGTCTTTGCCCTCCTCTCGCTCCTTGCCCAGCACCCCGCCTTACCTCTCATCTCACATACACATATCCGGCATTCCAATGGTGGCTACAACTGTTGCTCCGGGCGCTGCCTTCAAGAGCCTGAGTTCCAATGAGGCGGTTCGTGATCCTCGTTTCCATATCCTTGGGCCCTCCTCACGATCGTGCGCTCAGATACAATTCATCCTCGGGGACATTCCTCTCTATACCGTGGGGATTTTAGCTTTCGGTACCTTCACGTTCTTCTTCATGATGAAGCGCGTGGACAGGTGCGTCGTCTTGCTTCAGCATCAGCATCATTATTGAACCCATGCAAATACTCGGCTAGATGGGTATTCTGCCTGCACTTTGCAGTGCTCCTGGGGTTTCTTGCTGCTATATTCGACCTTTCCCAACTCCTTATTCGTGGCACAACCACGTCAGACGATATTACTCAAAACCTTCCTCCTGGTGCCGCTGGGCTCATTACTGCGCGTGAGGTGTTTTATGCGTTCTCCAACAGCCTCAGGTTTCTCTTCTACTGGGGATTCGTTGCCATGATTCCTCTTGGCGAGACGATTCCGGAAGGAAACAAGATGCACAGCGGCAGTTGGCGTCGGTGGGGAATGCTCGGCGTGATCCTCAAGTGGACGACATTGCTTATTCAAGTCACCATGCTCATCCTCCAACTGCTGTACCGCAATGTTGCTGCACTTGCGCAGATCGGGCCGGTATATGAGGCGGAGTCGACGCTCGAGATCATCTTGTCGGCAGTGTTCATCCTCAAGTTGCTCCTCAACACATTAGCGATGTGTCCCGTCGGGACCACCACACAGACGAAGGGAAAGATGCTCATCCAATATGCCCCAATCATCGTCGCGCTATTGTTCAGCCTGTGGATCGCTGTCGGCAATGCAATCCTCTGTGAGTGCGGCAGGTCCGTGTCTGTAAATGATTGTATTTAACAACGCACTAGTCGAATTCACGGAGACGGCCTTGGGTCGCTTCATGCGCGCGGTCGAGTTCTACATCACAATCGTGTATATCCTGACCACCTCCTTTTACCACCTCCGTCATTTGTCATTCTTCCCGGTCTACAGGCCCAAGAATAAGACAATTAGCCGCGCCGATACCTTCGACTCCTTCGAGAAACCCGAGGCGTTTGTCGAAGCGTTGCCTATGCCCCATGTGGAGCCTCCAGTGGCTTACCCTCAGCCACAGCCGGGCTTGATGGAAATCCTAGAGGAGCGCTATCGCGCGGAACAGGAGATCCCTGTCGCAGCCCTCAGGGACAGCGCAAAATCCGCACAGCTCAAGAATACGGCCCCGCACCAGTCCATGGCCGCACGCCTGTCCACCTGGCTTGGTGTTGGACCCCGCCCTGGGCAGATGCAGCTCCAACCTTGGGATGTTGATGCGGAGCGTGGCCCCTCTCCGATCTCTCCGAACCCCGGCGAGCCATGGGTAGAAGTCGCACGTCCCGAGTCGGAGGTGATGCGTGTGCAGCCGATTTTGGACGAAGACGAGCGCCGTGGCGTTTCCCCCCTGCCCGAGAACACCCTTCGCCTGGCTAATCCGGATATGGACGTGGCCTCTGTAGCAGGGACCGCGCTCGTGGCCCCTTCCTCCACCGGTGCCATCGAGGATGCGGACCTGGAGTCACAGAAGACCCCAATTCAGGACCGCAACTGGCAAGAGATAGAATACTCGAACGCAGCACGGTACTCCGGCGTCGACAATGAGATCGTGGCGAGTGCGCTGCAACAGATTCCCGACTACGAGTCGTCTCTCGCTTCGGCGATCCAGGTGGTCTCGCCCCCTAGCGACGAAGGCTCGCGCCGCAACAGCAATGCGAGCAGCGCGTACCCGGCTTCTCCCATGTTCGATAATGTTCGTGCGTCGAACGCTCCTTCGCTGTATCCGATGTCCCCGCTAGCCTCCGCCGTTGCCACGCCGCTCCCCAGAAGCCGTCCCTTGCCTCCCATGCCTGCCCACCGCCCGAGCTCGATGTTGACCGACGCCCCGCCGTCACCCATGCCACCTGACTCTGCGCGCTCGTCGAACATCTCCATGCTTCTCCGCCGCCAGAACGAGCTCGACGAGTCCATCGCCGCCCTCCGGCAGTTCTCCCCCTCCAAGCACGCCTTCGACATGCCTTCGACGATGTCATACTACGAGAGCAGCTCCGAGACGATCCCCGAGAGCCAGGTCCCTAGCAACGACAGCGGCGTCCTGCTCGAAGAGCTTCCGGACAACACGCCGACTGGTGCAGGCGCTGCATATGTGAGCCCGGCGACCCCCGAGCTGCCGCTCACGACCCCGCGCACCGTGCAGATCCCGGACACCTCGGCCCAGAGCGAGTTCTACTTTGACAGCCAGCCGCCGCTGAACCGGTCGAGCATGGACTCTGGGGTTATTCCTGTGCCTGTCGCCCCCACGCCGGTGCAGGACGACGAGGAGCAGCCTGAGACTCCTCGGGGACTCGCGCCCCCACGCCAGCCTGCGTCCCGTTTCTCGGACACGTCGAGCGTCGGCGCTGAGAGGAGAGCTCGTAAGATCGATTCCGTGGGCACTCAGTATGACATCACCTCGTTCGTCGGCAGTGAGTCTTACGTTTGATTACCATCTCTCTCATGCTGACCCAGGAGGATGTTAGACTTGACCACCCCAGTGAACGCGAGGTATGAAAGCATGATGTCCGCGGCGCCCTCGATGTTCTCCTCAGAGGAGGGTTTCGTGGACGTGGCTACGGTCGCGCGACCAGGGGAGTACGTCCGTCCGACGTTCGTCGCCCAGCCCATACGCCAGGAAGGCGAGGCAGACACCGCGCACCTCGCTACCCTCGCGCTCGCAGACCAGTTCCCTCTGCCCTCGTCCGCGCGTCGGGCTCTGCCCCAGGCCCCGAACCAGATGCGCCTCACGTCGTCCTCCCCCTCTTCATCACCCGCTCAGTCTCCCATCGAAACTCAGCCCCGGCCCCAGTTCCCGCAACAGTCCCAATTCCAGCCCCAGCCCCCGCTCGTGCAGGTAAAGCCTGCACAACCTTCGCCGCCCCGCTTCCGGCGCGCGGTTGGTCTCCCGGCGCACCCGCGCTTGGATATGTCAAACCTGACCCCGGTCGAGGAGCGGCCCGGGGACGCCAGCTCGGCCGTGTACACCCCCACCCCCAGCGTGCAGGGGGCCGGCACCCCTAGCAGCACGGGACAGGCGTGGTAAGCGCCTGCTGTGCACGTTGCCGAGTATTTAGTTTTAGTGAGATGATAGAGCTTGTCCTGGGTAAGCTCGCTCACCCCACCTCCACATTCCGCTACCACCGCTATCACCACCGACACCGCACCATTATGTCACCGCAGTGCACACTGTATTTACACTTCGCATGCTGTACTGTTTACCGGCAGCGAGCACATCTGAACGCTGGCACAATGCATCTCTATTGCACAATCTTGTGTTGTGCATTTCGAAGCTTGCGTTTGGACATTTGTTGTGAGACATTAATACTGTACCGGTGCTATGAGGTCCTTTTACAACTATCATTATCTGTGCACAATGTACTATAGTCAATTACTAGTGCAATCTAGTAGGTATACTCTCTTAAGACCGATGGATTGCTAGCAGTCAGCAAGAAGATTCGTCGGTCTTGATGAGCGTCCGGCGGCCACGTACGCGACGCGCTCGACGCGATCACGTGGAGCGTGTCGGTGACGTCAGTGCATGGATGCGGGGCTACTTAAAGGAGGGTCGGTTGCTGTGTCGGCGATTGAAAGCATCATGTCTTCGTTCCCTGACTACTACGAGCTCCTGAATGTCTCGCCGAAGGCCACGATAGAGGAAATTCGCACAGCGTACAAGAAAGAGTCACTTCGGTGGGGTTTTGCACCGCCAGTCGTCCCGTTAGACCGAGCTGCTAATCCCTTCAGTTATTCTTAGGACGCATCCTGACAGACTGGTGAATGCATCCCCGGCGGAGAAGAAAGCCGCGACAGAGAGGTTCCAGGTGTGTTTTTTCTGTTGATAGTACGCTCTGCAGGGTCTCAACTCCGCGTGGTGTGAAGGCGGTAGCGGATGCGTACTATGTTCTGTCGGATGCCACCCGGCGCCGAGAGTACGATGCGCTTTACTCTACCCGCCGGCCACAAGACAGAACAGGTCAGCCGGACGCATCCACCAACTTCTTCTCCACCTTTGCGAACATGTTTGGCGGAACGAGCGGGGGAGCTGCGTCCCCGACAGGTGCAACTGCGGGGGACCGTCCCGATGCAGACCACGTCTTTGCCGATGTCTTCGACGAGGTGAGTGCAGCAACCTGGATATCCGCCACGTTATTACGTAGCTATTGACGTATTTGCTCTCGCACTTGCCAGCTCTTGCGCCCCGAGGTTGAACGACACGCTCCGTGGTGGGCATGGCTCGGCGCCATATGCGGCGCTGGCCTCGGTTTCATAATCGCAAACCTACCTGGACTCATGGTCGGTGCGTACGCCGGGAACCGGCTCGGGGCTATCCGCGACGCGAAGGGGAAGAGCGTAGCCGCAGTGTTCTCTCAACTGGGAGGAAATCAGAAAGCCGAGGTAATATGGTCATTTCTTAAGGCGACATAGTAAATAACAACCTCCTGACCTACACTTTTCGTCTCGACCTCTCCACAGATTCTTCGTCACTTAGCGGCCAAGGTGCTGGGGGCGGCGGCGAACTCTATGTGAGATTTGGCCGGGATATTGGCATGTATTATATGTACTTTATATGTGTTAGATACGTCACCTTATAATCCTGCTTGATGCCTCGTGTATGCGTGTCAAGGGAGGCAAACCCGTGGAGGGGTCGTGTGCAGCGTGAGCCAAAGTACAATTATGGGGCAGACGCCCAGATCTAGGCGAGGTATAGCGGATCCGAGCCCGCCATGAAATCCTCCATCTCCCTTCCCCCAGACAGTACCACTTGACCACCCCGATCTCCTCCCGAATATCAGTAACATTCTCATGGTAGAAACACGATCCAGACATGCCAGCTCGTCGCGGAACAATCCCCAAGGTTAGCATCGAATTCTGCGATGCTTAATCATTGCCCATATGCCAACCCGTCTCTCCGTCTCGTAGTCTCCAAACGCGCCAGTAGTGTCCCACCGAGTGGCAGTAAGAAAGCGGAGTGGATGTTTGGTATGTCCATTTTCAGTGTGTCTGGCCACCGCTCTCACGCACGCATGCTTCCTTGCTGACTGCCAAACACAGACTGCGTCCTCATGACGCCGAAGAAACGCAGTAAGTCCCGGCTGTCATGTCACACGCGACCGGTAAATGTTCAGAGCCGCCTGGGACCAGAACGGGCGAGCGCAATTGAGGAAGCTTTACAGGATGGGCTGCAAAGCTCGCGTTCTGGTGAGACCATGATCTATACATCACTACATTGACCGTCCCCTCATCAAGAGATCATCCTCGTTCCCGTACCACATATCCCGAAGCGCGCGCACCCACTCGCGAACAGAAGAGCCTCCCCGCACGGGCGACGAGACCCCGCACTCGGTCACTGACGGCGCAAGACGCAGTGCCCCTCGCTGTGTCTTTGCGGTCTCACACCCAGGCGCGTTCGCGAGGGGCGGCGGGCACTACCGCCGCCGTCCCAACCGCATCCTCCTCGGCCGCTACGCTGGCCATACCGAACAGGAAGCACCGCCGATCCGCGTCCGCGGCACGCGCGACGAGCGAAACCCCGCCGGCTCGCCCCGCCGCTTCGACAAGGGCGAGGTCGCATGCTTCTGCCCGCAGAGCCTCCGCCGCGCCGACCTCCGCGCCGTACCGGACGTCCGGCCAGGCCTCGTCTTCGCGGCGGAGCGGTGGTACGAAGGTGAAGGAGCACACTCAGGACAAGGGCAAGGGCAAGGCCCGCGCAAAGCCTCTTCCCGTCGACCGCAAGACGGTACGAGAGGCGCCGGACGAGGATGCGTGGGATATGGAATCGACGACAATGAGCGGTGCGGGTCCGAGCAGGGCGGCGAAGCGAAGACGGTTATCCCCGCCCCAGACACCGGCGCTGGACACATTCGACGAGGAAGATAGCCAGAAGACAGCTGTGGAGGAAGACTTCGATACGGAGATGCTAGACGAACCGGAATTACTTCCGTGGGTGCCGATGTACCCGGGCGAAAAGCACTCAGAGTATGCACCTCCAGGGCTCAACGCGCTGGTCGAAGGTACGCTCTCCTATCTCGTATGCGCGCTCAACTATAACTCACGTTTCGTTTCCTCGCCCACCCGCCCGATTCCCTGCTTGTACCCTTTGGGCTTCGTGCGACGCGTCCATTCCACCCCGGCCATATCCGTTGCAGACATGAAGCGCGCGCTCGTGCTACAGATCTCCCTGCGCGAGAAGGCCGAGAATGCACACGCCGCTGAACTCGCGCGCCGGTGCGCGCTCGAGCGCGACGCCGCACGCCTCGCCACCGCAAACGCTGCGCTGGAGGCTGAGCGCCGCGCGTGGGTGGGCGCCGCGGCCGAATCCCTCGCATCGACGCTCGAGGCCGCGCTCACGCCAGGTGTCACGCGCATGGTCGAGAGCAGCGTCCACGCTCGCTGGCTCGCGCTTGAGGCCCACTCTGCGTCCGATGGGGACGGCGCCGCACAAGTCGGTCCTGCGCCTGTGGGTACAAATGAGGTCGAGGTCGAGGATGGGGCTAGTGAGCTCCTGCCTGAAGTAAGCGCGAGCGCGAGTGTGGATATCGACGCTGAGATGGCGGACGCCAGGGTCGAGTCCGTCACGGGTGTAGGCGTTTCTGCGGTCCCTCCTGCCGCGATCGAGGTGGGCGAGCAGGACGAGGATGGCGTCCCGAACAGTGTTATGATTTCTACCATCGATGTCGCTGTCCGGAGTCAAGCAGACACCTCAGCGTAAGTCGACATCCCTCACGCTCACGGCGTCCCGCGTGGGTCGTACGATTTGCTTGACCACGACGTCAGCATAGCGGTTGTTGGATGAATGGATCAGGGTCCTCCGTGGAATCTGGATGTGGACGAGTCAGTTAGTGACGCTCCGGAGGTCTAGGACGGCGGATTAGTGATTCTTGGGTGTACGTGGTGGCGTTTCGCCGGCGCGGATCATCGATACAATGTGTGGCTTCTGGTGCGAATTTTCAATTGTGCACTGGGGAAGAGTGACGACACCCTGCGTCCCCAGAGGGCCGCTACCTTCTCTAGCCCCGGTCGAGCACCCTAGAACGTAAACAGAGTCTCGGAAGTGCGCTGACCAATGTTCCAGTCGCGTGGGGTCTGGAAGTCGAATGACAGTGTTGACGTACGACATTTGTACCCAAAAACAGCTGCGAACAAGGTACCCCTCTCCTGCGGTCGACAATTCGAGTAGTCCGGCTCCGGTGGGACAGACCTGCTCGTACGTACGCGTTATGGACCACGAACGTGTGATTACCAACAACGGCTGAGACGTTGTTCTAGTAGAAAGGTACGGAATACATGTGCGTACGTGTGGGGAACATCTGATCATGATAGTACTTGTGAGGAAAGGGCTCGTTCACAAGGGCCCGGCTAGGATGTGATGGGGGCCCTGGTGAAGGCCGACGACGATAGACGTATGGATTACAAGCGATTATAGATGGATCGGAACGATGACGGGCGCGAATGATGGGGGCATAAGGAATCGATGCGACCGACTTCGACGAAAGACTCAGGACTCGAGGTCCCGAGTGCAGCTCTCATGTCCGGAGCTTCCGTGCAGTGCGACTAGGGGTGACCAAGAGGAAGAGGGAACGCGGGGAATAATATACACTATCTGCGAGAGAAGAACCCTGAATATAGCGCTTTTGAGTTCTGGTGGATATCGTATGCAAGGGGATGAGTGCGACAGCCTTGAAGTGGGTACAGAGACACGGCGGACGAAACGGATGCATGCTTGGACAAGTTGGACGAGACGAGACGATGGCGGGAAAAATGCAAATAAGATACAGATATCGGGACGCGAGCTCAATCCCAGAGCTCGCCAGCGTGCGTCGCGTCTAAAGTGGTTAGGCCCTCTTGCAGGCGCAGCGCTTCGTAGTCGCTGATGCCTGCGGCGCCGTTCGCCATGGCGAGCGCGAGCGCAGCAATAGCCTTTTCGTTGCGCGTGATGGTTGAAGCAGGGTGACAGCGGCCGCTGACCGAGTCGGCGTATACACCCTCGCTGCCTTGGTGCGAAAGGGAGAGTGAAACCATGGAAGAGTTGGTGGAGGCGGAATACGTGTGCGAGAGCGCCGGGGTGGAAAACAGGCCAGAGGAGATGAGGTCGGTGTCCATGTCCGTGCGAGCTTCATCATCGGATGAGCAGTCCGACGGGCCGGATGAACGGATCGGGGACGAGCTTCGGTCGCGGTTGCCCAAGATGACGAAGTCCACATCACCGTCATCTTCCGGCGCGTCGATGTCCATCACGCTAAGGGAGAGCGCCCTTTTCTTGTGTGCAGGGCTGCCACGAGAGGCAGCGGGTGAGATCGGCTTGTCGACGATGAAGATGTCGTCGTCGTCCGATTGTTCCGCCACAGCGCTTGCCTGCGGTGTGCCGTAGTGCGATGAAGGGTTGCGCCGCGATCTACGAGGCGAGGCGAGCGCTGGACGGGCAGGCCGACCGCTGCGCTCCCAGTCGCGCATGCGTCGGACGAGGCCCTCGCCTGACTCCTCGACGCTGCGCTGCAGCTCGCCTAGCGCGTTCGCGCGCATGCGGCGTGCTTCGTCCGAAGACATGCGCTCGCCTTCTCGCGGTGATGCATCCCGAGATAAACGCGGGCGTCTGGGCCGGGGCGTGCGGCGAGGCTCTTTGGGCGAGAAGAACTGGAATGCGGCCGAGGTGCACGGGAAGCGGGTCACAGCGGACGGGGTAGGCGCGGAGGGTTGTTCCACAGAGAATGCCGGATCCACTAGCACGGCCGTGTGGCTGGGACCGGGCGCGCCGTGCAAGGGCTCCTCCTCCTGAAACGGACCAAGACAGCGGTTTAGCTCGAGATGACATCAGCGAGTGCGGGAACAGAGCGGGACGTACATGAGAGTCCCGACGGGCGCGCTTGCCCCTCCTCCACCGGTCGACGTCCCACTTCTCCGCGCGTTGGCCTGTGGCGAGGTCCCTATAGGATGCCGTGCGGATGGAGGGCGGGCGTGAGCGTTTGACGGATATGCGCCATTTGACGTCGTCAGGTTGCCGGCGGGGTATGGGGGAGGATGCGGAGTGAGATCGGCGACGGTGGGTGAAACGGGTAGGCGAGGACATTGGCGAGGTGCGCGGCGTAAGACGAGAGCTGTTGGAAGGGTGGTGCAGACCGTTGAAGACGACGAGCGGGGCGAGCGGGAGCGCAGGTGGGGAATGGAGTCGAGAGCAGAGACGGGGTCTGGCCGCGGACGGAAAGAAAAGGTTGGATGTCTCCACTCGTCATATAACTTACGCCCGGGAGATGCCGAGGATGCGCCCTGCCGAATGTGGCGGGCCAGACGCCCGTACTTCACGGCCCTGCAGACTCGGAGCTCCTCGGTCAGCGCTTCAGCGCTTCAGCGGTCATGTTCTCGTCCCTGCGCTCGCAGCCTCACACTCGCCAGTAGCCACTCACCTAGTCCCTATTCCGGCCAGTCTCCGTCCCCATCGTCCCGTCACCGCCTACCATCTCTCTCGTGGTCCGGCACCGCCCAGGCTTTCGACCCTGTTTCGTTCCTCCACGCGCGCATCATGCTCTACTGCTACTCCCACCAAATACAGTTCACAGTCCAGGTGAATCTCCGGTCGCATGACCTACCGTCGGCCCTCGCAATGCGCGGATGGTGCGCTAGCGGCTGCAGAACTCTGCAGGTGAAGGTCATGTCCTGTGCAAGAAGGTTGCGCGAAGAATCAGCGAATGTTCGTCGGCCCGAGGTTATTGTGCACCGTCGCGATGACATACGGAGCCTGGCTTCGCTTCTTCAACTACCATGACAGGCCATGACGCCCTGCATCGGAGCCGGCGCGAAACCCCGCACAGATATTATCGCCGATCATTCCTTCAGACTGTCCTTCAAACAGAGACCGTGATGTCATCTTCTCCTCCGTCCTACCTGCGCAGGTATCCACTCAAGCTAGTGCCAATGCGGACAGTGGTCGACGGCGTGGAGATCAGAAGAATACAACCTTGTTGAGTCAGTTTGCGCGTATACACGCTTCACTGCGGGGAAAGAGGCTGTTAGGCGACATGACAAGTACAATACAGATGTGTCATCCCCCCTGTCTGAATTCGTTCGGGCTCAACAGTGCGCTTTATTCAGCTCGCGCAACTCCACCCCGCATCCCAGATGTCTGCCCGAATGAGCCCCGCATACCAACCCTTTCCCCGTCCCCGCACGGATCGACGTTGGTCCGAGCTTTACCCCGCGGTGCGTCCTGCGCAAATACAGCACTAGGTGGAGCGTGTCGGTCCATCGTCGGCGGGCACGCATTCTCTCCGCGTACATAAACCGCCCGAGCCGCCCCTGGACGGTGCTCGACCATCTCGCGCACAAGGCATAGTACCATGAAAGGCATCGCGTCGCTCCTCCTAGTTGTCTCTGCCGCTTCGGCAACTGTCCTCTGGGACGGAAGATTCAACAATTACTCGTAAGTCCTCTTCGCGGGCACAGTGCCATCCGGGGAAAGGAGACTTTTCGAAGGGTGCCTGGCAGCCGTCATTGCAGCGTTGGACGCTCCGCCCCGTTGTTAACCTATTTGGCGCAGGACTGCCGCTGACTTCGACCAATGGAGCTGGAGCAATCAGGTCGGCGCGTACCAGACGTACATCTACGTAAGTGCCGGTGTGCATGACCTCCGAACCGTGCTCACTGTCGCACACAGGGTAACACGGACGTATGTGACGCGCATGTGTCAATGAATCTGCCAGGTTAAATTGACCCTGACTCAAAGGGCGAGGTCGCGTCGGATTGGCTCACGCTTGGGAGTCAATTCATGAACCCCGCGAGTACGTCACCCTACGTCTGCGCACGGCCACCCACACAGCTCAACTGAGACTCACTCGCGCATGCGCGCCGCTCAGCCTCGGACGAGAAGCAGGGCGTCAAGGTCAAAATCACCGCAGAATCTACCTGGAATGGCGGTCCGATGCTCAGGACTGAGCTCCTTCCGCAAACGACGCAGACGCTCACCGGCAACCTCTTCTTCCATGTTTCTTTGCTCATTCCTTCAGTGAACCCGCCAGGCGAGTACATAAACCCTCCGCTACACCCTGTTTCCACGTGACCTAACGCCTCACTGGACACAGACCCGGACTACGAGCACCAGGTACGGCTGATCAGACTCGGAGTGTGCCGCGGGCTGACTCGACGCGCGCACAGATCGTGTTCTGGGAGAGTCATTTTGCGGACATCAAGTATGGCCAGCTGTCCGGTCAGTCTACGGAGTCAGCTGTTGCGGTTCTGTGACTGACCTCACTGCAGGCCAAAACGGCGTCGCGGACACTCTGCAGCTGATTACAGGCGGCCAGAGCGTCTGGTCCGTCCAGCCCGAGAAGGACACCTGGGTTAGTGAAGAATGTTCACACGCACGAGAGCACAGGACGCACTAACCCTCCACATGTGACCTTCTACTCTGCAGTATAACTTCATCCTGGGGGTCGGCTCTCCCGGCGGTTTGTGGGTTTCCACCGGGAGCGATGCGCTCGAACAGGTCTACTCTGGTTCGCTCAATGGCCAGGGCGGGACGGACTGGCACATCGGTGCGTGCCTGCCTTCCCTGCTTTCCGTCAGAAGTCAGAACCTATCGCTCACGGCGTGCATGATGCATCGGTGATGGCCCTCGCCTTTGGCATGGTATCTGTGCCCCTAATGTTCAGGCGCGCTGAGGTTGCCCCTGGACGGGACGACGCAGGAGATCAGCGAGACGGACTTTTACTACAGCGGCATTTACGTCGAGGACTCGGGCCCGACGACCACGCTCTGAGATACACTTGCCGTCGGCTCGCCTGACGGAGGAGGAACGGCACGTAGGGTTGTACATACTGATAGTAAGCCATTTAGCTGTCATAGTCATCACATGGATCATTCCAAATGTTGTGAACATGCAGGTACAGGCTTATCTCATGACCAAGTCGTGCGCACAGGTGATAAAAGTAGCAGCTAGTAGCTGCTAAAAATCCATGAGTGAATGATCGGCTAGGCGACGGGCTAGTAGACCGCCGGGCCGGAGCGACGCTTTGGTAGCCGGAAAGCACGCCCCGGCGAAGCCCGGCGACCGCCGACAGCGGTGATGTCAGCGGCGATAGCAGTGCATGTGGCCTGGTAGACGTAGCAGGTCCGCGAATAGCTGGCGTTGGCCTTGCTCGTCTTGAGCGGGGATAGAATGCGCGTGCTGTGCGGTCGAACGTTGGCTGGTTTAGCCTTGCAGCGTTTGCGTCGTAAAGCGCGACGCGAGTGCTCGGAGTGTGCTCGGTGGACGCGCCGAGCTGAGGAAAGGTTGATGCCACGGCGATCGAGCTGGAAGGGACGCTCTCCCGTCCACCGCGCTCTTGTCCGCCGAGTGATATCTGCCCTGTTCAAGTCTTTTCCCGTCTCGAGGAAGCACGCGAAGCGTGCATGTCCACATGGCCCCGTTTCCCCGTTGGCGCATGAATTGGGAACTCGCGCAGACGAACCTAGACGAACGCGAGGACGTCAACGTATACGTTACGGCGGGCCTCACCGTGCGCGATACCCACGCCTACCTCCGCGGAGGGGCGGAAATGGATCGAGCGTGACAGAAGACGCGATGCTGCGAACGGCGGGCGCGTCCTCGCATTGGTCGCAGAGCTGCAAGCACGCGGTGGCGAGCACGACCACTGACGTCGAGCATGGACGCGTGCGCATCGCGCTCAGCCTCGATCGCGACGCAGCATTGAGCACGCCTCAGTGCACGTCGTCACCAGTGCAGTACCCATACGCCTGTCGATGCGGCGGGGCGCGGCGGGACGTCGAAGTTCGGGCTGGAAAGTGGAAGGAAGCAGGGCCCCGGGGGTGCCTTGCGCGGGCGGGCTAACGCCCCCCTGCCCGCACCGGGACTGCTGGGTCGGTCTGATCGCTCTGGCAGCTGCCCGCGCATGCGGCGTGCCGTGACTTGTTGGGCTCCCCTCCCCGCTCCCCGCTCTCCGGGCCCGGGGGGCTCGGCTGGACGGTATAAAGATGCGAGCCTTCCCGGCCGCACGCGACCTGCGGCTCGCGTCCTCGCCATCTGTCCTCCGTCTCCCCGACTGCTCGCGCGACACACCATGGCCTCGCCGTCCTCTACTCGTTCCTCCAAGCTCCGGCTTGCGCCTGCGCTCGTTGCCCTCGCCTGCGCACTCGCGTTGGGCCCGGTCATGCAGGCCCGCTTCGGCGTGGCGGCGGACTCGACCACGGCATGTGATACAGGCAGTGCTAGTGGGTGAGTGGTTTACTGGGCTTTTGGGAGCTTCGAAGTGGGTGTGGGCTGGACAGGGACGGCGAGGACCCAGGAGGGCGCGCGAAGCGCAAACTTGTCGGGAATGGTGCGCTGATGACCCGTGCGCGGACGCTGCAGGTCGAACCTCACGACGTGCTCGGACGGCTACGTCTGCCAGACCCTGAACGACAGTGAGTAGCTTTCGTTAATTCGCTAAGGCGTGCCTCGCAACGCGGTGGCGCACCTTGGCCTCCTGACCCCGAGCATCAACGTTGAATCGCGCTTGCGCATTCACCCAGCCTCCACATGCGTGGCCGTCCAGCAGTCGGCGTCGGGGTCCAAGGCCAAGTCGGCGACCCCACTTCAAACCAGCGTCGCGAACGTCTCGCCTGCGTGGACCACGGCGATCGCGAAGGTGGGTGGCGATGGTCGCTTCCGCGTTCTAGCCGCAGAAGCGCCTGACATATTCCACGTGATCGTTCTTCGCAGGCAAAGGCGACAATTGCGAACTTGACCAACGACGACAAGGCCAGCCTCGGCACTGGTGAGTACGAGTGCTAGTGAGCGAGGGTACGGCTGAAGATGTTGTATGTCCGATCCGACACCTACAGGTCTCGGCCTGATTGGAGGTTCGTGTATCCACTAGCTGCTCGCGTGCTCGAAATTAAGCTCATCTTGTAGGTCCATGTGTCGGGTCCACCGCGAAGATTAGCGCGCTCCCGGAATTTAAGGGACTGTGTCTTCAGGGTACGTGTCAACATGCGCACAGTCAGTGATCCAAGTCCCTCACGTGTCCTCGGGCGAATAGACAGCCCCGTCGGTGTTCGCTTCACGGACAAGAACTCGGTTTTCCCTGCGTAAGCCGCACATGCACCTCTCAATCGCCCGTCACAATTACTTACTACTGAACGGACTTGCAGGGAAATCAATGCGGCCGCCACGTAAGTAATACCCTGGAACAGGAGTGTTGTCCGCGTGCGAGGGACTAATGTATGTGTTAGCTTCAACCGCACACTCATTCGCCAACGCGGCGAGGCCATGGGTGCTGAGTTCCGCGGCAA
Source organism: Grammothele lineata (assembly GCA_002150815.3). Lineage (NCBI taxonomy): Eukaryota > Fungi > Basidiomycota > Agaricomycetes > Polyporales > Polyporaceae > Grammothele > Grammothele lineata. The sequence continues at coordinate 322,613 of NDFF03000382.1, read as the reverse complement.
GGGCGTCCACGTCGCCCTCGCGCCCATGATGTGCGTGTATCGCCCGTACGGGCCTCCCTATTCATCTCATTGTCTTTGTCTCGTAGGAACATGATGCGTGCACCGGCTGCTGGCCGCAACTGGGAAGGGTACGCCGCTCGTTTATGACGTCATTACCTTCTCTGACTGGTTGTCGTATGCAGTGCCGGCGGTGACCCCTACCTGACGGGCGAAGTCGCGTACGAAATGATCGTGGGCATTCAGTCTCAGGGCGTGCAGGCCTGTGCGAAGCACTTCATCAACAAGTAAAGAAGTTGTGTGTCGAAGGACGTTCAGAAGTCTTACTTTTGGCCCATAGCGAGCAGGAACACTTCCGCATGACAAGTTCCTCCAATGTCGATGACAAGTATGTCTCATTCTAGTTTCCTTGACGCGTCACAGTATGCTGAATCTGGCTCGCACAGGACGGTAGGACGAACAATTAATCAGTATAGTACATTGTCTAACACATAACCATATAGCAACACGAGATTTACGTGCATCCAGTGAGTATCTCCAGTTGCAGGTCGAATTGGCTCTCACATTTTTGCAGTTCCTCCGGAGCATGCAAGCCGAAGTTGCATCCGTGATGTGCAGCTACAGTGCGTATGAGATGGTGTTGTCTGTATAATGATCGCGACCTGACGGTATCTCAGATCAGAGTCAGTTATATTTATCAACATTCTCGTTGGGAAAAAGCTCACGCAGACCATAACTTAGTCAATGGAACATATGCGTGTGAGAATGATGCTGCGGTGAACGGTATTCTCCGCGGTGAGCTTGGATTCCAAGGATGTGAGGCACCGTCCTTTTATTTTGCCCTCGGGTTTTTGATGCTAATGAGTTTATCCCAGATGTCATGTCCGGTGAGGCTTTATGTTAGCTATAGACAAACGCTCCGGACAGCTGACACACTCATAGACTGGTATGCGACTCACTCCACGGTTGCTGCTGCCAATGGCGGTCTTGATGTAAGCTCACCTACTCAGCGTATCGAGTTATTTACTGACACGGCGCTAGATGACGATGCCCGGGGACGAGTTCTTCGCTTCGTTCAGCTCGTAAGTAAACCGGATAAAAGCCTCGCACCCAGAGCCGATCTTGAACCTTCATCCCAGCTACTTCGGGAGCAACCTCGTGAACGCCGTGAAGACCGGCAATGTCTCGCAAGCCCGTCTTGATGTAGGGACTAGTAATCCTCCTTTCGAGGTACAAGTGCTAAAAGGCTTATTGTTAGGATATGGCCACGCGCATTCTGGCTGGCTGGTACCTCATGGGCCAAGATTCTGGCTACCCCGACACCAACTTCAACTCGTGGATCAGCTTCCTCGGTTCGCACGTCGACGTTCAGGGAGATCACGCATCGTACGTTGTCTCTGAAGTCCACACCCTTCCAGTGTACACCTAACAGTATGGGCGCAGTTTGATTCGCACAATCGGTTCCGCCTCTGCCGTGCTCTTGAAGAACACGGGCAACGTCCTGCCGCTCCAGGCGCCTAAGACCATGGCTGTCGTCGGTAGCGGTGCACGCCCCGCCATCCTCGGCCCAAATGAGTACGCTTTTATGCTCCTAAACGGCTACCAGTTGTTCCAATGTCTTGCTACTAGGTGCAGCGACCGTAGTTGTAATGACGGTGTCTTAGCCGTCGGGTGGGGTAGTGGGTAAGTGCGCTACTTGCTGCTTTTCCGCATCGTTACCCATTCTGTGTAGAACTTCAAACTTCCCCTATCTGGTGGCGGTAAGTGTTAAACGCAAGGTTGTTACTGCGTGCACGAGAGGCTAATAGACCTTGTACAGCCCCAAGATCCCATTGCCGATCGTGCGAAGGCGCAGGGCACCGACGTCGACTGGTGGACGGTCAGCAACGATGCCGGTGCAGCTGCCAACGTAGCAAAGGGCAAGAACGTCGCGCTCGTTTTTATCACGGCTGACAGCGGGTGCGTATATTCTAACAAGGCAAAGTCATAGCATTATGCCTTGCTCATGAAGCGCGCAGCGAGGCCCAATACACTGTTGAAGGCAATGCGGGCGACCGTAACGACCTCCTTGCATGGCATAGCGGAGTAAGCTTGACTCTAACACCTCAGATAATGACATAAAGTCGGCTCACTTGTGTTGTTCGTAGGACACGCTCGTCGAGAAGGTCGCTGCAGTCTGCAACAACACGATCGTCATTGCTAATACCGTCGGACCGATCATTATGGACGCTTGGATCGAGAACCCTAATGGTTAGTGCTGCAAGTATTCATGCTCACGATATAATGCTAAATCGCTTGCTTGCAGTGACCGGTGTGGTGAGTCCAGCTTAGGAGTAACATAAACCACAAGTACACTGAACGAGATGTTCGTCAGATTTGGGCAGGCGTTCCCGGTCAGGAGGCAGGCAACGCCATCACAGACATTCTCTACGGTGACGTCAACCCCAGTGGCCGCCTTCCCTTCACGATTGCCAAAGCCGAGACCGACTACTCTGCCCGTGTCACCTACACCGGTACTGAGACCGTGCAGATCCCGTACTCGGAGGGCATTTACATCGACTACCGTCATTTTGATGCGGTGAATACTGGCGTTCCAAGCTACGTCGTGCCCCACTCTGACTATCTTCCTTCCCCTCAGAACAACATCGAGCCTCGCTTCGAGTTCGGTTACGGCCTTTCGTACACCACATTCTCGTACTCGAACCTCAAGGTTAGCGGCTCTACGGCTGGTGGCACACGCCAGGCTATTGGCCCTGGATCCGCCCTCGACCCTTGGTCAGCCTTCCTTTTGTCGTGATATATGACCGTTCTCATCGGCGTTGCTCGTGCAGGCTCCACGATTCCGTTGTCACCGTTTCCTTCACGCTCACTAACACCGGTTCCCGGGCGGGCACGGAGATCCCGCAGCTGTACACGACCCCTCCCGCCTCGGCTGCGCAGGCACCGCTCAACCTGAAAGGCTTTGACGCCGTCTACCTCGCGCCGGGCGAGTCCAAGACGGTCACCTTCGACCTCTCGCGCTACGACTTCTCCTACTGGGACGTCATCTCGCAGAGTTGGCAGGTCGCGAAGGGCACGACAGGTCTCTCCGTCGGCGCGAGCAGTCGCAACATCAAGCTGAAGGGCAGTATTGTCAACTGAACGCTCACAGAACGCTGGGTGTTGAGCGAGCTACCTAGCGTACAGCATACCTTCTTTTATATTTCCGAACAGTTCACGAGAGCGCTCGGGTATACCCCTTAATCAAGATTGTTTTCCACTGTCTTCGAGAGCAGCATTACTGTCGTTATACAAACGCGCATTGCGTGTACCTAAGACCAAATAGCTGGGAAAAGTTCATGCAAGAATCAGAGATTGAGCAAGTAATGGAAAGCGTGAGCGAAGCACGACTGCGCCGGAACAAACATTGAGAACACAATCTAGTCCATGGGGTAAAACGTAGCAGTAGATACAGAATCCAGACGTCTCCGGTGTTCATTCAGAAACTTCTTTACACAAACTCCTTGCTCTTCCCCCCAGTTAGCTGTCTCACTAGGAACATGCCTCGACTTTCTCCGCCCTCGCTCTTTGTACGTGCCGCGTATCCGATGGCTGACTTGGGACGCGGGTACCGACCCGCACCAGGACGGGGTCCATCATGCGTTTTCATTGGAACGGACGACAGTTGGCGAGTGGGGCTGATCCCGCCCCCAGTGAGCTGCCGAAGCAATCCAGGGTCGGAGCCGCCGCCAATGCCTGTGAATTGGCGGGCAAGCGTTGTGGTGCCAGTGAATTGGGGAGCGAGTTCGCTAACGGTGCTCTTGTTCCCCGTATACGATGGCACGAGAGGCGTTGTGCGCGTGGGGGAAGGCGAGCCGCGGTACGCCGTGGGAACCATAAGCTAGAGAGCGCGTTAGTTCAGAGAGTGAGAAGATGTGGACATAGGCTCACCAAACATTCGCGGCACCACACCCCGCCATCCTTATCCGTCTTGGCAGCACTATCAAGCTTCTTGCCACATCCTTGCCGGCCTTCCTCCTTGCGACGGCCTTTAGCCTCCTTGCCACCGCAGACGAGGCACGCCGCGTGCCAACGTGAGCCCTGCGGTCCCGGCACAACACCTCGCTCCATGGGTGACACGGCTTTGTGGCAGCCGGGGCATGCTGAAGAGCTACCGAAACGTGGCTGAGGGAAAGCGAACGACTGTTGCACGGGCGGTGCCGTCTTCGGCGGAGCTTCGTAGCGGCTCGTGCTCGCGTGATACGTGGCAGTCATAGTCGATATCTTCGGCGACGAGCGGGAGCTAGAAAGTGGCGCCGTCTTGCCCGGCGTCTGGACAGGGTAGGATCGCACAATAGTTCGTTCTGGTGGGGCGCACTGGGGACAGACGTGAGTATTTACGGCGCTCATTAATGAATTGCACTAATGACCGACCTCCGTATGGCAAATGCCAGTCGGCCCGCGAACGAAGACAGCATGACCATCGTTCTTGTCCTCGAACAAACCGTTGCACACCGTGCATCGGAAACAGGAACTATGATACGTCTTGGGAGGAACCCCCGAGCTTGATGGGAGCTCGGGTACAGTGACAAACTTTCCACCGTCCTTTCTGCTAAATAGGGGGAGGTTACACTTCGAACATCGTGAATCGGGAGGGAGAGGTGACGGGATGGTAATATCGTGAGGCAACGTTCGGGACCTTGGCGTCGGAGTTGTCGCTTCAGATTTGGCAGGGCTGCCAGTGCTCTTGTCAGCCTCTGCGCGAGTTCGACGGGAGGGGGGACTCAGGGACGGAGGGGTAGATGGACCACTGGATTGAGTCGCCGCGTCCGAGAGATCGGCAGCGAGGTCAGGAGTGGGGGGAATGGATGAGAAGTCGGTGGCGAGAGAGGTTCGAGAGTCACTCTTGCGTAAGCCTATGCTTATGCCGAGCCCGACACGACTGGCCTCTGGAGTGCTGACTTCGCGTGCAGGACGAGGAATACGCGACGAAGGACCATTGCCGGTGGATTGGGAAACCACGCTAATCATCGATGTGTCTGAACTCAAGTCGATGAGGTCACCGGTTGGCACCGTAGGGAATGACCCAAGTAGGGACTCGACCTCCGCATCGCCCGTTCGGTCTCGCCTGAGGGTGTAAGCAGAATCACCAGTTGTATCACGACGAGCATAGTCCGCGTTTCCTGTTGAGTCATGACAGACCTGAACTGTCGTCCCAGTGGTGCCGCGGACCAAGTAGTCGCCCGTTACATCACGGCGAGCATAGTCCGTACCACCAGTGATATTCCGACGAACATACTCCGTACCCCCCGTATCGTCCCGACGAATTCGAAGGCGCTGTGCGCTAGGAGAAGAGAATGAGGGACCACTCAGCGATGAAAGGTCATCATAAGTAGATGGTGAGAGGGCGCCACTAGAACGCGGCCTTGATCGTGACCGCCGTTCTCGACGAGTAGGGGTCGTAGGCTGGGAAGGAACTGAGGGCTGCCCAGGATTAGATGGTGGGCCTGGAGACGCCTGTCTGAGGAACCGCTGCTTCATCTCTTCAATCGCATCTGCGGTCGGTTGCCGTGCTACAGGACTGCCGTAACGAGGGCTCCCAGATCCTGTCAGCCTTGACGAAATGGGTGACCTATCGTTGTTGTCCAGCTCAGGTGACCGAAGTCTGGTGTAGGTCCGTCGTGCGACGGGACTTCCATCGCCCGACTGATCAACGTCTGGACTTTGATGACGTGACAAAGCGTCACGGAGGGCAGGAGACCCGGCACTGACGGTTGAGTATGCCCTCGTCCTAGACGAGAGTCGCTCTGGCGTAGGACTAGATTCCACTGTTGAATAGCGCTTTGACGGATGACTCTGGACACAGGGAGGGGAAGTAGATGTCTGCGTGGAAGGGTTGGAACCATAATTTAAGAACCGCCCCCCTCTGTTGTCTTTCACAGGGGTATTTTCACGGCTCCTGATACCCAACCTCAACTCGAGTTCCTCGAGTGCAGGACTACCTTCACGACTCTTGCTGGTCCGCTTTGTCCCACCAAGGTTACTGCGCTCGTCGAAATTATCCATGTCTCTAGCTTTGCGAGGGGTATTACTGGAAGGACGCTTGAGACAATTTTCGAAGCAATCGGCGCAGCTTGGACGACCGAGGAGATCCACCATAGGACGGTCACCAATATTCTTGAAACATCCTTCGCAGCAGAAGCAGCGCTTGTGCCAGACCTTGCCGCTAGCTTCTACAAATCCACCTTCGCTCTTCAGAATGAGGACCGGTTTTCCACAGGTTGGGCAATCCCCCTTGGATCCGCCGTTGGCTGTGAAGCACGGACGGCAAAGAAATCGGGAGCCGGAACCTACGTCTTCAATGGGGAGTCCGGGGCGGATAGAGGTGGGGTCGGGGTATATAGTCGCGTCAGGGGGAAACGGGGCAGAACATAGCGCGCAGATGAATGTAGAAAGGGTTTCCTTAGGTTGAAGCACGGATCCATACACTTTCGCCAACCTGGAACCACTGTTCAGGTTGGGCAATATGCCTTCCTCTGGATTCACATCGGACGATATATCATCCTCGTGTGCGGTTGTGGAATGCTTGAGAGGAGATGGTGGCCGGGGGTGAGAAGTGGATGAGGCAATGTGATCGGAGACTCGCTTGTCAAGGGACACATTCAATGGTTTCTGATTTGTGGGCCTAGGGAAGCGTTTGGTCGGTGATGAAGAGGTGGGTGAGGACGGAAGGATTGGACTAGTGTCTTGTCCCGTGAACGTTCTCTGGAGACTCTGAACAGCGCCTGACTTTGTGGGAGACCTGTCTCGAGTTACGTATGTCTTAGACCAAGGATCCTGAGGTCGCTGTCCATCCTCCTGTGACCACTTTACAACAGGAGCTACAAGCCGGTTCAAGATACAGCTGAGCGGTATTATAAGTCAAAGAACGCACCAACCGAAGTGCCGCCACATTTACAGCGGGGACCGACGACGATGTCACCACATCTCCTGCAGAAACCCATCGACGCAGATGAACTTCAGACGGAAGGGGGAACTAGAGGCACACGGAGAGACCGGAGGCAGGGCGGGAGAGGTTGGGAAGCAGGCGAAGTGATACTCTCAAAATAGGCAACACTGTTTGAACCAAACCACGGCGCGGTCACGTGGCATACGCGTTACTACACTCAAAGCGCGTCTCGCCTACGTACGATTCCTCCTCCTCCTGCCAGTACTGCCCTGTCGGACAAATCGGTCTTCTCTTCTATATCACAAAACACTCCTATCTTCAAAATTCAATCAGGCTCCGCGAGTGTTACTACTCATCAGACATTTGAAATGATAAGCGTCTTGCCGAGATATCGTTTCACCCCCAGGAGCCAGTAACAGTTGGAAGGTTGTAAGTAATTTCCAAGTGGAACCAGCGTAATCGATTTCAATGTAATTAAAGAGCAGGGTATGCGCTTGCTAGTATCTGTTACAAATGGGTCTCTAAACCAGGGCTGATGCAGACAAGCTATGTAGATCCCACATTCACCATGCAAGCTTTGCGACGATGCTCCTCGGAAACTGCCGAACGAGCATCTTACGGATCTCATCCATACTGCAGGATGACATTAGGAAATATAAAAGAATAAAACGAGAGACGCTCACATGAGAAGACCCAGACCAAAGGTGATAGGGATGAAGAAGAATTCTACGGGTATAGGACGCGTCTGGAACACCGTTTGGCTGTACGGCATCATGAGTAACGGGAACTACTCACGAAAGTGGAAGATCTACTTACAACCATGGGACGTAATGGAAGAAGATACCAATGCAGAGTGCCAACGCTGCGGCGACGAATGTGGACGGATTTGACAACGGGGTGTGTTGCAAAATGCTAAGTTTTCGGCCACGAGTAGCGAACAGGTTACTGGATCAAGAAGCATAAGTCACTGGAACAAGGCCAAGGCAATGGCAACTTACCCCCATTGCATCAACACAAGCGTAAAGAAGTAAACGCTCTGAGCCTTGAACAAGAGCTCGTTGTCAAGTGAGGGCCAGTCTCCGAATCCAAGCGCGAGGCTAGAGAAGGGAACGCCATTGCGTTGAAGATACCAGAACGACCTATTCACCAACGGGAAATTAGCATAGGCTGAGTGGCATGTCAAGATGACAACGTACATGGACATAGCACAAAGAGACTCGATGACGCCAAGGAAACCGTAGGCGTGGAGGAGTAACTTCCAATCAGCCAGACGCTCAGTCTTGACATTGCGCGGCGGCCGCTCGAGGAGACCGCTCTCGGGCTTCTCAAGACAGAGGCTCAGAGCGGGAAGGACGTCCGTCTATACCGGATTAAGTATGTGTACACATGCCTGGCCTCTAATCGACGTACCGCGACACAAATCAAGATCATCCTGTATTTGCAGCAGGTAGCTGAGTCGGCGTGGGCCATGGTAAGAAAGGTAAACAACGTACTGAATGTTACTGAGCATCTGAGGAACGCCGATGAGGACGTTGAGCAAAATTGGCATCAACTCGGAGAAACTTGCAACACGCTGATTAAATGGACGCAAGTATAATGTCGGGAGAGGCTGTCTCGTACCTGCCAGCAGGGAGCAAGTAGAGAACGGTCTTCTTCAAGTTGTCATACACGAGTCGACCTAGAAATGCCACGTGAGCGAAAAGTCGAAGTGGTTACTACGTTCGGGCTCACCGTATTCCAAGGCGACAACGATGGCAGAGAAATCGTCGAGGAGGACCATGTCGGCGGCTTCACGAGCAACATCGGAACCCTCGCCCATAGCGATGCCACCTATCCCCTAGTCAGCTTCAGGGGATCAGATGACCATGCATGGACAGCTCACAATCCGCTGCCTTCAACGACGGCGCATCGTTAACACCATCGCCGGTCATCGCAACGACACACTCCCTCCGCTTGAACTCGTGTACGATCCGCAGCTTCTGCTCTGGAGTAGTGCGTGCGAAGACAATCTCTTCGTATTGACACAATCTATCGACTTGTCCGTTGTCCAGTTTCTCGAGTTCCGGTCCAGTAAGAACGATGCCCTGCTTCTCACCAGGCGCAGGTATGGGCGCCGGCGCTAGTTCTTCCTTGGAGCTCGTGGCGAGGTCGGCGAGGCGGTGGATGGTATCGACACGGCTGATGATCCCGGCCTGCGCAGCAATCGCCACAGCCGTGGTAGGGTGATCACCTGTAGAGAGCGCTATATTACAGTCATCTGTCTCGTTGACTGACTTTGCACTTACCGGTGACAACGAAGAAGCGGATGCCGGCACTCCTACAGGTCTTCACCACGTCCGGTATACTGGGCTTCAATGGATCGATAAGGCCGACGAGACCCACAATGATGAGGTTGTCGCGGAGTAAATCGACGAGTTCCGCGTACTCCTCCGTCGACGGGTCGGCGTCCTTGGGAATCTCGTGCTCTTGAACGACACGGCGCGCCAAGAGCAATACACGCTGGCCGTCACGAGCCCATTGTTCCTGAACGCGCGAGATCCTCTCCAGAACGGGGGGCGAAAGTGATATAGGCTCCCCACCCGCGGGGTTGAGGACAAACTTGCAGCGCGAGAGTAGAACCTCAGGAGCGCCCTTCACTAGGAGAAGAAGATCGGAAGCTTTGAAGGCGTCCCATGGAGCGATAGGAGAACTGGGAGCAGGCTCGGTAGACTTGCAAAGCTTGAGCATGTATTTATTCTGAAAAAGCGTTGGCGAAACGAAGAAGGGTCGACTGATGCATATTGTCCCACCTTTGAGTTGAAGTTGACCTTATAGATCTCCTGCCACTTCTCACGCAAAGGCACTGCGGGGATGATGCCATTAGAGAAGCGGAGGATAGCGGTATCTGATAATGGTGTGTGAGATTCACGTTGAATAAGAGTAGGAAGATAAATGACCTGTGGCATCTCCTGCAATACTCCTGGTAGTCCCATCGGTTGTCGCAGCACCGAACATGGCGGAGTTGCAGATACTACCTACAGCGGCGAGCTGCGAAAGGTTCGCTGCAATCTCGTGACTGGCATCTTTGAGGACTCCGTCGAACGCCGAAGACTCAAAGACCATGTCGTCAACCGCCACGTTTACCACGTGCATCTTGTTTTGAGTGAGAGTGCCGGTTTTGTCCTGCATATGTGCGAGTTAGCGCGGTAGATTCCTGCCGGTAGTCTAGAAGCTCACAGAGCAAAGTACATTCACAGATCCAAGCGTCTCTACGATTGACAAGGATCTTGTACACAAGATCAGTTTTAGCCAAGGAAAGTAAACCATCGTGAACTTACTTGCAAAGAACCTTGTGCTTGCTTAACGTATTAGCAACCTTGGCAAGAGAGAGGGTAACAGCAACGGGCCTGAATAAAGCCAGCTCTCAACTCATGGCGTACATGCGGAGCCGCACATAATACTCACAATCCCTCAGGAATGAATGCCACTGAGGAGCCTGGGGTTAAGTAACGTCCAACATGGAGTATACCGTTGCTCACCCATGACCGACACCACATCGATGAGAAGTGTAGGGACGTTAATGTACGAAGGATGATCACGCCGCAGCCTGAATAGACTGCGATCAGATTGGCGCATACAACGTAGATAGATCAGCGTACCATGCGGCCCACAGAATGACGATCAGTACGGCAACAGCAGTTGCGAGACTCGCAATGACCAAAACGAAGTACAGAATCTCTCTTTGAAGGGTGGTCATGCGTGAGGCCTCCATGGTGGAGAGCTTCGCGATGCGTCCGCTGTAAGCTGATTGTGAATATCTTCTCAGAAAAGATTGACAGTGACCACTTACAAGACCGTATTGTCGCCAGTTTGGATGACAACACCCATGCCAGAACCGCTAACACAGTGCGTTCCTTGAAGAGCGATGTTCTTGGTCTACTTGAACACTGTTATCAGTATAGGCCCTCGTCGAGGGGAAACAAATACTGACCTCCAGGAAATTCTGATCCGTCGCATCAACCCGACCGGGGATAGGCTCGCTCTGCACGAAAAGCACATTGAGCGTTGCAACACAGAAACGCGTATAAGACAACGCACCTCTCCCGTCAAGATACTACGGTCGAATCGCAGATCGCTGCTGACTTGAATGAGACGCAAGTCCGCTGGCACCTTCTCACCGAGAGAAACATGGACGAGGTCGCCCGTGACGAGGTCGGACGCGGGTACTTTGGTCTGGTGGCCGTCTCGGAGAGTGAGTACGTCCGACGGCAGCATGCCTTTGATGGATGACATGACGCGAGAGGTGGAGAAGTCCTGCCATGCGTTGAACGCTGCCTGGAGCAGGAGCACGATAAGAAGCACGACCGCAAGCGCCAAGTTGGACGCTTGAGGGGCCGGCTCGCCAAGTGGTTTCCTGGACAGTTAGGTTAGCATACATAGGATGTAAGAACGGTGCGAGACGCCTAGCTCACCAAGCGATGAAGCAGACGATGCTGGCGGCGAGCAACAGACTTCCGAACCCGCCCAGTACCCATTCGACGACTTTGCGTAACATGTTGTTCTTGGGCGGAGTAATCGCATTCTTGCCGTTGGCTTGTATCCTACGGTGAGCTTGAGAGGTATCGAGGCCCGATTGAGGGGAGACGCTGAGCCGCTGGAGGACGTCCTCAACGCTGATCTTGTGCCAGTCGAGCGAAGCGAGATCTGGAGGGCAGGAAAGCAGTGGTCAACATAAATGTCACTCGAACGTACTAAAGGACATCATGCACCTTTTACAGCGGCTTTGCGAGTTGCGCCAGTCTCTGCGTCGACAGGCGAAGTGTGCGTCTCAACGTGAATACTAAGCGTGCGGAACTCGCCCGTAAACCGGGGTACCATCTCCGCACCCTGCCGCGAGGGCTGCGGAGCAAGCTCACGCTCTTCAATGGTGACATGGCGGGGGAAACGGGAGGGCTTCTCAGGCTGTGCCTCGAGGTCGGTGGGGCTGGTGGACAGGGGCGGCATGGCTAGAGTAAAGAGCACGCCCGCCGTCGTCGCGAATACGAGGCTTTAAAACATAGCGCTGTGGCACAGGCGGTGACGCCAAGGGGCTCATGGACACGATTTGGTACGGGCCAAATTCTCTGCACGATTGGACGGCGTTCGAGAATAACGGAGGCCCTAGCAGAGAGGCATTTGGCCATTGGACAAGGAAAGGCGCTCGTAGACGAGCACCTTGTGCCATTGGACGGACGACTTCCCTACAAGGTCATCCCCAAGCGCTCGCTTAGGCCTTGCGCGCATCCGCTCAACTCGCCCTCCTCCTCCGCCGACTCTCAATCTGCCAGATCGTACAGGCGCATCCGACTTCCACAACTCGCCACCAGATGTCTCGGATGCGGGTAGGTACCCAGCAAATACTTAGTGAGAGCGCATCGGTTGGGGAGACAGAACCTGCACGCCAGATAAGTCAACGCCCGCTGGGAATTATTGGGTGAACGGCCACGATATTCGAATCCTGGACGGCACCTGAAGTCAGGTAGACGGCGAATTCACTTAGTAGAAGCAGGTCCCAAGAACCGGTCAGTGCTGTGGCTGACATACTTAGATAGGGGATTATTCGTCTCCTCGTGTGTTGACCATCGGAAGATCATATCAACAGGCAGCGATATTGATCAACAGGCAGGGGAGAGAACGCGTCCAACAGAACAGTGGCTCCATCCTGGCTACCTCCTGTGGCACCGTCAATCAGTCGTCAATCTTGTTTCACGGAGCAGACAAATGGCGGACCGACCTCTCCGTCCTGACAACGCTGTGTCGAGGCGTCGGATGTGTCCTGCATGAGCTGCGGACCGACCTCAGCACTACGTCATTGCGGAAGGAACATCGTGCTTACGCGCTCACAGAGACGCCCAGCAATGTCGCCTACCCGCTCCCTCAGGATAGCCCAGTAGTTCTCTTCCCGCGCACTGCCAGTGCCGCTGCTCACGCGGAGTATTCCCAGGTGGCTGGTCAATTGGCTGGTCCACGGAGAGCATTTGATATGATAGTCTGTAATGTTCTTAGCTTGGCATATATTAGACGAAGCGTGAAACAGGTCGAGCTCACAGGTCGACTCGTCCGTCCAGCGCACAAGGGCATCTAGAGCCGTACAGATCGAGGGGGCGACGAATAGCGCAAGTGGCTCGTCCTCTCCTTCGACATTCCCTGCCAGGATCAATAGCATCACATCGCATAGATAACTCCAAGCCTCGGCCCAGAGCAATCGATCGCGGCTACGCAGCCGGATGCTGGTGGAGAAATAGGCCGCAACGGACGCTTCGCCGGACTCAGTGGCATCTCGAAATGAAACACTGTGCCACCTACAAGCAAACAGTAGGTTCCCTGGGTCTGCACCCCTGAGGGAGTGCCACACGAAATCCTTGTCGTAGCTCAACGTTTGAAAACCGGCGTCATCCTTGCGTCGATCCAGAAATGCCAGTAGACCGACGATAGCATCCCCAAGGAACAGCCACTCCCATGAATCCTCATTGGACTGTTGTAGCAGCCCAATAATCGTGGTCAAGGTCTTCTGCATGGGGTCAACTGCGATGAAAAGGCTACCGCTGGAGGCGTAGGCAAGAGTCAACAGTTGGAGTGTTTGTCTTGACGCACGTAGTTCAACCACTGAAGGATTCGCGGCGCATTGTTCCGCGCTGTTAATATGACAATCGGTTCCATGAAGCAGGAACTTAAAACGAAAGCGTTTGAGCTCACCATGATAGCAAGTATAATGCTGCTAGACGTGTTTAAGAGTGATTATAGCAATGTTTGAGTGGTGAACTTACACAGGTCCACCTCGGGAGTGTAGGGAGACCTCGGATTCGCGATACCTTCCAAAACTGAGTATAGACCTTGCCTTGACCACGAGATGATCTCGACGATGAGGTCCTTGACTAAATCGTGTCAGAGGGACTAGAAGAGGAGAAGAAACTCCTCACCATGCAAATCGAGTTCGCCATACGTGAGCGAGGCGAAGAGTAACCATAAATTGGTGTACAACCTCACGGTGGTCGCTTCGTCGACACTAATTATCTGATAGAGATGTTTGACGGACCAACAAACTTTAAGGGCGATGAGTTTAACAGCGTGTTCCGGAATGGTCGTTAACCTATGCACAACAGCTGAGGTGATATTGAAGATCAGTCGCTAACTGGACGTCAGGAATGGTGAAGAGTATAATAACGTCTGTGACTAACCGACATCATCAACAGGGCCGCATTGGGATTTTGATCGAGAGTCATTGCCAGCTCCTCGTCCCAAGATCTTATCGGGTTTTCATTCGTATATCCTTCTGGCGGGATGTCAAGTTGACATAGCCATGTAGTTGTCTATAGTCCAGTGTCAGAGTGCGAGGAATAGTATCGCGTTCGCACTGACCAAAATCTCGATCAACTCGGAATTATTGAAGCGAACATCATCCCAAGTGTTCCAGGCCCATGGCAGAGTCGAGCCCCATCTCGTCAATACCACCAAAGGGGAATCTACACCAATCAACGGGCAATAGGTCGAAAGTGAAGGCAGTGAAGAGCTATCAACTCTAAGAACAGCCTGGATCATCTCTAATAAGGTACTTTGAGACTGAGGCCGAAGGACAATGTTTTCATCGTGATCGCTTGTGGTCTAAAAGCAGTGTGAACGAATGACAAGGTGATTTGGGCACGATAAAAGTTACCACATATAGCGACACCAGCATGGCGTAAGTGAGTCGGTCGTGGATGCTTGCGTCGGTAACGATTGCCCCAGGCACACTGGGGTGTGCACCGCTCTCAGACATTCTCGTGAGTTTTACAAGGAGGGCTCGATTCAATGCACGTCGGTTCTGCCTGCTCACATCAGTCACAGGGAAGGTGTATATATGCGTCACTCACAATCCTGGAGAAACTACTTCCTTCGACAGTTGAGGCCCCATCAAGTAGGCCCCGAAGAAAAGGCTCAGCGCGAGGCGTACTGCTGCTGGAGAGCTATGTGCCGACTGGATCATGCATGTCATACGTTCCCAGTTGGCTGAAGAGGGTTCAATTGGGATGCAAGAGACAGTTTTCGAAATGACCTACCTGGAAGCTGCAGAGCAGCTCGTATCATGTCATTCTGTTTCTGTTCGCGCACCCAGTCCGGCTGAACGAAATCGTATGGTTGCACGCCGTGGAACAGGCTTGCGGTGGCACTTATTACCTCTCCCAGCTTGACTATAACAATATCTGCCCAACATATGACGCTTGACGATCGAGAAATGTCGGTTATGTCACTTATCCTGGTGGCGTGAAATTGAGCTCGCAGCGCCACGAGCGACGATAGGAAGGCGCTGTTCACTATTTCATAGTCAGTAATTAAATTGAGATTATTCCTAGGGGAACTCATACGCAGTATCGGCAACGTCTCTCGAAGATGTTCGCGAGTGTCAATATTAAGGGTATTCCAGGTGGATACATTGTAGAGCCAGCGCAACAATGTACGAGATGCGGGTTGAATGATCTTGTAGACATCGTCGTCCTATACGATTCAATAAGATCTTCGTTTAGAAGGACATGCCTAATTACCTGCTCCAATACGCATATATTGAGGTTTTGCAACGCATTTACTGCAACGCCTAGTTCGTAGGTGGTTGGAAGAGGAGCACCTCGTATGTACTCCATGTCCACGGGCATTGTCATGGATTCCGAGGCACCCCAATCAGTTCCTAATTCTTCATGCTCAGACTCCGTGTCACTATAGTCAGACATGTTGCCTGACAATGTACGGGAAAGGAGAGAGGAGATTATGAGGCAAAGAAAACACGGGCCAGCGACTGGGAAACACAGAGAACGCGGAGCCGAGCATAGCTGCCAATCGGACCGGCACAAGCCGGATCCCAGACGGGCGTGTAGAGAATGTTAGAGACCAGGTACATCCTTGAGCAAGTTCGAAATGTCTGATTTACACTCAAGCTCATCGTATGATGTCGAAAACATCGACTCAAATGCCACATTCGCCTCCGTCGTCTGTAAGCACTCCGGTCAGCCCGAAATAGCTCACAGACCTCAATACACGTACCTCTCCGCCACAGTACTCGTAATCCTCCCAACGCTCGTCTTCCTCGGCATGAATCTGCGTCAACATATCCCTGCGAATTTGTGATAGACCGCCTTGAAACTGCAAACCCTGACTCTCCCCACTTTTACGCACGGCCACCTGCACCTCTTTTGCATCCTCCGGCGGCTTCTTCTCTTTCTTAGGAGCAGGCAGGGGAGCGGGTTCATCAGGATCTGGAGGCGGGCCGTCGTCATCATCCGAATCATCGCCTCGAGTGCGCCGATGTTTTCGCAGGTGCATATCCATGTACGTCAAAGTCGGCCGGAACTGGTGCGTTTCGCTGATTGGATGCAAGTGCAATCTCCCTATGAATAAAAAACCATATAAAATCGAACCCAATAGGGGACAAATGAACATACCCTCTCGCAACACTCCGAGTACGTAGGCTGTGGTTTGGGGGATTTCTTCACTCCGCATGCGTACTTCTGAAAGCCTTGCAGACTCCCCGTCCCTTTGCTTTACCTTCGGTTGTTCCTGGTTCTTCTCTTTATCATCCTCTATCCTTGCGGTGCCAAGCTCCTTCGATCTCTCCCCGTTCCATACTTCCGGGCGCGTGTCTACCGGGACGTGCACCTCTAGTCGCTTGACTTTTGACTTGACCCGTGCGCGAATGTATTTGCCGCTCGCAGCGGCGGAAGGTGGGACCTCGAGTGGACGAGTGAGCAGAGGATATTGATGGATTTGTAGATTGGGTTCTAAGGCATTTGAGAAGTGTACGGGGATGACTGAGACGAGCCTGTCCTCGACTCCCATCTCGGAGTCCATGGTGGCGGAATACGAAGGTCTTATAGGCGCCCAACTTTCGGGCCGTAACGTGTGCACGTGGGTACTGGGCGCGTAAATTTCCTCAATCTCGTGGGGGCGGGACCACACCGTGAAAGCCATCATTTACCGCTGTTATCGCGAGTGCTCGCAACATAGGGAGCGCCACACTAGCGCCACTAAGGCCTCTCAAATTATCGGCGGGAAATTGCTCTTCGACGTCCGACATGGCAACATTCTCCGAACCCTCGACGTCCACTGCAACCGCTATAACTCTTCGTAAACGCAAGCGCCGCGACTCATTGGTCCTACATCTCTCGTCCCCCTCGCCTAGTTGCGACAACGATCTCGCCTATACGGAGTCTGAGTACGATCCTGGACACTGGTCCGACGCGTCTGTACTAGCCACCCAAAATGGCGCCGTCGAAGGAAAGAGGCATTATACGTGCACGTTCGAAGGGTGCACCAAGTCCTATTCAAAACCCTCGAGGCTAGAGGAGCACCTGCGGTCTCATACAGGAGACGTGAGTTCTATTGACTGTCTTTCATTCCGGTCCTCGTTAAGACACATTATTACGCAGCGACCGTATCTCTGCACCGTGTGCAGTAAATCGTATCTACGTGAAACCCACCTACAAGCACACGCACGGACGCATTTACCGAGTTCAGCCCGACCATTTGTCTGTGAGGAAGACGGCTGTGGAAAGCGATTCTGGACGTCGCAACATCTCCGTGTACACACGAAGCTTCACCAGGGGCAGAAGACATTTCAGGTGAGTTACTCCCGGAATACACGTCGCTGCTGTCCCTTAGACTGCTCTCAGTGTACCGAGCCCAACTGCGATGCAGCCTTCACCAAGCACCATCAACTGCGAGACCACGTCGCTACTGCCCACTCGCCTCCGGGCACCAAACCCTATCGATGCAACCACGCAGGCTGCACCAAATCCTTCACGACGAACCAGAAGCTGACCGCTCATTCTAAAACTCACGATGGTGTGTCCTCCCTTCCCTAGCGTACCTCTGACAACACCTCACCCTGGGCTTAGACAAGAGGTATACGTGTGTACACAAATCTTGTTTACCCACCGAGGGCGTCGAGCCGGTTTATTACCCTACTTGGTCTGCTCTACAGCACCACTCGCGCACTGCGCACCCGCCGACATGTCCCCATGCTTCCTGCAACGGCAAGACGTTCTCACAGCAGAAGGGGCTTCGTGCGCACTTGAAGATACACGTGCAGCGCGATCAGGAGGCCGATCTTGACGCCGCTGCTGCAGACTCGGGTCACGACGAAGAGGGAGTTGACTCGCGTCCCCGCAAGCGGAGACGGGGCGGGGAGGTGGGGCGGGACTGGGTGTGTGAGGTGGAGGGATGCACGAAGGATTTCAAGTCGGTATGTACCACCATTTTATCCCTCAGAGCCCGGTGTTCTCTTACCTCTTTCCCGGGCTCGCAGAAGAAGGCACTCATAACACACCACGCCATTGCTCACGAAGGCAGGCGCGACTTCGTTTGCCCGCACGCGCACTGCGTCCGCGCATTCGGGTACAAGCACCTCCTCCAGCGCCACCTCGCCAAACTCCATGCCCCCAAGGACGCTCAGTCCGACCTGGAATCCGGACACGAAAGCGGCGCGAATGAAGCTGAGGCCGAGGCTTCGTCTCCGCTCGTCCTCGTACGCCGTGTGGCTGACGGTCAGGAAATGGATATCGACTTCCTCACGGGCAAAGCGTACGCCGCGCGCGCCAGGGACGCGGTCGGGCGATCGACGAAACTGCAGTGCCCACATCCACATCTACCGGCACTACTCTCCGAGGCCACCGTCATGGCAGACGACGAAGAGCTCCTCACCGCGGCGTCAGCATCGAATTCCAAGGACAGCTCTAAGAGGGTGGGCAGCTGTCAGTATATGTTCAGCCGCGCATATGATCTGCGACGCCATCTACAAGCAGAGCACGGTCTTGAGCTCGAACGGGATCAGGTCGATGAGTGGGTGCGGCAACGAAAAGAAGCTAGGGGGTAGCGCTCCAGGATGGTCTTCTATGTGGCACACATTCTTACTTTCTAGCCTAGACAGCCTAACTCCAGCGTCTGTATTCATGCCCCATAATATTGTGGGTGCCGTGCTAAGCTACGATGTACAAGACGTGCTAAATAATAGTAGGTGTAGTTGCGAGGAAGTTATATAGTACGCGATGCAATGCAGGGATGCCATGAACGGTCTACGGACTCAACGTCCCATCGTCGAGGTGGAAGGGGCCGCTAGAAAATACAGCAGGTATATCGTGACAGGTCCATGGAGGTGCACGGGGCAGGAGAGCGTGATGAGAGCAGAGCGTATGCGGTACATGAGTCGTGATCATCGGGACCGAAGGACCGAAGGACAAGAGGACAAAAAAGATCCGTGCGTGGCCGGGGGCAATGCTATGGACCCAAATGCGCAGGAGCCAGCTTCAGTATCCTGAACGTCGTTGCCGACTTCTCGCACAGATACATCTCGTCTTCCTTGCGGCCCAGGAAGAACACCTCATCCGTCTGCTCGCTGTCTCCTTCCGAGGACTGCATGAACTCGGACCGGCCAGGCGACTTGGACGGCCCGGTGCTCTGCTTCTTCCGTGGAACGACGCTATGCCTCACCGGCGTGGGCAGCAGCATTGCACTGCTTACAGGGCCGCCTGAACTGTCCAGGGGCGTGCCAATCTTCCAAACGAACGGGCCTCGGCGGTTGATGCTCGAGAGTGGGGGATTGAAATGGGGTAGGGACGTCCGAGAATGATCGGCAGGCTTCAGCAGTGCATCACCAAAATCAACGGCCTCTAGCCCGCCCTGCCGCATGGCCACCAGGACGGCGCGGTCCTGAACGTCGAATGCCTCAAGTCTCTTCACGTCCCCCAAACGGCCGAAAGAAGGAGAGCCTTCGGGGGTGTCGTCCGGACTCCACATGAAGCGACCCTTGAGAACGGATCTACCACGTGAGTCGACAATGGTGGTGCTGTGACCACCACGGGAGGAGTAGAACAAGGCTGGGGGACCGAACAATTTCGGCTGCGAAAGGAGAGACTGGGGCGAAAGGAGCGGTTTCGTTGCATCGGGCGTTGGCATGGGAGCGACAGCAGGTTGTGGCGGGGACGAGCGGAAGGGGTGCGTAGGATCAACGCACTGTAAGCGGAGATCCTTGAGGAGGATGTACTCGGTATCTTCCTCTCTGCGGACCGGGAGATCAGGGGGTAACAGACCATCCCGATACCACGCCTGCATGAGAGAAGCTTTCCACGGTCCTAGAACAATGTCAGCCACGCCGTGATCAGTGGCGGTATCGGGGGAACTGACCATGAATAACACCCTTAGGATCGCGGTAAAACCACTTTGACGGCGGCGCGGGCGTAGGAACGGGGAGACCCGGGGGAGAAAATTGCACTTGTGACAGATCCACGTTGGCCGTGCCGTCAATCTCGGGTTCGTACTGCGATCGATACTCCAGGAAGGACCGATACGTCGGAGGTATGATGTACTCGTCCGCGATGGTGGCCAACGGGAAGTTCGGCGCGAACGAGAGCTGCTGGAAGGTCGTGTACGGGCTCATCTGTGCAGCTGCGAGGGTGACAAGCTCATCCGTGGATGTTGCCGTGCCGTTGGCGCCGTCAGCCTGCGCGTTGGCAGACTCGGGCGCGGGAGAACCTGGACCAGAGGAAGCCGTAGGCAGGGCCTCGTCCGTAGCGGGCGGCGTGATGGCGACGCCGATTGTTACGTTGACCGAGACCTCCTCCTCCGCGTTCGCAGGCGTGTCGGTGTCACCATCTCCTGGGCCATCCGCAGCGGACGGGCTCGTCAAGTTCTCGCGAGCGCGACGACGAGCAGCCCTCCGTTCAGCGCGCCCAATCCTGACCTCGCGAACGCGGACGGTTGCGGGCTCCAAACCGAAAACGTTCTGCGAGAAGACCAAGAAAACCTCCACGAGGTCATCGCCTTGGAGTTGCAGCTCCAACGAGCGCGGCGAGTCCGGGAGGATAAACGTACGAGACAGACCCAACGCCGTCCGATACGTGCCGGCGAAGAGTTCCACCTTCTCACCGTTGTCACCGCACAGGATGGCGAGGAAACTATAAAGAGGGTTTAGTCTCCTCTTACGAGACTCCGTAAGAATGGAAGCATACCTCTTCTTCGCGGTCTCGACAGCCTTCACCGCGACGGCGCCCTTTGTCCCAGGAAGCTTCACATATTCCAACTTGGGTGCAGGTGCATGTTGCGGCGTGTTAATGTTGATTGTACGGTCCGAGCCAGGCCCTGCCGTACGGGGCGCCGATTGTGTGTCGTCCGATCGTCGCCCGAGGGCGTGGGTCAGAATGCGGGGGAGGAACCGTGAGTGAGACGACCCTGCGGAGGCTGGTTGTGGCGGCAACGGCGGGACACTGTCATCAACGGCGGGAGTTTCGGTAGCTGGAGCGGAGTTAGGGCCAGGAGAGGTGGACGGACGTCGAGGGGCAACAGGGGTTGTACTGGAATCCGTAGGTCGCATCCTGCCGGATTGAGAGCGCGACAAGACGTTAGGTCGTCGTTCGGAGACCTGCTGGCTCGCCGGTGGTGGCGTCTCCGAACTAGCCTGGGCGAGCTCGGACAACGACGGGATAGACGACTGAGACTGTGAAGACGGGTTGGAAAAAACACCGCCAAGTACCGACCATCTTCGCCGTCGTCTGTTACTATTAGCTTGATCGGCGGTGCTGGGCCTAGTAAGCATAGAGTGAGACTCAGACGTCCGCGGGCTAGCGGGAGCTTCGCCGTCCGCGTAGGGCTGGGAGTTAATGAGGATAGGCTCCTGGGGACGAGTAGTTCCGGCAGGAGGAAGCTCAGGGAGTCGACTTTCAAACAACGCTTCGGCAAGAGAGATACGTTCGCGCGTCGGTGTCGGCGGTGCAGACGTGCCTACATACGTATCCTCGTCATCCTCCCCGTCCGCGTCGCCGTCAACTTCAGGGGACAGAGCACTCTCCTCTGGACGAGCTCCTAGGGAGAGGGCTTGGCGGAGAGTCAACAAAGTCGGAGTAGGAGACGGCGGTGGACCCCCAACAAGGCCTGTAGTATTTGTCCTGGACAGATCCAGATTCGCCGGCCGACTGCGACGGTTAGGTCGTGAACTGAGTGCAGGCGCCGTCTGGGAGCGAGCCATGTCACCTCGGCCGTTCGCACCTGAAGACGGCACGGCGGCAGAAGCCGCAGCCATGGCACTCGTACGTTCATCCAATACTTGACTACCACTGGGAGCAGTCATAACGTTGATGGCCTCATCGTCGCTAGATGCCCAATCGGGTTTGGTATCGTCCTGTGGCCTTTCGGAGGCCGCCTCCGTATTGATGTTCGTCATGGTATGCCTCCTGGACATCGTTCCAGACAGCATCTCACTAACTGATGTAGCCCTGGAGCGAGTGCGTGGGGGAGGGGCCGTAGGTGCCGGTGGCAGGGGTGGAGGCTGCTCGGGCTCTCGTACCGGGGCGTTGGAATACGCTGGAGGGGGGCCCGTTGGCTCTGGGACCGGTGGCGTGTCGCGGGTCTGGGGTATCTTTGGCTTGGGCGTCCGAATAACAGCGGGGCGGGGTGGGCCAGGACGCGCAGCAGAGGCAACGGAGAGTCGGCGGACCTGCATAGGCTTCCAATCGGGCGGATGCTGCATTGGTGGGGGTAACTGCTTGTCCGTAGATCCCCTCTTCTCCGGCTCGTCCTGGAGGAGCGCGATGGTCGCTACTGGGCGTTTGACTTCCTCTCGCCGAGCTCTTTCGCGTTCGCGCCGAACCTCGACTTCCATACGCCACTCTATCATCCTCCTGATCTCCTCGAGAGCATATACCCGCACGCCGTCTCGTCGTCCTGCAATGGCAACCAAGACGCCGCGGTGTTCCATGACAACAATGCTTTTGAACGGTGCTCTCCGTACGAGTGCGTAGGGTTGGGGAGCGGGAGGGGAAATCAAGGGCAACGCATCGAGACCCTGGGCATGACATAGCAACAAGTAATGGGGGGCGAGGAACGCGCCACTTGTTGGAGGACTGCTGAAATGGTGCGGAGCAAGATGTGAAGTCAGAGGGGAGAGGGAAAGTCCAAGATCGTCCAAGGATGGGGATGGTAGTTGCGGCGGGGGCGTGGATGCACGAGGGGGGATGGGGGAGGATGCACGAGAGTCTTTAGCCGGAGGTGTGGAAGAAGATTGCGGTTCTGGAGGCGCAGTTGGAGGGTGATCTCGACGGTGAATCAAGTTTGAGAAGAATCCAGAGAAACGATTGGCAGTGCGAGACTGGACGACGCGTCAGACATTCACGCCATCGGTGAGGCTAACAAGATCGGTACTCACATCGAGCGTGTTTCGGACTCGACGTCTCCGTTCGTTGCTGGCGCTAGAGGGAGGAGCCAGGCTGGTGGTCGTAGGCGCAGTCGTCGAAGACTGGTGAGAATGGACGCTGCGAGGTGTTGCGGGTAGTGTGGGACTGGTGGGTTCCGTGACCTGCACGACTGGCATGCTATGTACACTCATGGCGTCCGCCTCTGACCCACGTTCCTGAGCGTTCGTAGAGATCAAGTTGGTGGGTGAGGGCGTGTCTATCTCGTGGGTCTCCCCCTTGTCCGAGGACAGCTTGGGTGCTTGGACAACGGTCAGATCCTCGGCATTCTCGTCCACTTCTTCGATGGCGTCGCGCTCATCGTCCGTCTCTGCGGTATCGTGCGCATCGCTCCACTGGTCCTCCTGGGTTGGAGGGGGAGAGGCGGAGGTGGCGGGGTTGAGCTCAAGGCTGTCGGTGGATAGGCCGGCAGGGAAGGACATGGTCCGAGGGAGCACCGGTCGTCGGTGAGACGAGAGCGTGGCGGACGGAGGTCCACAGACCACCCAGACGGACCGCCAGAGTGAGTGGGCGAAGAAGAGGGTGGAGGGAGGATGAGAAGAAGAAAACTCGAGACCGTGACGGCGAGCGCAGAGAGGACTGGGAGAGCTCGTAAATCCCGCCCGGCGCGGTCCCACGCATCAGTCGTTCCTGTCATCCGCCCCCAATTTGTTAGTTCCCAGCCTTGACAACATGTTAACGCTCGCGGCGGATCGAGTACTCCGAGACAAGCGTCGAACTGTATCAAAGCCTCGCATCCGGATACCCTCTCTAAGCCGAATACAAGGACGCCTCCGTGTTGTGCATAACCGGGCTCTCAGACGCGTCTCAAGCCAGTTCAAGCCCCGGCCTCACTAGCGCTCACTGCTCGCTCTTGGTTCCCGGCCCTCCGACGCCGTCTGCGCGGGATTATCGGCCACCAGCAGCGCCACGGCCCGCCCCCATGCGTCATTTGTGGGGCCCTAACCATCGACCGCGTCTCATCAACATCGCAGGCGTCCGTGTCCTACATGCATGTACAGACGTTCCTGTAGGCCTCATGTCGCAGAGCTAAAGATCTTCAATGTAACACTAATAGCCACATGCACCCGCCGCTCAATCGTCGTCGTCGTCATCATCATCATCCAGATCCTCGACGGCTTTCTTTGCTAGCTCACTCCCGAACGGGTCTCCCTCCTCCATGGCAATCCTAGCCGCCTCGGCCTTGCGTCTCCGCTTCTCGTCCGCCTTCCTCTCCTTCTCCTGCTGCTTCTTGTTGTACGCGTTGCTCCCTACAATCTTCTCCGGATTCTTGCAGAGCCGGAGCCTCCGATCCACCTCACGTACGGCCTCGACGTCCGGCGGCGATCCGTCCTGCACAATGATGGACTTGATGGGCTCAAGAACATCCAGCACCGGCGGATGCGACAAGGACGGGAACTTCGTCTGCGCCCATGCGGATGCCAGTGTCGGCGACGCGAGCGAGAAGCATGCCAGAGCGATCTGCGCCGGCGCGTACACGAATTCTGCGTCTGTCAGCCGGGCCGCTCGGACATAGCCCACCGCCACCTCGTAGGCTTTGCTGAGCTCTTCCAGTGAGATATCCGGCAGCGTCTGTGTGCAGAGACAGTCATTCGGGAAACATGGATAAATGGATATTAGGCTTTCAGCGCACCTGAGCATCTAGCCATATGCCCCACAGCGCTCTGTGAGAATGCCACACTGCAAAGTCGAAACCGAGGCTCTGAGCAACCAGGAACTCAAGGTCCAACACGTCCGCAGGTGCTGTTCGTGGAATGTGTGACGCATAGGACTCTAAGGATATCGGATGATTCGTTGTTTTGGTGGCAAGGAATAATGCTGTGAGCCTGCGCAGAGAATGAGAAATGTGTATAAGAAGGCAACTCGAGCTACGGACTCAGGAACGAATGTATGTGCTAGTCGTCGCACTTCCAACCCCGTCGATGTCAACACGGCCAGACTACGCATACGCTTATGAAAGATGATAGTAGCGTCTCAGTCCACGAGGAAAGGCCTGTCCCCGGTCTACGCTGATGTCAGACGAGACACCCTGGAGAGGTCATGGTTACAAAGGCTCGCTGCCACCCGCTTTCCCAATCCTCTTGGAGTCTTTCAATCTGGGCCTACTCACATTACGTTCTTCGGATGCCAATCCATAACGGTATTCTTCAAGTAGAACCGTTTCAGATATGTAACAGCAGTAGCCTCTACCTCCTCGGGAAAGCGGAAGTGACCACAAAGTTGGGAAATCTTGCCAACGTAGAGCTTCGCGAGAAGGTGCTCTTCGTCAGAGGTGAGGAAGGACACATTGGCCGAAGAACCTAGCTAAAGGCTGCAAGGTCAGCTTTGCGATATCCGTAAACGTGGCTCTTGCAAACTTGCTTGATCTGCCTCGAAGGCGTCGCGAATGACAGACACGGCTCCCTCGTTTAGGGAAGAACGCATGTGGGCGAGCTGTTCTGGAGAGAACCGCCAATGGCGATATTGCGAGCTGGCTTCATATATTGGATGTCGTGTAGACGAAGACGGGGTTGGTTGAGACTCCGGGACAGGTGTAGCAGTCATTTGGAGAGGTGGTTGTAGAAGAGTTGCTGTAAGCGAGAGTCGACCACTCAGTGGGATTCAGAGGACAAGCCTCACGGGCCGGCGGGTGCGGGGGAGAGATCGGAGATCTGGTTCAGGGCGAGCGCCATGTAAGGGCGGTCCGTGTGGAAACAGGCGGGCCGGCCATGGCGACCTTGCGAATCAGAGTCCCTCGCGCGCAGCGAGGGAAAGCATCACAGCTTCGTCGGCCACCACAACGGATGCGCTGCGCGCGGTAGGCCTCTTTCTTCGGTGCGAGCTCGTTGTAGCTCCCTTCCGTCTTCCTCCTCCTCCCCTAGGCCGCTGGATGTCCATCGCCCACACATGTGAAGCGATGTTCACGGTGCAGGTCCACCCTCACGGCGCCCTTCCACCAGGGCTTTCTAGGTTCCTATTCCAACTCAATCTCCGATTTCTGTTTTCATTCTTTCTATGCTTGGCCTTCATTGCAACCGTTCCCGCTGTGGCCGCCCGAAGCGCGACGGATGACGACTCATCTGTTGCTCCTGCTTCCCTCGGCGCCGAAACGTAAGTTGTATCCCATTCTTCCAGAGCTAATCGGACGCACCTACGTATATCTATCTCTCAGGTCGCCTGGCAGCTTATACGTGAGGCATGATGTAGATATCAGGGGGATTGGAGACATCGTACGTCCTCCTTTATGCGTCGTCTACCATCACTGTCCAACCATGCGTGGTAGTTTTCCTCGATTGCTGCCATCCCCGGAAAGTTGCTTCCAACAGCATTACCCTTTGGCCCCCTTGGCCTAGATACCTCTCCAGACACGTCCACACCCGTCTCGTCTGAGCCCTCCACGAGCATTTCCACCGACGCAGTTGCAAGTTCTTCATCCACGACCGACGCCGCCCCCACTAGCAGTGCTAGCACCCCCGTATCCTCGACGGACCTCTCAAGCTCTATTGCCTCCGATTCTACCGCCATCAGCAGCTCAAGCGACCCATCCATATCTGCATCATCTACAACTGTCACGGACACCATCACGGACGCGTCCACATCTACAACCGACACGTCCACTGGTACGAATGCTACCAGCTTGCCCGGCAACGCGACCGACACCGCGACCGCAAGTGCGACAGGCACACTGAGCAGCGACACGGCCACCATAACGCCCGCGCCGAACAGTACGCTCCCCTCATCCGCGACGACCACGACTACGGACAGCGGTGGGCAGATCATCACCGTGACGGCCGGTGACGGCGAGATCACTATCGCGCTGTCCGACCTCCCTGGGACGATAGTCGTCGAGCCCTCGGGGGGTGCGCCGCCGGAGAACACGACGTCGGTGTCGTCGGGGTTCACTACGGTCTTCAAGACTGTCACCCCAACCGCTACTGCGACGCTCACGGTCCCCGTAACGGTCTCGATTGAGGAGACATTCGTGAGCACATTCACCGCACCCGGAGAGACGTTGGAGTTTACTGTAACGTGCGTCTGTTTACTGTTGTATGTGTATTGCACGAACTAACACGGTGAAATCAACAGCCAAACTCTGCTTTCAACTGTGGATATCGTTCAGACGCAAGCATCCAGCCCTGAACAAGCCGGTCTCCTTCCAGTGAACTCGGCAGCGACCTCGCCCCTTGGAATGTCTATGGTTTCTGCGTTATCGGTGTCGGCTTTGTGTTGTGTTCTTGGTGCGACGTTCCTACTGTAGGGTTATAGATGTGGAAGAATGACAAGACTAGTTCACGGCCTGTCGTCATCGTCATACGGACTGGTAGGAAGTTGCCCACGACTAAAGTATTCATATTTATTTTATGAGGGATATACGTTGATATGGACCCTCTTCCTGCCCTGGAGTTAAACTTCGTGGCATGATATGATCTCCGTTACACAGCAAAGCAAAATCCTAAAAAGCACTAATATACAGCGATGTTACACAACAAAACAAGGATTCCAATTACGATTGAGCTTCCAGAACTTTGAGATGGCCCATTCCACATGCGCCCTTCTGGAAGTCTCGGACTAGACGGTATTTCCGGACCGCGGTGCACCCTTGCACATCGCAAGTTGGCGGGATCGTAGGAGGAAGTCGAAGCACCTGGGGTGCAGGCGCAGGAGCACTATCTACTTCCATTTTGCTATCTTCCGGGTTTGGAGGAAGCACCGCGACTGGCACGGAGAACGAGAGCGTCATCACACGCTCAGCCTCGCCATCTTCACCCTCGATCTTCGACTGAGGGCGAGCGCTCGAGACCCAGCGGTACATGGTGGGTGGAGGAGCAGCGTTCTCTGGGGTCTCATCCTCTTCGCCCTCGCCCTGAGCCTCCCCAGGACCTGGACGGTCCTCTGCAGTGGAGAGGGCGTTTCGTTTTCCTCGTGCACGGGATTGTTTCTTTAGTAAGCGGTTGATAGTCTCCGCCTGGGACAAACTGTCAGCTCCTTGAGCAGGAATAGTAGGATGGAATGGGGCTGACCTTCTCGTCCTCTAATTTCTTCTCGGTTAAATTGCGTCGCTTCCTCGCGGTCTCCTCCCGTTTCAAGGCTATCTCATCCTCCGTTAACGGCTTTTTCTTGCGAGAGTTCGCAGGCTCCGCTGGACAAAGGCCGCTAATGAGCGTTAGGCATGCTTGGATTCCAGATCACTCACTCAGCGAAACGTGCGACGAATCCACTACATTCCTCAAGACGGCTTGGCGCGCCGTGAGAGCACGACCCCCAGCCCCGGGTGTCGCTACGGATGTGGAACGCGTAGAAGCAGCCTCATCGTCTTCGTCTTCGTCGTCTTCATCTTCTGATTCAATGTCGCTGCCTAACGGTACACTGAGTTTACGAGAGGCGTGAACACGATTTTACGGCGCACCACGAGAGACGGCAGCCCTTCTGCGTGAACGCGAGGGGGTCTCTGCATTGCCCTGAGGTAGCTTGAGCTTGATTTTAAGCCGGGGTTGCGATCGCGAAGAAGACGCTGCTGGTGCAGGCGAGGAAAGGCCATCTACGTCGGAGTTATCCTGATTGCCTTTGAGCCACATAGTCGCAGTCGATAAGAAGTATACGTACATCAATTAACTCATCCTCTATATCTTCCTCTATAACGTCCTTATCATCCACAACACCCTCGTCGTCGTGTTCCACGTCAATTTCGGGATCTCCCTCTACATCTTCTTGTTCTCCCTCGTCGTCTACGTCCATCTCAAGCTCATCGTCTTCCACCGGCTCGGACTGCACTTCTGAGTACGTTCCCGTGAAGGGAGTTGAGTGCGAGTGAGAACATGCGTGACAAACACTACTCACCGCTCTCAGCATCCTCGGATTCCTCCTCGTAGACTACTACAGGCTTACGTCTTGGCGGCATTCTTGTGCGTATGAGAAGAGCGTGTTACCAATGACGACAAGATAATATCCAGTAACGGTAGTCTAAGGGGATTGAGATAGTAAATAAAGGCAGATCGGGGTGAGGAGAAGCTGAAAGGGTAATGTCAACTCGGTACCTGAGGCCTGAGGCCTGAGGGAGCGCGTTCGCTAGCGCTTGGACAAGTGGCCAGATCCCGATCTGGGGAGAAGGCGGATCACACGGCACTGCTGTATGGCACACACGTCGGTTCGCGAGCACCTGGTCCTCGCCATCGTCGACGTCCCTGCTGATAGGCAGTTCATTCGGCGGCCCGATGCTTATCGTCTAGCTTCACTGCCGGCGGCCCCTGGAGCGAACGCTCCTTAAAATTGACCGTCGGTCCCAACACCAAGTCGCAGGCCCATCCCAGGAACGTCGACCAAGCTCAAGGCTCTAGTACTTATGCGGGCTCTCTACCTCCTGGCAACACTCATTCTCGGAGCGAGCGCCCAGCCATCGCCTGAAGAGCTCGCGCCGCTTTATGAAGCGTTAGCTAATAGGCCACTAGAGGCCGACGAGGTCGCGCTCTACCGTCGCGTTCCACTCTCAACAAACGATGACACCGTGGCGCCTCTGGTGGACTTGCAAGTCTATGCGCCACCTGTTATTCCTCATGGGGGGACAAGCTGCATAGTTCAACTACTGCAGCACGACTTTGGAGATGGGAGCTACGGCAACCCTGCCGTGGTTCCGTACGAACCCCCCGCTGCTAGCGGGTGTGGAACGCCTGGAGAATGGGCAGCGATTACGCTTAACCTCACCGTGTATTCGTGAGTGTCCTGTCTCAGCCGGAAATTCAAGGATATTCTAACGACAACGTCTCTCCAGGAATGGAACACAGTACGACCGCTTGAGCGTAAGGAACTCATACGATGGAGGTATTGTTGCCAACTGATACATGTCTTTACACTGACAGTCCATGTATCTATCTCATGTCGAAAGTAGGTACTGGTAGGCACTTGGCTGAAGCACTGAGCAGACTTTTAATCAGTTTGGCGGCACTCGAGCGCGGAACCCACCAAGACGGGCACAATCTGGACGTATGTTTTCTTCCCTCTCGGGTCTCTGCTGCTCGCTGACTAGCACATAGTACGTACGTTGGTAGACCGCGACAAAATTAGCATGGACCGGGCTCATGTGTTTTCAGCGTCAAAGATGTCACTCACTACAGTGCCCTCTTCGCCAAGTCCGGCGACCTCCTCATGGATTTTAGCAATATAATCTCCACCGACTTGTGAGTGCGTGTGAGTAGATGCGACGATATGTGAAACTCATCGTGGTTGTAGAGCCTTAGATGGCATTTTCCATGGTGTGCCCACCCTCGAGAATGTCGTACACTCTTCGCACTCATGGATAACACCCAGTGACGTTGACGGGAACATTCTATGGACCAACGCGGCTCTTCCCTCGTCCCGCGGTCGCCGACTTGGTTATTCCAATCAGCAATCTCTCCCCAAATCAGTCCAATTTTTTCACCATTGACGATGACGCCGGAGGGAGTGCCATTGTGACTGTCCCACGCACTGCACAACAGGCGTTCGTCGAGGTGTATGCGTCCGGAAACTCTGCGGAGGAATTCTGGTACCTCAATACACCCGACGAGTTCCTTCCGTACTTTCCTGTCTCTACCGGCCTCATTGGCAAGGGTCCCTTCCGTGAAGTCCAAGCACTTGTCGACGGCAAGCTCGCTGGTGTTGTATGGCCCCACGCTGTGATCTATACCGGCGGCATCACTCCTACGAACTGGCGGCCGCTAACAGCCTACGGGACGTACGACCAACCTACATACTTCGTGGATGTCTCTCCCTTCCTTCCACTACTGGCCGACGGTACGAACCATACCATCACATTACGAGTACGTGGTCAAGGTGACTCGCCAACCATCAACTCCAATTGGTTCGTCTCGGGGTCTTTGCACGTGTGGCTGGGCAAATCCGAAGTGTCCGGGAACATTACGAAGTATTTGGTGGATGCGGAGCCACGTCCGCGCACTACTGGAAACGTGTCCGCGGACAACTCGACTGTCGTAACCTCGGTGGTTGCCAATCGATAGGTCGTAATTGAGGCCGTCTTGCATGGAGATGCGGGCGCGAAAACTGTCAGGTTTGAGCAACATCTCGGGTACTCGAATGAACAGAAATACATCGGGGAAGGTTGGGTCCAAGTGAGTTGTCGACTACTTTATTCGTGTATGAGTCACTCTGACTAATCGATGACAAATTAGTGGGGTACTCAGCTGACCGAGGGTACAACTCGATCGACGCATGGCGGTAGCGTCATCTTCCGGGATGCATTTTCATATCCATTGTCGGTCTTTTCAAACTACACCTTGTACGAGATGCAATTCGGTAAGTCTCCTGCCGCTTTCTATAGGCCGACGTCCTAATGACCTCCATTCGGTTAGGCGGGTACGGCTCCGCGATTAACCAGACCTACGCCCGCGTGCTCCGGTCGCCCGCGTTCGCGCATGCCGCGCGGACGACGTTGTCGATCCAGCGCGCGCAAGGCACAGTGGGGATGGACGACTGGCCGGGCCTCCGGCACGCCATCAACGGCACAGGCGCGACCGACCAGCAGTTTGCGTTCACGGCGTCCTCGGGCGAGACGTATTTTAGGTCGCTCGCAGCTCAGGACGATGCGTGGGTGCGCGACGCTGTGTGGGGCTCTCTCCGCGACGCAGAGCCCCCTGTACCGAAAGAGCAGCTCTTCCCCGGCGGCGGCCCTGGGTTTCGTCGGGACGTGGTCGGGATGGGCTCGCGTCTCGGCCGGCGCGCGGTGTGAGATTTGGCTGCATCAAGATATGTGTCCAGGTTGGCCTGCGGGAGATACGTCGGAGGGAAGGGTGGTCAGGTGTGCATTTGTGGTCGTATCGCTGTTCCGTGTTGCGAGCGGGCTTGGGAGCGGGCCAGTGATACGAGACTGAATCTGTTTCGTCCGCTACCCGCAGTCAGACTCGACGATTGTTCACCGTTCCCTTGGTGCGTTCAACCGGGTGTTCGACGGTGCTATTGGTACGAAATGTCTCGTCGCGCTCGCACGTCTCGCAGGCCGAGAAGGATCCAGCGGTCCACACTTGAGCCCGTTCAATAACGCCTCGCAACCAGGCCTGGGGCCTCATAACCTTGGTGACAAAATGAACACACCCGACGGAGCGGAGGCTTGGTCTTCGGATGGAGCCGTCTCAGAACATGTCCCCCCACTGATTCGAAGCTCGTTGGTGACCGGCACCCCGGGGATTTCGATAGCCGGATTGTCGCGGTTGTCTCTGCCCCCAACATGTATATTGTCACAAAACGCGTGACATAACGCGTCTGGTACGATCACCTGACTCGCATTGTTGAATGGGCGCCAAAGGCCACTCTTGCAATTGCCGTGGCGAAACATAGTGGAGCTGCGCCTCGTATTTATTCCCGTGTCTCCCGCGTGTCTCTCTTTCCACTACCACCAGCAACATCTACACGGACCTAGATTCGTTCTTCCATCTACTATGGCCCCCAAGCGCAAGTCGGACGTGCTCGAGCCTGTACTCAATGCCACCGACCCTGCCCCAGCCACATCCAGTGGGGTGGTCAGCGGCGATGGGGCTACGCCCTCTGCCGCGAAGAAGGTTCGCACGAACAAAGATGCCGGTGAAGGTTCATCTTCGGGTACGAAGAAGGGCAGAGTACCCGCGAGACCCGCAGATTGGCGCGAAGTCGTGCTTGAAGGCGAAGAGGTATGGACGCTTTTCACACGTTTGTGCTAGTCAACTTACATGTGTCGACTCTCAGGACGGCGGTGTCCCTGTCTAGTACGTGCTTTGATCTGATACGCGTCTCCCAAAATTTTCGGGGCTAACACGAATCTAGTGACGACTGTAACGAAGTACGCCGGAAGATCAGAGCGTTGCAGAAGACGCCTGGTTTCAAAGTACGTGCTATAGATTCGAGGTGATGCCAATCCACTTTTAACAAGTCATTTGCATAGGTGACGCACTGGCTTAAGGATATTGGCGACATCAATTCGAACTCGTTCGGCCGCTTCAGTGAGTTTGCGACGAACATGGGTGTCGCAATCCCACCGCTGATCACATGTTTTAGTGAAAGCGTCAGGCCCAACCGGCGGAGCAGGGAACGGAACGTATTATGCTGCGTAAGTCTTGACACTAATTAAGCGTTCTTACGCTGACGGTGATGCCCCTAGGTACGTCTACTTCGAGAAGGTCAGGATCGCCGAAGGGAAGAAGAAGACACCGAAGCGTCTGCGGAATGAGCATGAATACCTGAACGGAATGGCCCTGGAGGACCGTAGCAGAGAGTGGGTCTTCATGCCTCGGTGAGGAAAGGCTAGCAATGCAACCTCATACACCTGAGGTCTTGTGCGCCAGTACTGTACATCTTGCATAATCCCTACGCTTCGTCTATATCCCTATCCTTTCGCCATGCTTCAATCCATTGTATGATTCGTGCGACATTCGAATCAAGATCCTCTGTCGCTTCGCTTTGTAGCTCAACGACAATTTCCTGCGCGTACGACGACCGAGCCTCGTCTAGGACGACTTCCATGATTTCTGCTTCATTGTTCTCCTGAATCTTCTTCAAGGGATAGTTCCTGGTTGCTGTCAATTTAGACGCATGGCCAGCGGACAAGGTTAATCGCCTACCTCTTCTCAAGACGCTCCCAAAGTTTAGTGTGGTCGCATCTGAGTACAACCACAAGATCTGCCCATCGTTCTGGGAATATTTCGCATGTGTGCCAGTCGAGAATGATCCCACCCTCGGACGCAAAGGGCTCAAGCTCATCCAAGAGCTGAGGGGGGCTATACTGATCAGAGGAGGGATCGGAGCCCGGCTGGTACACAACATACCTTGTCCTCATCCACTGTGTAGCTCTGCCACTCCTCATCGTACTCTTCGTAGAGATTCTTGTCCTTGACCAAGTCTCCGACGTTGATGTGTTTCAACGGTACAGGGGATTCTTGGGCCAGAAGCTCTGCATGGGTAGTCTTGCCGGTACCCGGAGTGCCGGTGATGATGATGACGGGGGCTTTTCTTGCTGCCGACATAGTGATAGCAATGTGAGGATACGCGGTACGCACGCGGGAAGATGGAACGAGTGCCCTAGGCGCAGGTGGATCGGTAACACGGATGTTGTGAAAAAAGAGGCGCGGGATTCCGCTGTGAGTTCTATCGGTTGTTTCCGAACCGAAGCAATTGAAGAGATCGATCGGGCCGGAACTGAACGGGCCGGGGGTGGGACTGGTGTGGCGTGTTTGTCGTCCGACCTCGGCGCTGAGGGCCTTCAACTTCAAGCTTCAAGTTCCACTGTGCTGAAATAGCTCTGAGTTCTCGGCGCGAGCCGTTGATAGACTGCGCAGCGTTCTCAAGGACGCCATGGCTAGACGGGGCGCGGGTGCTCAGGGAGGATGGTGGGAGGGAGGTGCCTGGTGCGTGTTAATTACGCTGGGCGCGACAAGCAGGCATGTGGCATGGGAGGCTTCCTTGGACCATCACTACCATCCAGCCCAGGGCGCAGGCGACGGGCCTTCTCCATTGAATCGCGCCTGTTGCGGCTCCCACCGATCAGTCCGACGCGGGCAAGAGGGCGACAGATCTGCATGGCCGAAACGTCCCGGTTGCCGTCATCGCAGGCCCGCCGCTAGCCAACTGCCACTCGCACCCAGGGTAGACTGTGATTGCTTTTCCCCGCACGGCCGTCCCCACCATGGCCCCCTCTCCCTCCCCGCCCCATCATACGTTTGCGGCGCCCCTCTTGACTCCTCGGCGACAGATGCGCTCCTCCTGGTGAGGTCGTCTTGCCCTCTTCCTCCATCTCGCCGGCTATGAGCTTGGGCTCTCCGTCCTACTTCTCCTCTTCTTCGCCTTCCGCCCTTCTTTCCCCGTCCATTCTTGTCCCGACGCCCACCGTCCTTGCTGCGAAGACGTCCATTTTCACGACCACAACAACGACCGAGGTCTTCTCCGCGTTCATTACACCCTGCCCGGAGATTACAGCCCCTCCGGCACCGCCCAACGTCGTCCATGTCGTCATACACACAACCGTCACTATTTCTGACTACTCCCAATTCTTCAAGAATGTCCCTATCACTGCCTTCCACCCATCCTACATCGCCCTTCCTGACGGCTCTTTAGTGAGCTCGGTATTTGAGGCCAATCTGCACGTTTCCCAGGCTTGGCTAGTCATGGGCGGCGCTCTAGGGATATTCTACCTCAGGAATACCTACAGGTCCATCCAATATACCCGGGGCGTGAAGGCGAAGAACAAGTCTCTCTTTCATATGCTCATCCTGAGCCAGGCGATCGGCCTTATTGTCGCTGTCTCTTTCACGACAGCAAACTTCCTGCCTTCAGTGGACTGTACCGTGTCAGTTAGATGCCCCCTTTTCGCCGATACTTCAACGTTTACCAATTATTGCAGAGTCGGGATGTCCAAGAAAGCCGGAGCATTGCTTTCGTCCACGCTCCTGGTACGGGATATATTCGTGCATCCGAGGTTCTCCGTGATAACCAGTTGTGTGCAGGTAACGGGCATCATGGGAACAAAGGCCTACCGGTGTCTCAGCAATGCGGGGTTTGTGGTCGTGATATTAGCGTGTATACGCGCCGCAATTATTGCCGTGTCGAGCGTGGTTGTGGCAGAATACCGAGGTGGTAGGCGGTTCACGGGTAAGCCATTTTCCTTAAAGGCGCGGCGCACTTCTGATCTTCTGCAGGCACTTGCGAGACGTTGCATGAATCACATCTCCTCCCTGTTTCTATCATTCTCCAGTTCGTGGAGACTTGCTTTATCTGCTTCTGTTGTGAGTGCCGGGCCATATGCTTGATATATATGTGCTAACATCGAATAGTCCTTTGGGCCGTCTGGCGATCGTATCGGAGTCCAGCCGAGCATGCTAGATTGTCACTCAGCTTGACAGAAGGTGATCAGGCGAGCGTCGTAGGTGTATTCGAGGACGGCGACGTCGTTCAGAGCGACATCCGTCGTGGATGGTGGGATTATGTACCCAATTCGAGCCCCTATGAAAAGCAGGCTAATCCTCAGTCCCGTCCTGAGGAGAAAGTCAAGGCGTGCCCTAAAGGTCGATTCCGACGGTGGTTATACGGCGATCCAGTCTTACCAAGCACCGTCTTCCAGCCTCATGAATCGATGGCCCCTCCACCCCCAGGGGCAGCGCGCACATCCACGTTGTCCAATTTCCCACCCTCGCGGGTCTCAGCCAATTACGAGCCGGAGTATCCCCGCGCTGGTTCACCGCCTCCCCCGTCGGTCATGGATCGAATAATCCGCTATGTTCCGCGTGCAGATCTCCTTCGAAATATGCTAAAAAATGAAGTGAGCATGCCAATTTTGCATGCATATAATATCCTTCTGATAAGGGCCAACGACAGCTTCTATACACGACTTTGAACTCGGCAGCGCTGCTCGCCATTGCCATTGTCATGCTGGTCGGAATCACGCAGGAGGTTCTCCTCGGCGCCAACAGTTGGATTATGCTGGACTGTGAGCTCTTTTCTTGACGTCCGTTGACATGCCCTGACTGTCGTGATAGGGCTTGTCATCTCTCTGTGCACCATGCATAGTTTCAGCCGTGTCGCCAAACGCCACGAGCGAGAAGCGTGGCTAAAAGATCCCGCAAACTGGGGCTCCGTACGCCGCGCCGAAATCGAGGATCTGACGTGGCAGCCTAGGAACACTCGGCGAGAGTGGTCTCCTGTCAGTGTAGACTGGCGGCAGCGACCTCGCCGTCTCACGGAGTCGGAAGTTTCCAGCCAAGTCGTGCGCACCACTGTTTCCGACGCTTACTCCTCTGCTCGCCAATCCCGTGTACGATCCATCTCAATTTCGATCCCACGCTCTACAGAACGGCCAGGTATTTCCTCTCGGGCAAGCTCTCCTATGTCCTCACCTGCGCCATCCATCGAAAGCCACCTTCGCCCTCCCATCATGCCACACAGTATTAGCCACGGTTCGCCCACCATCTTACCCTCTCCCGAATGGCCTTCTACGGCCGTGAGCACGCCGCACTCCGGCTCCCACACGGCTTCCCGCTCTTCTTGTGATCCACCCCTCCTGCGATCTTCTTCTGTACCCGCCCCACGCCCTCGACGACGATCGCAAGCGCGGCGAACAACCACCCCTCCCCCGTGCCCGAATGATCTTAGCAAGAGGTAGACTTATACCCCCTCTTCTCCGTCACCTCCGCCCACTGGTGCCCCCTCCTTCGTTCTGTCTCTGGTCCCTTCGTACCCCATTTTCATTTTACCGGCGCTCCGTCGCCGTGTTTTGGTAGGGCGCATCATTGAGCTAATTGCGCTTCTCACTTGACCATTGTACAATATTGCAAGAATATCTGTCGCATTGCTGTGTCGCAAAATTGTATCCTTTGACACACTACGATCCTACATTCTCTTCCTGTGCTTAGTGCGACTTGTGACGTCAATTTCCCCGATTACTGCTCGGGTTCAAAGCAGGTAGGGAAGCGAGAGATGGCGCGTCCTTTGATGGTGAGGCGAACGGTGGCAATATGCACGTGCGGCGTACGATACTGACCCTCTCGGCCGACAGATGACGCGACGCAGCCTCTCAAAGTCTTGGGATATCCTCTCGCCTGTTGGTCTACATAGGCTGTATCCGTCAGTCGGCAAGCGTCTCAGAGGCACTTATGGTTTTCCTATCTGATACTGCAGGCAAGCAACTTCTAAGGATGAGGCCTTCTGACACGGTGAACTCCACCTCAGACTCGACTTGAATCGGGTGTCCGAGCTGACAGATAGACCTCAGGAGGCTGCGCGGCATCCCTTACCAGCGCCGTCAGCCTCTGGCCGGATGACATAAAGGCGGGTCGATCCTTGCGCCCCCTCCTTGTCGCTCTTCTACGTTCGCCCTTCGCAAAGCCGGTCTTTGCGTCGACCCCCGCCTGCCAGAAGTCTTCCCAATCAGCTGCACTCTGCACACCAAAGACTTCAGCCGACATGCCACGGTCTCACCTGATTCGCGGTTCACTTTTTCTCATGGTCCTGGTGGCCTTGGCGGGACCCGTCGTTGGTACGCGTCGTTCCATCTCACGCTGTTCGACGACAGTGGGCTGACAATCTGCACCATAGCGGACCCGAACGATTGGGTTGGCGTGCAGTATGCGGCTCAGGGGCCGAAGGGCTCAGACACGTCCTTGGCGCGGCAGCGTATCTTAGACATGGCGAGCAGCACGGCGAAGAAAGGTCCCTGGAGTGAGTGAGTTCTCTGGCGCTAAGGAGACGATGAGCACTAACGTTGCGCCGTCGTACAGCTGTCACATCGAAGAAGAATGTGAAGCCTCCGAGTGGCGATGTGAAGGACTACCTGAGCTGGGCACCATAGTAAGACAATGCGGTCGAGCATATAGCGACTACCCCGTTCGATGCTCACATTCGTGCTAGTCATTGGCCAAACTGCAACTGGTGTTCCAGCGGTTCTGCTCACCTCTCGGGGCCCAGCCAGGGCAACAGCAGCTCCGATAGCGATGACGGTACAAGTGATGATGATGACCCGTACGGAGACAGCAACGATCCGTACGAAGACGGCGGTGTTTATGACGACGATGACGATCTCCTCGCGGTCGATAATCTCATCTCAGTCGATGGTTTGCCCCTTGGCCTCGACGTCGTTCTACCTAGGGAGATCGGCCACTCGCCTCAAGGCCGGCATCATAGTCGCATGCTCCGGAAGAGACGCCTCCTCAACCGTTCAGCATCCGAGGCCACGCCCACATCAACGGAGAACATCGTCCAAGCCCAGGGCAGAGTGGACGTTCCGGATGACCCTTCGCTGCCCACAGATGCAGACGGCTACCCTGTACTGCCAACAACGCCTCCAGGTGTCCTCCCTAGCTCGCTTCCCTACAAATCGTCGACAACCTATCAGACATTGACCGGGACACCCAACCCAGCAGAAGCTCCTGCGCGTACTCAGAAGCCAAAGAAGGCCGGGTGCACGCCCTCGCCAACAACCAAGCTGGCTCCTTCAGCAAGTGCGTAATCAGTCTGGAATGCACGGCGATTGTATCATGTTAACACCTAACCATATAGCATGGACCACCTGCCCATACGTCGTCCGTGACGGCAAGGTGAACCCGGACGTGCGCACCCTGCCCGACTCTCCGTCGGCGGTGGCCATGTCGCAGTCGGTTCTCTACAATGCTCTCGCGTTCGCGATTCAGAAGTCAAACAAGGCATACTCGCAGGCCGCAGCCAAATTCGTCGACACATTCTTCCTTTCGTCAACGACGGGCATGAATCCGAACATGAACTACGGCCAACAAGTACGTGGACCCGGCAAAGAGCACCAGATGGGCACATGGACGGGCATCCTCGACCTACGCGGGTTAGTCAAGGTCGTGAACGGCATCAACGTTCTCAAGGCTGCCGGGAGCAGCGACTGGACTGCAGCTAGGGAGCGGGCTATGACAGACTGGATGAGGTCGTACGTCTCATGGCTGGAGAACAGTGCACTGGGCAAGCAGGTTGCGAAGAAAGCCAAGTAAGTCTCTATTTCTCTACTCCGAATAGTGTCTGCAGGACCTTCGCTGAACATGATATAGCAACCACGTCACCTTCTACGTCAACCAGCTGGCGGCGGCGAAATTATATCTCGGCGATATCCAGGGTGCTCAGGGCGCGTTGAAGAACTATTTCGACCATCAGTTCAAAGACCAGGTCGCGCAATCCGGCGAGCAGCCTTTTGAAGCTGTCCGTACTCGCCCGTACCACTATCGTTGTTTCAACCTGGAAGCCATGATTGTAAGCGGGGTGAATCGGTCTTTATACGTGTCCTAGCTCACCGCACGCCTAGACCAATGCAAAGCTCGGCGATGAACTCGGCATGGACTTCTGGTCCGCGAAGTCCAAGTACGGCGCGACGATCCAGAACGCCGTCGACTACGCCATGAACGCTGACCCCAAGTCGGAAAACATCGCGGACATCTTCCCGCATGTCGCGGCCGCAGCCGCGGCGTACGGGGATCCGAGCGGCAAGTACGCTGCGTTCCTCAAGAAGCACCAGCCCGACTATGCCACGCAGCCGTTCTGGTACTACGACCAGTCTGCGGCGGTCCCTCACTCACCCGCGGGCGCAGCGGCGTCCAAATCCAAGCATCAGGGGCGCAGCATCCAGTCGCTGGTCGCGCAGGGTGTCGACACGGCGCATGAGGCAGTGCTCAAGGACACCGAGACGGTGCAAACGCTGGCGATAGATGCTGCCAGCAAGATGGAGGCAGGAAGGATACCGTTTGTTTGTCCTGCGGTGTTCGACGAGTCGAAAGAGACCGAGCTCGAGGACGGGCTGTTCGTCACATGTGATGAGCTCAAATCATATTACGAGATCATAATCCCTGTTGATCCCGAGGCGTTGTAGTTAGTGTAGGTAGGGGTAATTGAATAAGTGACTAGCTGGGTAGAAAGTCTTCTGCGTGCGTAAAAGCGCGGGATTGGGCCGGTTCCCGTACGAGGTGGCTGGGAATGACGATGTGTGCAAATGTAGGCAAGGCCAGAGCTTCAGGGACACCAGTGGCTACAATTGGGACACAGGCGCCGGCGTCGGGGGACAAACACAAGGGCGGACGTGTGCGCGCGGGTCTTCGTTACGCCATCATCGTCCCTCCTCCCTCACTGTATTCTATTTTTCTTCCTCCCTCAGACCCTCCATAGACATGGCCGACGCTGCTTCTGGCTCTACAGAGAGGTCCGTTCAGGTCAAGCTTGTGTTGCTTGGTGAGTCTCCCACCTGTATCCACGCCCAGCACGCCGTTCGGACTTCACCTCCGACCTTCCCGCCTGCTCTTTCCGGGGTAGTAGCAAGGAATATTTGGATGTTCGGCACACTGCTGGGCATGGGACTCTATAATGGAGCAATTAACTGAGGATCACAACCCCTCATAGGCGAGGCGGCCGTTGGAAAGTCGTCAATCGTGCTGCGCTTCGTGAGTGGTCGCTACATCTCTATCTCTGGCCTTCTCCCGCAACTCGCTGTTACAGGTCTCGAACGAATTCCAGCCCAACAAGGAGCCAACGATTGGTGCCGCTTTCCTTACACAGAAGTGCCGTCTGGAGGACCGTGTGTTGAGATATGAGATTTGGGATACGGCTGGACAGGAACGTTTCCACTCGCTCGCGGTGTGTAGCAATCGCCATTTCCTTGGTACTCCAGTGGCTCATAAAGTTTTGTCCTCATATAGCCTATGTACTACCGCAACGCCCAGGCTGCTGTGGTTGTCTACGATGTCACTAAGGCGTCTTCGCTGGAGA
Source organism: Grammothele lineata (assembly GCA_002150815.3). Lineage (NCBI taxonomy): Eukaryota > Fungi > Basidiomycota > Agaricomycetes > Polyporales > Polyporaceae > Grammothele > Grammothele lineata. Next base: position 281,270 of record NDFF03000382.1, on the reverse strand, counting down.
AAGCGAAGACATGGGTGAAGGAGCTTCAGCGTCAAGCGAATCCCAACATCGTCATCGCCCTCGCGGGCAACAAGATTGATCTCGTCACCCCTTCTGCCTCCTCGTCAAGCGCGACCGAATCCGAAGACGAGGCGGACGACGCGACGGCGACCCCTGGCGAATCGGCGACCTCGGGCGAGCCCGAGAGCCTTCGCCAGGTTCCCCGGGACGAGGCGGAGGCGTACGCGCAGGAGGCTGGGTTGCTCTTCTTTGAGACGTCCGCGAAGACGGGCGACGGAGTTGTGGAAATCTTCACCGAGATAGGTAAGTTGGCTCGCTTATGTGCCTGTCGAGAGGCGCTGTACTCACCACTCCGCGCTCCCCGTAATCCACTCACGCAGCCAAGAAGATCCCCATCGACCAGATCCTGGCGTCGACCCGTGGCGGTCAGCGCCCGGGCGCAGCATCTGGTCGTGCTCAGGAGGGAGGCGTCAACCTCGAGGAGAACAACGCGAAGGGCAAGGATGCGTGCAATTGTTAATCACGCAGTCCCCGAGACGACACCCCCCTGCACCCATCCTGTCACGAGCTCTAATGCCTTCTTACAGTACCATTTACCCTCCTCGTTTCTCCTTACTCCCGTTTGATCTATATGCCCTTCCTCATACATGTACTTGCTGTCGTATTGGACCGACATATCATTTATTGATGTTGTCTGCGGTAGATCGGTTTGTTGCGGAGAAGGAATGTGATTGAATGGGTAGGTTTCATCTATGAGAGCGTGGTGGGACCGTATCAGAGCCGTGCCCACGGTGGGACGACGCGGAGGGCGGGCGCGGAGGAGAGGAGCGGGTAGAGGAGGGCCCGATCAGCCGAAGACGTCGACTGCGAGATGCGCCACGGAGCACAGAATTGTGGCTTCGTCTCCTGCTTAGGCGCACTGGTGTACGCAACACATGTCCGACCGCTCCTGTCCGACGATGCCCTCTCCGCATCTTGCTTACCTACCACGCTGACCTCGAGCAAACGCCTCCAGCTCTCCGCCATCCCACCATGTCGGCGGACCTGCCCCCGACATACACCCAAGAACCCTCCGAGTCTGACGTACAGCTCTCGGATGACTCGGACCACCTCAGCTTTGTCTCCGCGCCAGACGGCGTAAGCGACTCCCTCTCAGATGCGGATCCGCCGTCGGCTCTCGCGTCCCCGGCGGGTCCCCAGATCGTCATCATACCCGTCGCGGACGGCGGTGTGCACTTCCAGAAGGGATACCTAGGCGCAGACAACGAGCGTGCGGCGATCGAGGGCGAGCTGCAGATTAAGAGCGCGCAGGCGGAATTCAGATGGCAGAAAGTGTGAGTTTGTGCACTCTGTGTGCCTTGCGAATGCAGTGTGCTCAGTCCTAGCATGAAAGATCGGTTGGCTTGCGGTCGGTCGAGAGGGCCCATCAACGAGAAATCGAGCTCGCGAGCACAGAACTCATCCTGGCTGCGACTCCCGACTCTGCGCTCCAACAAAGATCTAGCTTTGCCTTCTCAATACCCCTTCCTGCCGACACGCCGCAGTGTCTCCACACATCCCGCTCGTCGCTCGTGCATGTCCTCACGGCGACAGTGATTCCCTTGGACGAAGGTATACCACCAATTCGCCGCTCGTACCTGGTGCATACACGGAGGTATACTTCGCACACCCATGTTCTTCCTCCCACTCCGGAAACATGGACAATCTCTGAGCCGAGCAAAGTCGAGGTGCAACTACCCCGCACAACATTTAGAGCAGGAGAACCCGTCCCTATCTATATCACGGTGCCCACGCCGGACCCGGAGTTCGTTGTGGAGCGAGGGATGCGCTTGCGGAACCTCCGTGCTGAGCTTGTCCGTATTATCCACATCAAGAACGACGAGACAGACGAAGGCGAGCTGAATGATTACGACTTCCTGGATGCGCCCCCGGACGACGAGGGGCAGCCATCGACTCCATCCCAGAAGCGACCACCTCCCATCCCGTCCACTTCTCGGCAAGCCCTAGACTTTGCGCCAATGGAGAAGGAAGCGGGAGAGCGTAAAGTTGTGGCATTATCTGGCGCGTCGTGCCGCCTCCATCCGTCTCGTCCCGTCCGCATACGACTCGTACTACACCCGCCCTCCGACGCTCCCCGGTCAAGCACTCCCTACCATCCCCTCCCGGCCGAAGAAGTCATCTCCGCGGATTCGGAAGTCGAGTGCGCGTCTATCACGCAGTCGACACTGCTGCATACTGTGTCGTTTAGACTGCTCGTCCACGCAACTTTCATGAACATGTCAAGTCACACTGAGCGCGTCTCTACAGAGTCAATACCACTGCTTATTCTTCCCCCCGCTGCTCCTCTTCCAGAGGTAGAGCCCTCGGTGGACGCTGCCTATCTGAAAAAGCATGACCAACCGCCCTCTAGGACAGTCAGGCTGGACGATGTCGAAGTACCACAATACTCGGAAGCGGGTCCTAGCGCGGTCGCCGGCGCGCCCCCTCCCTTCGAGGAGCGCGAAGCACCACCACCTTTTTGGACTGCCGAAGCTGAGGCGTCCACTTCCTCCCATCCGCCCACCTTCTTTGAGTCCGAAGCTTCGACCTCCCGGCTACCCACCTTTCTCGAGTCTGAGCAGGAGATCTACGTGCCTCCTTCCGAGGACCCGTCGCTCGCTCCACCGAGCGGAGCAGGGCACGCGGTCGACGGCACGGTACGGTCTTCGGAGGAGCAGCCCGTGTTCGCGGGTGAGGGCACGCTCTTCGGCTTCCGACCCGCGGACCAGTTCGACGGATATGCGGACGACGCTGCGCTCGCGCTCGCACATGAACAGCAGCGGCGCGCGGGAACTCCCCCGCCCTCGCTCGAGATGGCAACGCACGATGCGGATGTGACCGGGCTCGCGAGCATGACCCCCGGCGAGGCCGGGGCCGCGATTGAGGCGCTTGGCCTCGCACTCGACCACCAGCACCACCCGCACCACCTCCGCCACCACGACCTCGACCTGCACGACCCTCCGCCGGACATTGAGGGCAGTGCAGGCCCGCCGCCTCCTCCGCCCCCGATGGACGACCCGTCGGACCCGCCGCCGTCGATCGACTCTGCTGAGTTCCGCGCACCCGGAGCGGCCCACACGCACGCGCGCGAGGGGGGCACGCCCCCGCCTGCGCGCGCGCAGAGCCCGCCGGCGCCGCTGCCCCCGTTAGCGATCCCGCACCGGGCTGCGGCAGACGATGTCGAGGGCGAAGAGGGCGCGCACGGGCACGCGCCGCCGCCGTACCGCGTGCCGGGCATGGGCATGGAAATGGACTTGGACATGGGGCACGAGGACCACGAGGACCACGGGCGGGTGGTGCACCCGCCGCCGTACATGGATCTCGTACACGACTCGCAGCGCTGAGTCTTGGGAGTGCTAGTAGAGGGAGGCGTGCTTGAAGTTATGCATCGGTCAGAACGTGGCCTGAATTGTTTCTGTAGACTCCGTATCATCGCATCCAGGCATACAGAACGCATCCATTTGTCTCAGTAGCAGTGAAGAGCTTGATGTACTTATCTTGAACTATGTGCGGTCGCGCGCGCTGATGTGAAGTACTGGGCGTAAGCCTCTCTTCCATTTGTAGACGACATGATTGGTTACAACACGATACAATCTACCTCGTATTTCGAACAAGTGCCCACAATCTAAGGCATGAACACCCTGATTGGACTGAGGACCGACAATCTTGGCTGCGATTTGACCTCGTGGAGTCGTAGAGCATAACGACAGCAGAGGATACCTTAGCAGCCTAATAACAAACGATGGCGCAGAGGACAGAGCAAGAAGGGGTTTATAACGATATCATTGTTAACCAAGATAGCTACACGGTGTCTACGGGCTCTGGTCAGAGGCGTACGCTAGAGAATACGACAGTACATGCGTACGCAAAGATTCGGCGAAGAGATTTGCCGTAAAAGATGTCTTTCCTCGAGTGTAGCACGTCGTCAATGGATGTCGTGACGGCACAGCTTCGTAAAAGGAGGAATCCGTATTGGTCTTGGCTACACATTGACCTCGGTCTACCATTGCCGGAGCGGTAGGCGAGGCTTCGATAGAGCCAGGGCTGGTCACAGTTCACGCTGGTGCGGGGTATAATCCTAGAGGCTACAGATACGGTATGAATACAATCAAAAACCTACGAGACGTCAGTACGCGTAAATGACATACGAACGGGACCAACTTACAGCATTGGCAGTCAAAGGGGCACAGCGGGGTATCTGCAGAGGTCATTTAGCTTTGAACGGGCGATGAAGGGACAAAGGACTCACCACCGCCCTCGGCGTTGATGCCGAGCTCATCTTCCTTATAGATAGAGAATCCTTCTTCTGTTTTTCGTCCTGTAGGAAGGGCGTCGGCAGAAGGCTCAGGACAGCGAATGAAGCGAAACGTACGGGGCCCAGTGCCCCGGGAGTCTTTGAAACGGTCCTCGTCCTCCCGGTCCTTCTTTGGACGCTTGGGCTTTGCCACGCCGACTGCGGGCTTGTCTGCCTTACCAACTTTTGCTTTTCCAGAAGAGGGAAGGCCGGAAGATGGATCGAAGACAGTCTCTGGGACCGGACGTTTAGGAAGTTTGCCAGGAGCAGCGTCCGCGCCCTCCCCGGCGTCGTCCTCGCGCTTCCGCTTGGCCGACTTTTCCTTGTCCTTGTTTTTCTTTTTCTTTTTTTCAGGAAGGACAGAAGCAGACGTCGATGCCTTTGGCGGCACCGCAGCCTTTTGCTTTCCTTTGGAGGCGAAGATGTCGTCTATTTCGGAGGCAGGCATGGGAGGATGAAAAATGCAGAGGGAGGAGAGGCGCGCGTCTGGGGCTGGGACGCCCGAGAGCGTGATGGGAGTCACGGAGGGTGACGAGAGCGCCCGAGGACGGCAGGGACGGGGCCGTGCACGAGCGGGGTTGCGGTGGCAGGGCTGCGGAGGAACAAGGCAGACTCAGGACTGGTGCTCTCGGAATCGAAATCGAAGAGACGACAGTAGGTGCAAGATCAGATTCGGATGTACGTCCCTGCCCTGTGCTGCCCTCGCCCCGACCGCTGTGCTCGCGAACTAACCCCGGTGGCGGCCGTCGCAGGCAGCCCAACGTGCCAAACGTCGCGCCCGGCCCCGCGCTCGGCGGGGGAGGCTTCGGGGCGCACGGCGGGGGCGTGGGGGACGGGGGCGGGGCGCTGCCGTTCAACGTCGGCAGTCTGGACCCGCTGGCGGCGAAGCAGATGGCGGCGCTGCAGGCCACGAGTCTCGCAAAGGCCGCCAACCGCTCTGCGCCAGGCGGAACCTCGGCGTCTTATTTCGGGGGAATGTCGACCAGCTCGCTTTCCCGCCCAGACACTGCGCCCCATGACACCGCCCTCCATCCCTTCTCCCCCCTCCAGGACCTCCAGGCGTCAATCCAGAACATGAACGTACGTCTCTCTCTCCCCACCATCCCCACATACGCCCGACCTCACCGCCCCCGCCCCGCCCCTCCAGCCCCCCCAGCAGCCCCCGCCCCAGAACAATGCGCCCCAGATGCAGCCCGACCTCAAGCAGCGCAAGCGCAACTGGCTCAACGGCCTCGCCAACCTCATGGCCACCAGGAACACCCCGCTCCCTCCCCAGCTCACTGGCGTCCCCCTCCCCGCAAATTTCGACGCTGCCAACGTCCCCTGGAAGTCCCTCGAGGTGTCCCCGTCCGACCTCGGTATCATCCGCCTCGCAGGCAAGGAGGTAGACCTCTTCAGGCTCTGGAACATTGTCACAAACGCGGGCGGGTACGCGTCGGTGAGTACCCATCCTTTTGCTCTCTCCTGACGCGTCGTTCAACGGCGCACGCGCGCGTCAGGTCCGCGCGAACCGCAACGGCTGGAACGCCGTCCGCCTCCAGCTCGGCCTTCCCGAAGCTGTGCCCAGCCCTGACGGCCAGCCGGAGGCCATGGTCGTCAACATCCTCGACCGCTACTATAGCGCCATTCTCTTCCCGTACGAGGACGCGTACCGTAAGAGTATGATGGAGCGCAACCGCATGAACCAACATATGCGCCCCGCCGGCAGCATGCCCGGCCAGGGCCCGATGCACCCCGCCGGCATGCCCCAGGGCAGCGCGCCACGACTTATGGACGGCCCTCTCCCTGGTCAGTTTTCGCCCGCCCAGGCGACGCCGTTCCACGCTCCTAACATCATGTCGGGCGCAGGCGCGGGAATGCCGGTGAATGGTGCGGGTCATCCGGCGATGAATGGTGGTGGTATGGGCCCAATGTCTGCTATGCAGCCGGGAGCATTTCCCCAGATAGCCGGACCTCAGTCGAATGGGTCGGCTGACCTTGACCATGACCTGGAGAGCCGGAAGCGGAAGATGCAGGAAGCGATAGAGTCGGACCCGAAGCGTGCCAGACAGAAGACAGGTGCGTGTTTGTTTACTGATCACCGCGAGGGTTCCTGACAGACCATTCAGGAGGCTCGGATGTATCGGATTCCCGCGCCGTAAGTTGCATTTTGTTATGGATACTGGAAAGTCGCCTTACCATGTTATACAGTCGGCCGCACCTCTGCAAGTATCCGACCCTACTGTTCCCACCATTACACGCACTATTCGTCAGCCTTCGCGGCGCAAGATCGAATATGTTCCGCTTGCGCCGGAGCTGCAGACGTACGGCGGTCGCGACCTCGACAAGATCCAAGCCGAGTGGCAACGTCTGACTGCAAGACCGCTCAAGCACAGCGACGAGTTTGGGCACGTCGACATCGACGCGCTTACGCTCTCTCTGCGCTCGCGGATTACCACCGAGCTTTCGTATTCCCTCACGACTTTCGGGCTCCTCACGCTCGTCCGACCTCATAACCAACACGCGCGGGAACGCGACCGCGAGATCGGGTTCCCCATTGCTCAGGCGCCGGAGCTACTGGATGAGGCGGTCGATCTCATGGAGGATTTTGCGTTCGAGGGTATGGAAGACGACGGCGAGCTGGACGAGGACGCGCCTCTCATCACCCACAAAGAGCTGGTTAGCATGATCGTAGAGGACGAGGCGAAGCCGTTTGCTGCGCTCAAGGCGGGACAGGGGATAAAAGACTCGAGCCACGGCCCGGGTCCGCGACGGGCGGACGTTGTGCTCATGGTGGTATTCATCGTTCGCAGCATCGCACAAGGAGACGAAGCCAGCGCCGTATATCTGGCGAAACACGAGAAGCTCATGCACGTCCTTATGCGGCTATGTAGTCTCGCACCTTCCAAAGCGTCCGCAACACCTACGCCCCTCTCTCCCATCCTCTCCCTCGTGGACCTCCTCACGATAAGGAAAGAGGTCATTCACATGTTGATCAGTTTCGGCTGGTCCATCGACTTCTCGGATACGACGCTGAGCAAGACGTTGCGACTCACCATCCGGCGAGCCTTCGAGCTCATGGCGTCGTTCCTCGTCGACCCCTCCGAGGCAATCACGCCCTTCCAGTACGTTTTTCAGGGAGGCTTGAGCTCGCACCACCCGAAGCCTCCCTCCCCACCCTCTCTTGCGAACCACGCCCTCGAGGCCTTCTCCCGCTTCACCCTTCCCGACGACAACCGCCGCGCGGTCGCACACTCTGTCCCTTCGCCCTGGATCTGGACGCTCTTCGAGGCGCTCGTTCACCGCCTGCCTGTGACCGACCACGACTTCCAAGTAATCATGCGCGAGAGCTGGATCGCCTACCTCGAGCGGCTCGTTCTCTCCCTGTATGCGCTTGCCTTCCTCGCGCCCCCGCCGCTCAAGGAGCGCGCCAAGCGTGACGGCGCGCTCGGCTTCCCGAAGGTCGTCCTCCGCCTCCTCCGCAAGCTCCTACTCGGTCTGCCCATGGAGAGCCGGCCGACGTTCGCGAGCCTGCTCCGCCGCGCGATCGAGCTTCTCAAGGTCGTCGACGACGCTGCGGACGCGTTCGACGCGGGGACCGCGTCCGGCCCGACGCTCGCCTTCGGGGTCGGGTATGGGGAGCACGGGGACGCGCGCGTCGAGCGTGGACTCGGCATGCTAGCTGCGTACCAGGAGGACGTCACGTTCGGACTGATGATGCACCCCGAGGTCGTTGACGCGATGCTCTTCCAGGAGCTCGAAAGCCTCGCGCGCGTGGGCCCGTAGACGCTTTAGCGCATGTCTGTCCTGGGACGTCCGTATGCCTGTCATTGATTGTGTTGCTCTCGTCTGCTACCCTCAGTATGTTATTAGTTGTATCTGTATCTGTGGAATGTATAACGTTCGCTCGATTGTCCTGACTACAATATAATTCGCTCTAGAAACTATTCTGCTGCGTCTTCGCCAGGCTCAATACTCGAGAAGAAACGAGTACGGTGTTCCGCGGCATCAAGCTCGTTCCAATTTACCGAGGCCGATGGTCGTCTTTCTCTCCTCCAAAGGTGAAGGTAGTGACCTGTCCAGATCGTTCTCCGCTGCCAGACAAGCTACAGTCAGTGGCAGTTGCAAATATCTGAGAAGGTGGCATACACGATGATAGGAATCTCGTCCTTGTACACGTCTCCGAGGCAGAATGTGGCAATGTCGTAGTCCACCTTGGCGAGAGTGGTCCCGTTGAGCGGGTCGTCATCCGCTTTCTTGACGTCCCATAATCGGATACAGCCTGGCACCCGTATCCGTAGGTCAAGTACGCCCTCAAGGAGATGTAAGCTGTCAGACACGCACCGTCGATTCCTCCCGAAACGAGCCCAAATCCCCACGGCCGCCCCTCGACCCACTGCGCTTTAACAACGCCGTATGTGTCCTGCTTCGTCGGGTCATGCTCGCCCTCGTGTGCGAGCTTGAGCAGCGGCCCACGCGTGAGCATGCGCGTGTCGTACACGTCCAGCCAGTTGTCCGAGCGCGCCGCCGCGACGAGTAGCCCGTCCGGGCTTACCGCGAGTGCGTTTACATCCGCGCTGCGCGTGCTGATGTAGCTGGGCGCAAACGGCTCGAATGCGACTTGTTGCACGGGCTTTCTCCCAGCATTGGACGTGGCGTCGTACACACGGAGCGTATGGGTGTGCTCGCCGGAAGTTTCGGTCGCGATATAGAGCATGCGCCCTGCGGAGGAACGTGAGGAAGGCGCAAGTACGGGCAATGATGACGGACGCACCGACCGGATCGAGGGCGAGGGTGTTGCAAGCCTCCTCGTTCGCGTCGAACTCGAGCACGCACCGTTGCGAAGCAATGTTGAACAGTTTGTGAAACCCGGTTTGATCGTCAGGACAATCGGATGAGGCGAAGATGAGGTGTTCCGTCGGGCCTAAGCCCCATGCCATCTCTGCCGTCATGTGGTTGGTGCCGGGACGAGCGACTTCTAACGGCGAGTCGCCCACTGGGTGGAGGGTGCGGGGATCCTGCAGTAAGATCGTGCTGTATCTTGGATGAGGCCGGTTGGGTTAAGGAAATAAAGTGCAGGACATACCCATCGTTGCATTGGACAGCGAGAATGCCTCCTTGGGGCCGGAATTTAACCACTTCTGGATTATCTTCACATGAAGCTATGTGCTGGTTGAGAATACACAATAACAACACAGCCAATCATCGACATACTACGAGCAATGATTGTGGGTGCATTCTGATCATCACGTATGGAATGGTCCCATAGTACAATCTTGTGGTCCCTGGCTGCTGACACAAACCTCATAGGACTAAGAAAGATAAATCTGCCAGCCAAGGCCAGTGGCTGAAACATAAGGTTGACTCACCGTTCGGGGTCTATAGCAACATCGTTGACGGTGAGATAGTGTTTCGAACGCCATTCCGAAGCAGTGGCTGTGTGGATGACTGGTGAGACAAGAACCAACGGGTATTGAATAGCGTAATAACTCACTATCGATGCTGTGTTCAAAAAGCGTGTGTACTTAGGAGACATCAGACAATCTTCTTCATTTCACGAATCCTAGGACAGTGACACACCTTGTCGATGATCCCATATGCTAAGAGATCCTTCTGAATTGTAATCTCCAGGTGCATCTGTGACTCAGTGAACAATAGAAGCAGGCGAAGATTCATTTGAATGCTTACTATCCCACTCTCCACCTGGCACAGCACTAGCTACAACCACGAGGTGTTGTGATTGCACAATAGTGTTGATATCTACAAATAGGTGTTAGAACTTATATATGCAATGCATCCCAAACATGGGTATTGGAACATGCCTTTTGGCGCGTGGATAATCCTGTTTCTTGTGAGCAGATGAGCAGAAGGGAGAGGTGGCCTTCCTGAACTCCCCCTGCTGGGCTGCTGTTGTACTCTTGGACGTGGGATAGGGTAGAAAATTTGCTGGTACTAACATAGGCACTAGTCATGTAAGTGAGCCGAGAAGACAGCCAAAGGTGATCCTCACTATTTCGAATGTATGTAGAGGGGGTGCATGCTCTTGAAACCCACTAGGTCCGGGTTGCCAAGACGATGTCCAGTCAAACATCCCAGAGATACTGTGGGCACTATATGTTTGATCTGCTAGTGGGGTTTTCCAGGTTGCTTTGGGATCAGTTAAAGATCCTTCCAATTGATCGAAAGTAGGATCGCTGTAGAGACCACTTTCGACATCAAGTCGTAGGCTACCCTGGGTCTTTCAACCTACAGTCAGTAAGATTTTTAAAACACTGAATATTCACCGACTTTCTCATCATATTGGATATCAAGGCTGAACAGAGAGCCAGCATAGTCTTCTTCCTCACGCTAGAGGTCAATGCATATTTACTTTGTGAGCTTCACATATAGTAAATTGCTGGTGAATAAGTCTTACCTCGAGCTGCTCCGACCGTGACGAACCGATGCTAGGCTCTCGAGGTTTCCGAGCGCTTTTGTGAGAGGACTTTGGCCTGCTTGAGGAAGATGATGGCGCGGCTTCGTCATCGGTATCGCTGATGACGAAGGGGTTATCTGCTCTTGTCGTAATGCTGGTAAGACCATATGCAATTTCGACGAATTTCGGATCACTTGCCTGCATTGTTTCTGCCAGTATTCAGGCTTTGTGCTTGATAATCAGTATGAGCATGGTATTCCTGCAATATGCGAAGGTCTATCCTTGCCTGTACTGCCCCTGTTAACTTGAGCTGTTCAGCCTTTTAGCATCAATGTAGTCATAGATGTTGAGGAGACGTACTGGTGTTGTTGAACACACTGTTGGTGACATCATGACCCATGTATGAGAGCCCATGGTCTGCGAGCTCTTGCTTGGTTTTCATACTGTCTTTGTGCCTACGAAATCCTAAACATTCCACATCATCAGACCCGTTAGGTTTCTCGCCCCGGTCTCGTTGTTGCTGCGGGCTGTCCCCAGAACCCTCGCTATCGCTCAGGATCTCGATCACCTCAGGCATAGAGCGTCTAGCCAGACAGAAGGCGAGTTAGAGCGGCGGCTGGAGCACGAAAGAGCGACGGCTTAGTTCTGAGGAACCAGTGCAGAACCTCTTGTTCAAATCGGAGTTAGACATCCAACTTCACGCGCGACGCGCAGAGGTGCCTCAGATTTAGGCCCACTTCAGGCCGCGGCCCGGGACCCCGCTGGTTGTGGCACGAACACGGCGCGCCCCACGGCCGAGCTGCTTCTTTCGCCCTGTCTAGCTAGTGCTCCAGCTCTCGCTTTGCCCCCAGGATGTCTCTCCAACGCCAGCTTGTCCGGAGAGCCTTCCTACGCACACCGCGGCGTTGGTCGCACAGTCCCGCTGGGCTAACCGGGCTCAACTCTGTAACTGAGGAGGACCTCGCCCACTTCGCCAAAATCCTCCCTCCCACGTCCATCCTGTCCACTCTATCTCCCTCCACTACGCCATCCGCTGAGCTTGAACCTTTCAACAATGATTGGATGAACAAATACCACGGCAAATCCACCACAGTCCTCAAACCTCGCACCACGCAGGAGGTCAGCGAGATTGTGAAGTGGTGCAACCAGCGCCGGATAGGCATCGTTCCGCAAGGAGGGAACACAGGCTTGGTTGGGGGTGGTGTGCCCATTAAAGATGAGCTCATCTTGAGTCTGGCAAGTATGACCAAGGTCCGCTCTTTTGATGACGTTTCTGGTGTGTTCATAGCCTATGCCACGCACGTATTAAGCTCACGAGACTTTGTAGGGATTTTGGTTGCGGATGCCGGGTGCATCCTTCAATCGCTATCGGACTATTTGGCACCCCATGACCACATCGTTCCACTAGATCTGGGAGCGAAGGGAACGTGCGTAGAGTCTTTGTTTGCTTGGAACGTACACTCAGCTCCCCTCAAGCTGTCAAATTGGCGGTAACGTTTCAACAAACGCTGGCGGTCTCCGCTTGCTTCGTTACGGCTCTTTACACGGCACTGTTCTCGGCTTGGAAGTTGTTCTCCCTGATGGAACCATTCTTGACCAGCTCACATCACTTCGGAAAGACAACACGGGTGCGTCGTATTGCCAACCATGTACGAGGTTAATTTTCAATAAATCATCGCCTTTCAGGGTATGATTTGAAGCAGCTCTTCATTGGTGCTGAAGGGACTCTGGGCGTTGTGACCGGCGTTTCTATTCTCGCCGCACCGGCGCCACAGGCGTCGAATAACGTTATGCTCGCTTTACCAAAGTTCGACAATGTGCAACCACTGTTCAAGGAAGTTAAAAAGCAATTGTCCGAGATTCTCTCCGCCTTCGAGTTTATGGACCGGACGGTGTATGATCTGGCCATCAAACATGGACAGGGCCGTGCGCTCGATCCTCAAGATGTCGAGGGCGCGGAATGTTTCGTTCTGGTGGAGACCAGCGGCGGAAAGCGAGAGCACGACGAAGAGGTTTGTTCTCCTTATACTGTTGAATGTATTGGGGTTGACGAATATCGTAGAAATTGAACCATCTAGTGGAGAGCTTGATGGACGCAGAGGTGCCACTGATCAATACTGGCGTTATGTCGAATTCTCCCGCTCAGTTCTCGGCTCTGTGGGCCATCCGCGAAGGGCTAACAGAGGCTGTATCAAAAGAGGGCAAGGCGTACAAGTATGACATTTCGGTCCCATTGCCAAAATTCCAGGAAGTCGTGGATAAGACCAAGGAACACTTGAAGCAGAAGGGCTTATTGCGCGAAGATGCGGTCAAATACGTAGTTGGTTATGGCCATGTCGGAGACAGTGAGTTTGGCGGCAAATGTCTATCTCGTGTATATCCTTATGACCACATAGGCAATCTTCACCTGAACGTTGTTGCTGCTGCATATACGCCGGAGATTGAGGCTGCGTTGGAGCCCTTCGTTTATGAGCTTGTCGGTCAGTACCGCGTTCCGTCGTTGGAATTCAAAGAAGCTCAATGAAATATCAGCGTCCTACAAGGGTTCCATCTCAGCCGAACACGGCATCGGTGTGATGAAGACGCACGCGCTGCAATACTCGAAGAATTCTACGAGTATCGAGTTGATGAAGAGGATCAAGGCGTTGTTCGACCCGAACGGCATCATGAATCCTGGAAAAGTCCTGCCGTGATGCCCTTCGTTTCTCGTATACTTTCGTGTGTGCATAATGCCATCCATGTATCCCTACTGCGTCATCTTTATCCAACAACATGCAACCTTTGGCCTACAGGGCACTGTCGTAGCTTGTTTGAATGCTGCACAACAATCGACGTTTCAGGGTTAGACATTCATGGTTATTTGAGTCAAGATGCGGAGTGCTCGGTCCGAACGGGCGCCTCTGGAGTTCAAAAACCCTAACCCCGACATCACATAAACCAAACTCTAACCCCCAGGCAAGGTTACCTCCGACCCTTCTCTTCCGCAAACGGTCGAACATGGTAGACATCATCTTGCTCAATGCCCCGACTCGACCAGCGCGGCTGACGTGTGCAAACGGCCCAGCCGATATTCCAGGATGCCAATGGTATGGCGGTCAAGTTCTTTATTCAAAAAGACATCCCGCAGGAGGTACAGACAGAGGTGTGCGAGACAATAGCAGTGCGTGCACTCCTTCCACCGTTTTTCGCGCGTACACTCACGCGCATGAATCGTGCTTCGCCTGCTCACTCTCGTCCAAAGGCGCTGGGTGGCCGAGTCGAGTCTAAGGTTCCGCGTGCAGGTTTCATCCTTGTCCAGTCCGGCACGCCGGAGGAGGAGCGTCTCCGGCTATGCTGGACGGCTCCCGACCGTCCAGAGAGGTACTTCGTGCCGTACACCTACGTTGAAGCATGCAAGATATCAGGGATGCTGTTGAAGCAGATCTTCACCCACGAGGGGCAGCCGATCCGTATGCATATCGACTCGAGCATCGCGAACGTTAACGTCCGAGCCGCCCTCTCTACGCGCATCATGGTGAGTTCGCGACTTTGATAGTGTCTCTTGCATGTGGGAGCAGTTGGCCCTCGGGGTTGAGGAGCGTGTCGGACTGCAACAGGCGCGATGACTTAGGTGCGGTGGTCAAGACGAAACATGTGTTTACTGTACGCTTGCAGCATTCCGGTGGTGACCCTACTGCGAGCGCACAATCTGCGCGCGTCATTTTGGCCGACCCGAACACCGAGATGTTTCAGCATCTCGTAAAGACATATCAGGGAGACCCGGACAAGTTCGTTGAGTCGTACCTCTGGGTCAAAAAGTGTATCGAGAAGGGTCAGGTGATATATACACCTGTTGTTTATAAAAACCCTGGCGGGCGCCGGCCCGGTGAAGAGTACGTCAACACAATACTTGGTGTTTTCCGCACTATGCTAATTTTGGTTCTGAAGACGAACACAGTTCACTGAACATGATGAAGAGAATCTCTGCAAGTGGATCGCTGCCAAAATCCCGTACAAGGAGACGGGCGGTAGGACCGGCAACAGATTATACCAACAATTATGTGAGATGGTATGGTTCTTCCGTTTTGCTTTCACAATGCAGTGCTCATCTCCTCCAGTCCGAAGATCCCGAGTATTCTTGGGTAACGCGTCACACCTGGCAATCATGGAGAGAACGTTACAAAAAGAATGCAACCCGGCTAGACGTGAAGATCGCCGAGATTGTCGACCAGAAGAAGCCTGCCCATGGTGAGAAGGGTCAGTATGGCTACGTCCGGAAACCCGAGGAGAAGCCGAAACGTCCTCGGAGGAAACGCAACGCCAGCGAGATAGACGGGAGTGAACCTGTTGCCGGTCCATCTGGCCTCAATACTGTGGATTATTCTGTCTCGATACCGGTCGGTATGCCACCCCTACAGGGGATGATAGGCACCGTCGGTGGGCCCAGCGATACATTCAATCCTGTCATGTATGCGCCTCAAGCATCTGTGTTTCACCAGATGCCCGTCCCTGCCCCTCCGGCGCCTGCTCCCACACCAGCATCGGTACCCATGAATCCTGCCACAGAACGCCGGGAAGAGGAAATGGAAGACGATGAGGAATGGCAAATTCGTGAAGGCAATGCACCACCGCCCGCTTGGGCCAAACGCAAGGCGGAGGAGGAAGAAGGACCGAACAAAAGAGCGCGTTCGAGGTAAGGCCCACCTGTCGTCGATGGACTTCGCTCGCTAAAGTGCTTTGTAGTCCGTCAGAGAACGGTTTGCATCCAATTGATCACGCAATCCGGGCTATCGCTCGAGACTACCGCTTCACGGTGGAAGAAGTACAGGAGTTTTATGATGGGTGCGGGGATCCGGAGCGGACGAGGCATAGATTCATGAGGATGCGGGAACTGTTGAATTCGTTCAAGGACGAGGAAGGATTGCCAACTATTTCGTAGAAAGATGATTAATCTTGTACTAGTACTATGGCGACGCTTGCTATTCCTACGTCGCGAATGGCACACAATGTCCACGTAACGCAAATATCTGTATACTTCAATTCAGGAAGAACCTTCAGTCGAAATCCGTCAGTAGCTTGTAGTCCGCTGCTCGGACGGGCGCTGAAGGACTGTCCGGCTTCCTTCGTCTGCGTGCCGTTAGCTACGACAACGAGACGTATGGGCAATCGACTCACTTCTCTCCCGCAGCAGCAGATGGGAAAGACCCAAATAGATCGGGGTGCTTGGGTAGCGGAGACTCACTGGCTGTGTTGTTAGACGACTTCTACAAACGCAGCTCGCAACACTCGCCTGAAGTACGGGTGCTTCAGAGCTTCCTCAGCGGTAATCCTCTCTTCGGGGTCATATGCAAGCAAGCGAGATAGCAAGTCGATGCCAGAGATGGTGATATAAGGAAACTTCTGACGCAACTGTGGTGGATGAGGGGCAGGGAGGGTAATGGTCTTCGCCAGCGGCATTTTGTTATAGTCAGGCCAAGTTTGACTGGTAGGAGGCCCAAGGAGCTTGAAGATCATGGAGATCATCTCTATTTCCCCTTTGGCTTGGAAAAGCGGCTCATTCAAGAGCAGCTCCGCGAAGATGCACCCAACTGACCACAAGTCGACGGCTGTGGAATATGTGGTGGCACCCATGAGAATCTCTGGGGCACTGTACACGGTGCAGGATGGATTGAAAGTGTGGACTTCGTAGTACACAGGCTATATCGTACATACCGATACCACAAAGTGACCACCAGCTGGGTCAGACCGCCCACCCCGACTGGATCTCCATACCGACGCGCCAGCCCGAAATCAGCGACTTTGATCGTTCCCCGATTGTTCATAAGCAGGTTACTGGTCTTAAGGTCACGGTGGAGGATCCAACGCTCGTGGCAGTGGGCCACAGCCGATAAAAGCTGCAACAACAAGGTCTTGACCTCAGATTGCAAGAAAGGCGAAGGCATAACGCTGAGCAGGGTCTTGAGGTCATGCTCTATGAAGTCCATGACAATGAAAACCCTGGACAGCAATGAGTACGTTGCCACGGGGCGAGGATGGGTCAACATACTGAGTTAACGTGTCCCCGACCACCACCTCTCGTATTCCGACGACGTTCTCATGCTTGCATACCTTGAGCGCGTTGATCTCCCGTAGCGCAGTAATGGGAAAGCCGTGTTTCTCCTCTTCTAATTTCAGTTTCTTCAACGCAACGATATCTCCCGTCTCCTTGTCCCGCGCTCGAAACACTACACCGTAGGACCCTTCTTCGATCGAGTTCAGCCTCTCATAACAGTAGACAGAGCGCGAGGGGAGTAGTGGTGGATGCGCCGTCCTTGGGGGCACGAAGATGCTGTGGGAGGGTCTCGATGGCTTTGCAATGCTATGAGACAACGTAGGGGTTGCGGCGCGATCTGGTGTGTTAACCTCTTCGGGCGTCGTAGGCTTAGGTTTGGAGCGACGCTTCAATTGCGGCTTCTCTATTGGAGAGACGTTATCTTCTTCGACGTCCCAACGAGATCGTTTGCGTGAAGGCGTGGAAGGGCCTGCGACGCCAGACATGGTGCGAACAATAGAGAACGAAGAACAAGAGGAGAGACAAGGCTGATGCGTTGAGGCGCGCGGTGCGCGAAGTAGAAAAGTCGCGCGCGTAGGCGACATGATCGAGCCTGAGAGCAGCGCTGGTTCGAGCCCAAGTCTTGCTCTTTCGCCGCCATCCTCTCCGGCCAACCATGGCCTTCCGGTCGTCTCTCGCTGCACCGCAAAACCTCGCGTCGACCTCCGCTCCTGCGCCTTTATACGCGTCAGCAAATGGCAGTAAACTCAAACAGGCCCAAGTCGCGTCTAAGCCCGCGCCGGTCCTGGACCTCCCGGCCCTGCAGATCGCGAGTCGCGTCTTACAAGAACAACTGGTGAAGGACTCACAGATAGTGCCAGACCTGGGAGACACGATGTGTGAGTTCAGAAACAGGGAAGTCCTACGCGTCGCTGACCTCCAGTGCAGCAGGCGTACCATCATCCGCCACCTACACTGTGTTCCCCGATGACTACCGCACCCCTTTCCAAAAGAGAAGGCACATTGGTATTCCGGAAGGATTGTGGCAGTATTACAACAGTGAGTAGTACGAGACTTCCCTTCGGCGCGTAGTCACAAAACGCCGTTAGCCACGAACCTCGCCACGCACATGGGGCTGCTGCCGGAGATTGAGCGTGTCTGGATTGCCATTGACCACAACCTGTTTTTATGGGACTACGTGGATGGGTAATGTCGCTATATCCTTATAAAGCTGGTGACGTGACTGACACGCGGAATAGTCAAGAGCTAAGCTCCTATGTCGACCAGCCAGACGTGATCACCCAAGTCGCTCTTGTCAAGCCTAAGCCTGGGGTATTCATTGACGAGATCACGTCTCTGTTGGTTATTTGCACGCCTTTGACGGTCCTTCTCATCGGCGTGTCGACACACTCTGTTCCAGGGCCGAACAATCAAACTCGCAAAGATATCAAGCTGTACGCCACCGACATGTCCGTTCAGGTCGATGTTGAGATGTCCTCTGTTGTCGGTACCCCAGACGGCCGCATATTCATGTGCGGCTCTCAAGATGGCCACTTGTACGAATTGCACTATCAAGAGAAGGAGGGCTGGTTTGGGAAGCGGGTGCAGCTAGTCAACCATTCGGTAGGCGGTATGCAGAGTCTTCTGCCTCGGCTCGGCTCTTCCAGTGCGGAAGGTGTGCTCTCAGTTCCGTCCTCTTTCTAGCTCAGCTAAACTACTTACAGACAGGATCATGACTTTGGTCTCTGACCCGGCGAGAAATTGCTTCTATTCTCTCACCGCGAACAACAATATCTCCATATGGCGCACAAACGGTGACAAGCACGTCCAACATGTACAAACTATCTCCAATCTTTACAAGTCGGCCCAAGACAAGGTTCCCGGGTCTCCGGCTCTCGCACCGCAGACTTTCAGCATCATTTCTTTGCACGTCATCAGCCCTAGCGAGTCACGTACGGGCGTTCAGCTCGTGGCATTTACTGCGAACGGCGTACGACTATACTTCTCCCCCTCTTCTTACGGAATGGGATATGGCCACTGGAGCTCCGCTCCCTCCACAAGCATGCGTCCACTCACCCTCGTTCACGTTCGCCTTCCACCTCCCAATCTCATCCATCCTGACGAGCAGAGGCGCCCTTTCCAGGACGCCCATGCAGGCTATGGCATAGGTCAACCTCAAGCAACTCCACCTCGACCGTTCATCCTCTCGAACCTGTTCATTTCTTGCTATGATCTAGGTGTTACACTGGCGGTCCAGAGCGCAGAAATTGCCGATACGGATTATATCCTAGCCATGGCGCCCGACCTGACCCAAATCGCCTCGCTGGGCCAGTTGCACGCTCCACCGGTTCAGCCCTCAGCGCCACAGTACGGTAATCCGACGTATGGCGCCGCTCCAGGCTCTAGTCGAGTGCCGCTTACGGAGCGCGCGACGCTGCTCCCGATCGCGGGAAATACATGGGGTATTGCGCCTGCTCCTCGGTCCAAGTATGCATTAGGGACCTCTGCACCCACCAATTCCCCAGTTCCTCTCGTCACCAATGAACTTTCGACACAAGTCTCCGAACCAGCTAAGCAATACATCATCCTGAATAATGGCGGTCTGCACTGGATAGTCAAGCGAAGGGCAATCGACGCTCTCAAAGACGTCATTGAAGAATTTCAAGTGGAAGGGAATGCTCAGTCACTCATCTCATTCAGGGACAGGTACTGGCAAATTCTCTAATCTCTGGTTTGCTCACTGACTGACCGTGTACAGCTATGGCCGCGATCAGACGTGTGCAATGCTTCTAGCGATCGCGAGCGGGAATACCTTCCTCGACCCGATGGAACAATCCGCGGTAGGTGCGCTGGGCCGTGTCAGCCCCGAGTTGGCGGCCGTCGCAAGGCAGGCATTCTACGACTTTGGCGAGCGTCCGACCTGGTCAGAGCGAGTGACCTACGGGACGAGTCAGTCATCCCTCGTGTTTCTTGGTGTATGGTGTATTGACCTGACTGCTCAGGCGAGGGCTCCGGGACGGCAACGTTCAGTGGCCGGAGAGAAGGTCTGGCCTTGTACTTCGCTCGCCTTGTACGGCCTTTTTGGAAAGCACAGATCACGAAGGCTGGGTGTGTTCATCCGATGCATATTCCGCACCGCGAAGCTTATCCAGTATCTAGAAGCAATGGCTTGCAAGATCTGAATGTCCCCGAAGACGTATTGGTCACTGCACAGAAAAACTTGTTTGCACTCAAAGAGCTGCTTGACACTAACCCTTACCTGTTTCACTCTGCTCCGGGAGAACATACGGGGGCGCGCTCCGCTTCGGTCAATGAACAAGAAGCGTGGAAGGTAAATTTACAGGAAGCGGTCGACTGGAGCGCTCGTTCATCAGGTCTCTTTGCAGGCAGAGCAAATCTCGGTGTCACAATTGCTCAGCCTCCTTGCACGGACAATCGAAGCGATCTCATTTATATTGCTTCTCAGCGACCACAAGCTCGGTGAACTTATCTCTCAGTATGTCACTTTTATATCATCAGGTTGTGACTTTGTGTAAATGAATGCTTGTCTTTCTCAGCTGCGAAGCCGAGGTCCAGAGGCTTGTTAGCGCGCTCAGTTTCGAGGACCTCATTACCGCAGACAAGGGCGTCACTGCCTCGCGTTCGCTCGTCAACGTCATCATCAACCAACAGATCGGTCAGCAAATCAGTGTACGTGCATTCGGTAGTACATTGGTCTCGATCTGACTATTCTGCAGGTAGACACTGTCAGCGAAGTACTGCAACAGCGCTGCGGATCCTTCTGTAGTACGGATGATGTCATGTTATACAAGGCAAGCCGCCATAGCCGTGATCAACAACCCTATCCTAACCGTGCTCCTAGGCCAGGGAAAACGTTCGCAAAGCAGTGGAGACTCGCAGTCCGGTAGAGCGTCAATCCTGGCTAGGAGAGTCTCTACGGTATGTGACGCCCAGTACTTTGACAGTACTCCAAATCTCAGAGTTTTCGATAGATTATTCATGAAGGGTGCTCGCAATCTCGAGTTCGACAAGCTGCGAGAGATTTGTGGAGACTACCAGCAGCTCAGCTACGCGAAAGGTATGTGATATGGATAACGTTTTGATTGAAGTTACGATAGTTCTCTTTCAGGTGCTGTTGATTTGCCCCTATACTGTGCACAGGTCTTCGACACCGACCTCCAGGGACAAGAACATTGGATGGGGGGCTGTCCTCCCAACGACTCCCGCGCGCAATTTTGGGAGAAGCGCAGGCAGTGCTACGAACTCGTGCTTGATTCACTCTCGGTTTTCGAAGAGCGTGCTGTTCCTGGAAAGTCAAATTCTGCTCAGTTCGATGATCCGGAAACCGTCAGAGGCCACGCATATGAATTGGCGTTTGCTAGCGAGGACGAGACGTTCCATTCCACGCTGTATGAGTGGCTCATCAGTCGAGGAATGGCTGACGAACTTCTGGAGGTACGTCGATCTATACCTCATCAAGTCACCGATCTGAGTCAACATCACGAAGATGCGGCCTGCGTATCTGGAGGCACATCTCAGGCGTGAGCCTGTCACAGTCGAGAAGTTCCAGCTCCTTTGGCAGTTCTACGTCAAAGATGGCCAGCCACTCCGCGCTGCCGAGGTGCTTGCCGTTCTAGCGGAGTCTACAGAGTATGTTTCTGATCAAGTTTATCTTGACTCATTCGTTAATCATCCTTTAGGTTTGGATTGTCGCTGGAGCAAAGGCTGGAGTACCTGACGCTTGCTGTCAGCAATGCCAAGTCCCATCCGGTTTCCGTCGGCGGTAGGCATGAGACAGCCATTGCCTTCCTTACGGATCTCGAGGAGAAGTTAGAGGTTGCTCAAGTCCAATTAGAATTGTACAATGCGCTTTTGCCACGTCACCTGGAGCCAGATGTCGCGGAACGGTTCAAGGCGCTGTCCCACCGTCTGTACAACGTCACCGAGGTGTGTCATGTTCAATGCTCTTGACATGTCGGTGGTACAATGACAATCTCGTCTGCAGCTGTATCAGCTATATGCAAACCCACTCGATCTCCCGGTCATCAAATTACTCATCCTCCACGTGTCCGAACACCGCGACGAGTCCATTGTTCGTCCTATCTGGAACCGTATCTTCGAAGAAGGTAAGCCTCGCCCTGAATGCCTCTCGTGATCTTGAGCCTGAATAGTGGGTTCCACAGCTGTGGAGGGGGCTGACGCGAAGGTTGCTGCTGACCGTATAGTCGGGAAAGTTATCCCGCTCGGTCAACGGTTTTACCCTTCACAGAGCGCCTTTCCTTTGCGTAAGTACCTATCACGCTCGTTATGCCCCTTCACCTTATGCTGGGTTACCGTAGAACATGTCGCCTCGCTTCTTGTTCGCTTTGGGCTCGCACACAAAGGTGACGTGCCTTATGGCTGGGCCTCGCGAATTCTACTCCAGTGCGGTGTTCCGTATCCCGAGGTTTGGGACATCTTGCATGAGATGTATGAGTCCCAGGTGCGTTCCTCAGGTGTTCCTTGGTTTTGATCCTCACTGACTGTATTTCACAGGTGCCGCCATTCAACGAGCAAGTCAACGTGCAGGCGATATCGTCCGACATCGCTGTGCTTTTAACCGACTGGGTTGAGGAGGCCAAACGACCACAGTCTGCGGCGGCTCGTGACGAGTTCCCCGTGTATAGGATAGACCAAGCAGTGGACCAGTACCTGTCGGAGGTGGAGCCTAGCCGCACGGAAACAAAAACTGCATACGAGGCGATCAAGCGGCAGCTGAGACGTCATTGGTAGTATTATTGATGGACATTCCCCTCGTGCGCCCGTGTTGTGTCATATGCATCTAGCAACAATTTCTCTTCACGTTATCCGTCGCCCTGACGTTGCCACCGAGGATAGACGCCGATGGCTTCCATACTTGCTTCTTACGTAGGTTGTGTGTTATTCAACCACCACTCACCACACTCCCAAGGCCACCTCTGACCTGATGGATGTCCTCACCAACGATCCGGAGTTTGCGCAGGAAATGGCACATCTACTATACAAGAAATTGCAAGATGCTCGTCAGGAACTCGTAAAACAGCGAGTTTTGCCGTCTAGAACGTCTCCACATGCACTGACCGCTGTCCAGAAATCCGCCGAAGAACTATTGATCGATAACTCGACTATTCTGGAGGAGAACAATTTTCTGCGACAGGAATTAGCTGACCTTCAATTCCACTTTGACGCCGCTCTCGAGGACCAGGACAACAAATCTATCATCGCCCAAGAGGTAGCTTATAGATGCATTTGTGCTTTCGGGACGTGGAAGTCATTTCTCTGAAGGGTAGGATCACGGTCGAAGTTGGACTCGAAATATCGCGCAACGAAGATCAAGTGTGTATTTCCCGCTAGCTTCTAGATCATATTTTGAGCCTCGGTCCCTCTGTTTATGACAGTTGGATCATGGCCAGAATGAAGTCGAACAACTCTCGCAGAAAGTCGCCTTTTCCAAAGAAAAATCCAAGAAATATAAGAGTCAAATCTTGTATCTGCAGGATGTTCGATTCCTTTCCTTTTATACCGAACCGTTGCCATTGCGCTCACATCTATATTACTCCTTACAGGAGTTGAGTACGTTACAAGAAAGTGTGGACAACGAGAACATCGAGGCGAACTCGTTGAACTATCGTGCTGCTTCTATCGAGGCGCAGCTGGTGCGTGTCTAATATGCACACCGCAACAATGGTCGATAGCTCTCAACGTGCGATGGCAGGCAGAGCTCGACACGAGGG
Source organism: Grammothele lineata (assembly GCA_002150815.3). Classification (NCBI taxonomy): domain Eukaryota; kingdom Fungi; phylum Basidiomycota; class Agaricomycetes; order Polyporales; family Polyporaceae; genus Grammothele; species Grammothele lineata. The sequence goes on along the minus strand of NDFF03000382.1, from coordinate 257,781 downwards.
ACGCGCCAACTTTCGACTTGTCGTCATTTATTGCCAATTCGGCCTCTCCTTCCGGTCATGTCACGCAGCCTTTCTTGAGAAGTCGATTTTTTCCCGAGATACCCAAGGTACTGTGAACCGCCAGATATGTGGTATTCGACACGTGAATTCTAATAGACCTCTTATATGTTAGAGATTTCAACAGACATTGTGGGTAGTTCCTTCGCAGACTCGCCCATTCGATAGTGATGCCGATGGAATGAAAGTCCTGACGTGAAGGTGACCGTGGTACCTACAAAACAATCGTTATGGCACGAAAATGGCAACCGCACGATTATCATGGCCCCTCAATACGTCTTCATCCCTGCCGCTCGCGGTGGTAAGGGAACCTGGAAACGGAATGTATTCGGAGAACAGTTGAGTTTCGGAAGCGCCTTCGACATTATCCGCCAGCAGGAGAACTCGTGCTGGTACTATTCCGGCACTTTTCAACTCATCCATACTCGCCTCATCTCTATGACGGAAGCGGAAACAATTGACGTCTCGGTATGTCGTTCGTCTGCATAAGAAAAAGCAGTGAGCATTGATATTGTCCATTTAGGTTGCACAAGATGCACGCGATAAAGTTATAACGGCTCGCGACCAGGTAGCACCAGTTGCCGCTAGCTTCGTAGGAAGTATGTTCTCCGGCGATGCCCTCCGGGTGGAATGTTTTTGTCTGGAGCGTACGGGATCCCATCCTGCTTTGGATGGGGCCTTTCGAGATCATTTCTCAGTGTAACATGCCCTTGAGTACGAAAACTGAATTGTCTATGACTCTCACTGGACAAGTGTTACGACCAAACAAGCTTATAGTCGTCTATATGCAGACACGGATTTTACCGACATGTGTGAAGCCTTCCTCGTCGCTCTGTTCGCCAATCAGTCTTGAAGCGCGCATTATTATTTGGAACTTCCGAGTGAACTGTTTCGGTGTCCGCTTGGTCTTCATTCCACATACTATCGCCGTCAACATTTCGAATCGATGTCACTGCTAGAGGATACTCATTGGCAGATATGTTAGTGACAAGTCCTGCGCCGGATACTAGGAATTCCGGAATGGCCAACGAGATGGTCAAGCTGCTGAGCGATGAACTGAACCGCGTTCGTAGAGAAATAGAAGAGTTAAGAGCGTGTCATGGCGAAACGGTACGCTACTTATCTTTCGATGATACATGTGGTATCTCTCTTATTGTTTTTCTGCACAGCCCTCTCAACAAACTTCAAACAAGTTCAGACAGCGTCTTCATCGAGCTCTACGACGAACACCTATGCCCTCCAGGAAGAGAACAACCAGCTCAGATTGCAAATTGACACCCTCAGAGATCGGTTCTCTGCACTGCAAGAGTCACAAAATAGCTGTCCGGGATCGCAGAACAAGGTAAGGTTTGACCTCAGTTGCTTCCTTGCGCCCAAAACGCTAATGATGGTACTGCGCAGGGTCTTGATGAGTGCGTACTCGGTAACACTCAGGCTGCAGGGGCCATTGTGCTTGTAAGCTCTGTGGCCTGTAGGAATTACGAGTGGCTTATTGGAGCAGCCTCAGTGGCGTCAATGGATCCTGAACGAGCCCGCTCGTTCACGCCCTATATAAGGTAAGGAAATGCATTTGCCCGGAAGTCCGAGCCTGCTCCTACATGACGATTGAGGGGCCCTCCAAGGCGCAATTTCGTCTGCCATCCTTAAAAGAGCTTTTATACCACTGCGCCACTCCTCCTACGTACTGGCGATGTGCCTATATGTCTAATCCTGCCTCCAGGCATGTTGCGAAAGGCCGTCTCCGACTCGAAAGCCTGCCGTTGGTCAAGCGCCGGGAGGACGACGCGATCAATGGACTGACGCCCAAGAGCATTGCCACCGCTCACAAGCGCTGAACCTCCTTGCGACGCGCGAAGGTCTCCGACATGAGACACCTTAGGACATAGTTTCTACTTCAAAAGGTATGCACTGCCAGTTTGTAATACACTATTCATTCCAGTGTACCTTCAAAACATATGGAAGGCTCGGAGCATGCCCGTCGGGCGCCTGCAACCGCGGCGCGGCCGTGTGGCACAGGATGCATCACGCCTGCCTTTTCGGGCAGGGGCACGGGCGGGCTCGTAGCGGATGCATCAACGCCACCACCACTCTTGCTTATTGAGGCGCGAGCCTTCATATCCAGGCTGACACAAAAGAAAGGCTGCAGGCCAAGGTTGCTCACTATAGGGCCAAATACAAGCAAGCTAGAACTACCAAGGAACAGTTAGAAGAAGTGAGCTACAACCATCAAGTTCATGAGTTTGTACAGTGATCCCTGACGAAGATGTTTCTAGTCCGTAAGCCAGATGAGGCAGCTATCACAAGCTGCTCAAACGGACAGAGAAGCTGCCACTGACCGATTGAAGAAGGCGGAGCAAGAACTAGTGAGTAGAGTTGCTCGTGTTGAACTCCATCATGGTGTCGGGATCTGAACAATCAACAACGTGTACTTTGAACTTGAAAGACCGTTAGACAGACTCGTACCAGCGCAACACCTTTTGTACCTGACGAATTTTTAGAAGTGTCTTCCCAACCGCCGGCGCGCCTGGAGAACATACCTACCGATGGGATAACGTTTTTATCTCACAAAACACTATCTCTACCTGAAGTATGTCATTCATCTCTTCCTCCGGAGCTGCTAACTGACTATGTCGGGTCTGGAGCCTGTCAGAGCTCTATGGTACGCTTACCAAGCAGTGAACACTATTTAAGCCTTCGGTGCAGCTAACGCTAGCCGCCTTGTTGCATAGCGTCCCTGGGGGTTTCATCTCCAAGAACAAGGATGAAACTATTTGGTCCGGGCGGGGGAGATCGCGTTGCCTAGTCATATCCGGCACACACCGCTTCAATTCCAAAGCCCATGCAGGTCAAGGAGGGTGGGAGAAGGCGTTTGACATGGAGCGACAGTTTGGCGAGGAAATGGACTTCTTTTTTATGCATAATCACCAATGGCGTTATATGGGCACCTATCGCTGTGCTGGAAAGTCACTCGCGTCTTTCCAAGAAGTCTGCAAGTTTGCCGATAAGGTCAGCTTCTTCAGTGGTCAGCTTTGGAGTTCTTGCATGCTTACTTCGTTTCAGGGGGTCACGGATTATGTCTTGAATAAGACGGTGCTCTTCAGAGAGAAAGTCACGCCAGTGGTCTCCAAGATGATTATGCAGATGTATAGGACGGATGTCCTACAGGTGATTTGTACAGGCTGGATGCGTGTTGGATACAACCACGAGCTGGCGCTTGCGCTGCAGACGATGAAGAACTCCCGAGGTAGCCTTCAGGTAGAAAGGGAGCCGACAACCATCTCCGTACCCGGTTCGCAACTCAGTAAACATCCGCATGGAGAACACGCTCAGGCAGGAGGATCGCGCAAAAAGCGCAAGACTCATACCAATGCGAATGTTGGCTAGCTTGTCACCATTGAGGTTCAACTCAGAATGGTAGCTACCTTCCATGTAATTCCTTCAATTCCGATAAATATCAAGCATGACGATGAAATTTCTATGGTTTCACTACCGCCAGAAGGAATGAGTCGTTCTGTTTGAGGCACCCTGAATGATATATTCCAACGACGTAGTCCCAGTCATTAATACAATACAGCTAAACATTACATGGTAATATATTCTAATGAGCCTTGCGGCTAGGGGTGGTCCTTCAGTCACTATATCAAAATTATGGAGGGGGGGCGGGAGGACCAACACACATATAATCGTAACAATCGTAGAAAATGCTGTCTTCTAGTTCAGATGCTCTTCTACCAGACGTCGGTCAATCTTGACATCCTCCTTCACCTCGTTCACACTGGCAAGACCGGGAAGTACGATTTTCCATGTGCCCTTTTCCATAACGACTCTCCGGATCTGAGCCAGTAAAGGTTAGACAACACTCGAGAACATATCCCGCACGTCGACCACACCTGATTTTGAATCAACTCGTGTACTTTTGGTACGTCTTCGAGCTTCGCACGACTTCCCATCAGGGATGTCACTTTGATATCGAGGGTAAAATCCGAATGAGGAGTAGGAAGCGTGAACGTGATTGTTGGATGTGGCGAGAGGGGATTCGGCGGCGTTAGTCGGACCTAGGAATAAGGAATGACGCGTGCGTAAGTAGAACGTCTGAAGGCGTACGACCAACACCCACGGAGGACGCAAAGAGCGACAGAGAGATAGTGAGCGAGACGGGTAGGCGTGCGAAAGACGGGAATGGGTAGTTGAAAAGTACAGAAGTCGAGATAGAAGTCGAGACAGAATCGATGTAACTCATGTCATAGTCGATATACTATCATGACCTAGTTAACAAAAACATGTATGCGAATACGACACAACGGAGGGGCGTACCTGCTCCGATCCTGGACCAACGTCACGTTGGATGCGTGCGCGAGATAGACGCGGTGCTGAGGAACCCAAATCCACAGAGTGTACCTTGATATAATCCTAACGCAACTGTTAGTAGGCGACAACGGTGCATGAAGGCTGGACATACTAAGAAGCCTTGAGGGCGCATCTTGTTAACAAAATCCTCGATACGCTGTCGAGTGATTTCTTCGCCCTCAGGTCCGGCAAGCCCGTTTCGAAGCTTGATACGGTAGGCATCCAAGACCTACATGGAAAATACAGCCAGGAACAATATGTTTGACCTGGGACTACGCACCTGCTGCAAGAGCAGGTTCAGCCACTCTGAGCTCTCCGAGTCTCCATCTCTCTTCGCCTTCTCTAGCTTTTCATAGTCGAGGCGAGCGGCTAGAAAGTCTTCATCGCTACTATCCGGTTCGACTCTCGGCGGGTATGCAGCTTTACGGTAGGGCTTCTCGGTGTCAGTGTCGAAGAAGAGGTACTTGAGGACGAGAAACAGCAGGAAGAGGATGGAAAGTTGGCCAAGAATAAGCCCTTGAGTGAACGTAGGATGCAGCGTAAAAATGTACGCCGATGCCATGCTAGACGAAGGCGGATGTAACGAAGAGAGGCCGCTGCTGCAGACCTGCCGTGTGGACCCGACTCCGCCGAGCAAGCGACGCGACGCGAGCGGCCAGAGCAACAAGATAGACGCCGTTCGTCATAGATCACGTGTGGCGTGTCTATCGCGTCAGGTCGCGTCCTCCGCTTCAAGTTAGATCGCGCTGCCGCTTGCTCATCGGCCACCGTCTTGAGATCGCCATGGAGGCCTTCTCAGCGTTCGTCTCGTGGCCATCGGCGCCGCTCACTGAACGCCTCGTGCTCGACGCCCTTCGCTCCCTTTCGTCACCACCAATCATCATCGACGCGCTCCCTACGGAACCTCCACGCTTACTTCTGCAATGGGCGACCTACGACGCTCTCGACCACGACCTTACATTCTCACATGGCCCTGGTTTTAAAGTCCTCTCTTCTTCATACGTCATTCGTAAAGCTCTCATTCGCAAGCACTTCCTGTCGCGGTGCATCCACAATTACTTGACCAAGCACCCCAATTCTGCGCTCAATACAGGCGTTCCGAGGTCATGGGAGCTTGAGCTGAGTTTTGCAGACGAACTCGACGAGCTATGGAGCGACGACCTATATGATCTAGCGCAGGAGATTATGAAGAATGATCCCTCTCAATGGTGGATTTTGAAACCAGGGATGGCCGATCGTGGCATGGGTCTCCGTCTATTCCATAGCAAGGAGGACCTCGAGGCGATATTCCAAGAGTTCGAGCAGGACCAATCTGATGGTGAGTATAGTGGCAGAGAGTGCGAAGGGCCCGACACCACTGTGGCAATCTCGCAACTACGGCATTTTGTGATACAGGTGAGCGAGTGCAAATCGGTACCCTTCCCAAACTGCTAACAGGAATGCAGGAGTATCTGGCAAAGCCTCTTCTGCTTGATCCGTCTGAGATGCCTCTGGATGACCTCCCCAAACCAGCCATTAGCGACCTGCATGGCCACAAAGTCAGCTCATACCTATCTTTGAACCTCTTCTCGTAATTCAAGCTATGAACAGTTCCACCTCCGCGTATACTGCGTTACTTCGGGCGCTATCAAGGTCTACATGTACGACAGGATCCTCGCCCTTTTCTCTCCCGTCCCGTACGTCGCACCATTCAAACAAGCCACAGAAGACAATGGAGCTCCTGGAGTGGATCTTTCTGCACATCTGACCAATACTGCTCTACAAAAAGAGCGTGGTGAAGCCGGTGTCCGCCTACTCGATGAGCTCATCGGATGCCATGTCCTCTCGGGGAAAACCCCTCGTCACCAGCGTCCTCCACATGCTATGGGAATGATGCTCGACCCGGAAGCGAGACATACCACCCGGTCACAGGCCTCTCGGCCACCTCTCTTCACGAAGGAGGACATCGACGATCTCAAGAATCAAGTGTGCGATCTACTCGCCGAGACTTTCAAGGCTGCCGTCGAGATGAGCGTCCATTTCCAGGTGTGTTATGAGATATTCCACGGCATGCATCGTGATTGATGTCATCTAAGCCCTTGCCTAACGCCTTTGAGCTCTATGGCATCGACTTCATCGTCACTCACGCCGATCAGCCCGGCACGCCGCGGAAACTGAGGGTCAACATCTTGGAAGTCAACTCAGAGCCTGCCATTGAACTAACAGGTCCCCGTCTCACATGGATCCTTGAAGACTTGTTCAAGGGCATTGCAAAGGTGTGCGTAGAGCCGTTCTTTAGGGGCGATGAGTCGCCGCTTAGACAGAATTGGGAGGCTTGGAATGTCGGAGAGACACGAGAAAATTTCAGAAAATGCCTTGATTTGCAGGTCAGAGGTGCTCAGGGCTGGTAGGCTTTCGGGAGTCGATGGTGATACAGTAGTCAAACGTGTGATGGGTACCATTCGAGTAGTAAATCACGAAGTTATTACGATCGTTCATTACTTTGTCCGCGGAACAAGGCATACCTGACTGCCTTTTTGAGAAAGTCGGCAAAAGTGTGGCACGCGTGCGGATGCCTCTTGTCTTTCCTCGCATCTTCATCGCATCAACCCCTCTCGCCTCAGGCTGCCCCAAAATGTCCTCAAACACGTCTAACGTTCTTTTTGATGACATATTCACTATCAATGCCATAGACAAAGAGGGCAAGAAATTTGACCGAGGTGCGCGCTCCAGTGCCACAACGACCCTTCCTCCTACCTTTCGCTCTCGGATTCTTATGTGTGAATTTTCGCGAGGGTAGTCTCGCGCCTATACGCGCACTCAAAAAACTATGACATGGACCTCACACTTGACTACAACATCGAGCTCTTTCCGCTGCAGGACGGCCAGTCGTTCGCGCTCGCGCTCGCCTCCACACTTTCGCGGGCGCCGCAGGGTGCAGCAGGAGCGGAGGACGAGGACAAGGACCGGGACGTGTGGAGGCCAGATGCGAAGGGCCGGCGGGGGCTGGATGACGAATATGAGTATGTGATGTACGGAAAGGTGAGTCGCGCGCCCCGGCTGACTTCGAGGCCAACGCTCCCTCCGTCCCCACGTCTGGCGTCCCTTGTATCCTCTGCGCTCTTGCCTTATCGTTATTCCGCTTCATTATCTGCTCTATCACGCTCTATGTTACGTTTCCTTGCTGAATCTCGACGATCCGTTGTTCCCCAGGTGTATAGGTTTGACGAGGGTTCGGCAGAGATTGTGTGAGCAAACTTGTCAAATGTCGTTTCATTATATGCTAATATCTTGCCTAGAACGGCGTATGCGTCCTTCGGCGGCCTCCTTATGTCCCTCACAGGGTCATCAAGACATATGACGAGCATCGTTCTTGGGGATCCTGTATTCATACTACTTCGTCGGTAATTTCAGGTCCATCGTATGGATATTGTATTTTTACAAATCGCGCACGAACGGTGTCAAGAAATTAGAGGTATGTTCCACGCAAAGGTCATTATTATACATTGGGTACCACCGCAGACACTCTGGCTATGCGCGCGTCTTCACTCAGGCGGCGTCCAGGTCCTCCAGGACCTGAGCCGAATGCTCCTTGGCCTCCTCGGACACATTTGGGTTGTTCAGCGCCGCCTGCAAGTACAAGGTTGTCAACACAAGAGAACCGCGCCAATGCGTTCGACGAGTCAACCATACGCACCTTGTGTCCAATGCGCACGTTGTCCTCATGGGCCTCGGTCGAGCTAGCCTCTCCACTCTGTTCCATGTCACGGAGACGGTCCGCAGCGCGGTCCTTGGCCTCCTCAGAGTTGTTCGGGTTCGAGATGGCGGCCTCTGCATGTGGGTCAGGAAATCGAGTCTAAGGTTTACCTGTCCTCATGCACGAACACTCACTCAAGCCACGTGTAACCTAGGGAAGTTCTGGTAAGCCATGCGTTTAAGGAGCAAGACGCAGCGAACCACATACGTTTCCGGAGTTGGACATGTTGAACAGCAAGTGAAGTAGGTGTGTGAAGAGCTCGTTGGCTGGTGGATGCTTGGAGCGACCGGGTGATGGCTGGCCTTCCTCCGACTTCGAGTGGTTTTATACCATCGCGTTGTGGCCACCTCCGTGCGCATGGCGCAAATATCTGCGTCAGCGATGAGCAGGAAAATGAGCGCACGCGAACGACCATTGAAAATTGAGGTCAAGCTTGCGTCATAATCTTGCTCACCCGTGAATTCCCCCAGCGGCTAAGGTTCGTTGGGACGGGCCAAGGATGAAATGCAGTCGTGAACTCTCTACTACCCGAGTCCACAGTGGAGACCCGAGAACGGCGGCGTCATCAGCTGTGTAGAAACGAGTAGTTCGTGTACCCCAAACCGCCCCGAAGCTCCTTGTTCTAGCGTGGTCCGTCTGTATTGGCAAGACTAATCCCACTCATGACGCTGAAGAGGAGGATCGCGTAGCACCGCCGTCGACCGAGCGCGGATCGTAGCAATGACGATCGGTCTATTAGACGTCATATTTTGTATCATTACGGTGAACCCCGTTCAGACCCAAAATCCAGACCGCTGTTGCGTCGAAGTACAGTCCCGCGCACATTTCAACTAGCAATTGAATCATCACGTTGGACCCACAACCCATTTGATTAGTTAAAGTCGGGATGTACAGTTACAACAAGCAGAGCCCGAAGCGAGACCCGAAGCGAGTTCGTAAACTAAACTGACAACAATGCCTCCTACAACAAGAGATCAGCACGTCAGTGAGCGACGTGTTCAATCAGACCTGGGGGTACTGTCCCGTCGGCTGAGGGGTGACGCCCGCCGAGGGCGGATACTGCATCGAACCCATCTGCGGCGCAAACGCGGACTTGTTCTCGCCCGGCGCGAGCGTCGCATTCGGGCCCGCGGTCGACGGGCCGAACCCGAGACCCGCCTCGCGCACAGACCGCTGCCAGATGTACTCGCCGCGTTGGGCGCGGATGATGAGGAACACAAGCAGAAGGATGGTGTACCCCCAGACTGGGAAGACAGGGCGTGAGCGAGCGGCGCGATCGGGCAGGGGCGAGAAGAGTGGAGGTGGGAAGACGGCACGTACGCGGGAGCCAGCCGAGGAAACCGAAGGCGGCGCCGGCGGAGGTCTCGTTGCAAACGGTCCGTGCGGAGGCGGGAAACCAGGCGCTGCACTGGACCCAGCCGTCGGCAGCGTTGGCTGCTGCGGCCCCGCCCGTGGCGAGGAAGAGGACACCAAGGAAGCCTGGAAGGACGGAGTCGGTAAGTGATTATCCAGGTGGGAAGTAGGACCCAAGGAAGAAGTCGCACCAAGCCACGACATCTCTACAACGATCATGGAAGTGAACGCGCCCGTCCTCAGAAGGTCGACGACCAGCCTGGTGGACGGAGATAGTGCGGTCAGCTAGGTGGATGGGCGCGAAAGAAGAATGCAGTCGATGGACGTACATCGCAGGAAGCGAGACGAGGGCGAGGACGGCGGTCGCCACAGCGAGGCCAGCCCACGCCACGGAGGGCAGGCCATTAAGGTCGCTCGCCACCGACAGGGCGTGGGCACCGACACCGAGGAGGACCAGAGAGCAGAGAATCACCCAGGCTATATCATCGAACCGCGATGAGTGGTAGCTCGAAACAGGCAAACAGGTGTAGCCATACCGAGTGTCGCGATACGGAACATTGATACGAGTTGCATCTTGGAGGAAAGGGCGTGAGTGGAGGTGGGGGCTACTGCCGTGTATTGGTACCCTGACATCGGAACGTCAGCCAGGGGATGGCGTTCGGGAAAGCTGGAAGGCACAAACCTATAAGGACGAGGACGACCCAGGACGACCGCGCGAGACAGGGGCTGAAATATATAACGGGGCGGTCTAAGCGGTACACGGGCCAGGTTGCGATCGGACCGCTGGGCGGTTTGGGCGGCTTGGCGAGCAGCCTTGTACGCCGGAATGGGAGGCAGCGGATCCCACAGCCCACAGCCACCCCAAGGCGGGGAGGCGGGAAGGAGGGAGGAATAAGGCCATAGCAGGGTTTGTTGTGATCGACGGGACGCAGAGAGACGTTCCTAGGTCGTCGGATATAGCACTGATATGGCATCCTTGACAGTTGGACACCCCGGGGCGCCGGTAAAGACGCCTATGCGTTCATCCTCTTCCGCGCCTGCCCCAACGCGTTAGCGCGCCGACCGCTCCCTTGTGCGGCACTGCCCGTTCGGGTGCTTTCCCTTGGCTGCAATCATCGAAGGGCACTCAGCGGGTCGAGAAACGCGTGCAGAAAACTCGCCTTGCGGACCACAACATCATCGCCACAACTCGGAGGATCACCTCCCTTCCGCATTGTGGACGTGTTGGACGGATGGAGCAATGCGAACGGTGGCTGACGACATTAAATTGACAGATCCCCACGGCAGACCGGCCGCTTGCCACCACGAAGAACGTCAAAATATGACATCCTCCGCGCGCCCGACGCCGTGAGTCATGGGATGCAATCTTCATAACGTGTTGCCAAGCGCAACCGACATGCAAACCATCGATGGCCAGGGTCGTCAGCGACAAGCCATTCTTCCGGGGGGAGGCGGTTCGAGAGGCGGGACAATCTGGACCACCGCACTGCTTGAGTACGTGGATGAGGGTACATGTATGGTAGAGGCGAGGGCCACAGGGGGGCCGTCGGCAGTCTTGAGGCTAGCAAGAAGCCACCATCAGCGACTCTAGGCCCTCGTAATAGACCCGCTCCCGGAGTCACCCTCCTCCTCCCCGCCGATAGCGCGTTGCCAGCCAGAACGACCGTCTGGGAAGTTGACGACGCCACAGACACGTGTGAACAGCATGTAACGTCTAGCATTACAACTCGTACGTGGTCGTCGGATTGTGCACACAGCCTGGGAATAGATATGTCTAACGAGAGTTTGGTGGATCGAATGTGGGCCTCGTACCTGCAGGCTTTAACATCGAAGCGTTGTGCAGATGCTGGGGTTGCTAGTCCTCGAACACGGAGTGCCACTGGCAGTACGAATAAGGCAATACAGTGGGGCTCTTGTAGAAAGTCGGGTCAAGACAGTCGTGGATTTGGTTGTTTCCTTTGGGCGAAACAAAAAGCGTCCACGTAACTGTCCCGTTGTGACTCTACGGCGAATCTACCTATAGGCAAGATTGACTATGGTCTTTCAGGAGGTTGTGGTAGCAGTTCAAGCGAAGATAGAATTGGCGCCCATAGACTGTCTTCGACACCGAGGCTTCCCAATTTCCAAAAGTAGCCTGCCGGACACTAACCTGCCAGAAGGCAGCTGATATTCTGCTGAGACCTTGCAGTTGGCTTCGTCGGGTTCAAGTGCGCACCGGCGGTCGCTCAGTCTGTGATTTTCGGGGCTACCCCCTCTTCGTCCGCACAGCTCGACAGCGGCTGTGGCGAGTCCCAGACGGAAGAGGCGGGTGTGAACCGTATCCGCGTTACAAGAATGTTAGTAAGACAGTAAGTACAGGGGATGGCAGAAATGAAGACGTCTACCACACAAGCTTGGTTGATCTGACGGCGAAGCTCCTTGTACGTACCTGAGTCCCTGTTTGACCGAGTGATGGTACCCGCACTTTCATTGGCGGCAGGTTCAGCTATGGAGGTCAGTTGAAGAGCTAAACCTGCAAGGCAAGAATGTGTACGCGTCAGGCAAAGGAATATGGAGACACGTCGCATAGCGTCACGGCTTGAAGCAGACTAAACACGCCACCTTCGATGAGTTTATTCTGCTCCTATGTGCGCCAGCTTGAAAGGAGAGATACCTCCAGGAACGTAGAGTCCCAAAAGAGTATGTCCGCGACAGTGTGGCCGACGGATCAGGCTCATCCGGAGAACGGACGTTGAGATCGAGACCTCGTCGACACAGCCGCAGACGTCCCTGTCAATGGCATGTGCAGGATGCAGCTGCGGAGTGCACCGTCGAAGCCTAAGCTAGCCAAAATCTGCCTAAGTCCCAAATCCCGGCCGGCCAGAACTCCCAGCAGCCACCGTTACATCACAATGCGCGGGAAGATCGCTCGGGAAAGATCAGCGCGCGTCACCCCACGTCACTAACCGCCAGCTCATATTCTATGACGTCACGCGTTCTGCCCCTAGGGCAGCCCTCGTCTGCCTGTGCCCGCAACCTCTTCGGCGGACAGACTCGATGCGTGCCCCCCAGGGATGCACAGTGAGGTCATCATAGACCTAGCTGCTCAGTATATAAGGGGGGCCTTTCTTGCATCGAACGGCAGACCACGACACTTCTCCTACAACCACCCACCACATCTTTTCCAACTTTACCACTCTTCTCCCACACTTCGACACAATGGCCAACCCCGGAAACGTTGCGCGCGGCCTCAGTGAGTGTCACTTGTCCTACGCACGTTCTCTCTCTTACGTTGGGTTGCAGAGGGCGCCATCAGCAACCCCAACAACTCCGAGGAGGCTCGCGAGTCCGCCCGCCAGCGTCTCGAGGACATGAACGAGCGCGGCGAGGTTGATAGCGCCGAAGCCCATGCCGGCCAGGTTGAGCGCGGCCACAAGGTAGGCCCAGTCATGAACGCGATCTATGCGCTCGGGCTTTCGCTAATGCTGCCGTCGTCAGGCTGCCATCTCGAACCCCAACAACAGCGAGGAGGCCAAACAGCACTCGCAGAAGGTCCTCGACGACCTTGAGAACTGAGCACCGGTTCGGACTATGAAACTGTACAGATGTAGTGTAATGTGAACGATGTATGAGTAACGATGACAGCGCAATGGCGTTTCGCGTATTGAGTATTCCAAACGGATCTAGACAACGCTCAAACATTCTAATCAAATGGATTGTACTCGTGGATGTTCAATGCACCGCATTATGGACATGAAGTGAAACTAATAGACAATATAGGCAGGAATAAGCATCTGAGGTGATAGCCGCTAATATTGTATTACCGTAAACGAAAGCAATGCAGAGAACGTACTCGCGTATTAGTATAGATAGCAAAGAAGGACGTGTACGAGAGGGCATGATGGCGGTCGCCGGCGCGTGTGGTATGCGGTGGTATGGTGTGTGGTAGTGCGACAAACAAGGCAGCAAAAAGTCGTTATCTCTACTCAGCGAGTCCGTGAGCAGAAGTCGTAAACAGAACAGAAGCAAGAAGACGTGGGCCACAAGACCGCGGCGTTACGAGGCACACAGATATCGAAGCGCGGAGGACGGAGCGCGGGCGGAGATTAACCACGAGTGGCATTGTTCGACGTCCACCTCCCACCGGTAAGGCCGAGTCGGTGCGCTCCCTCCAAGAGGAAGCTTACTTGATCTTCCGCAGCTGCTTGATCGCCGCGTGCATCTCGAGTTCCGACCGGCCCTTCTCCCTCCGGCGGCTCTTCTCGAGGAAGAAGTAGCCTCCACCGGCCCGCTCGGACGCGACCTCGACCGTCGTCGAATACGCCCGTCCGTCCGCCCGCAGCGCCGGCCGCTCCGCGTCCTCCGCCGACTGGCTCCGGTCCACGAACGGCATCTCGCTCGGAGCGTGTGGCTGGAACTGCTGGTACGGGTGGTCTCGCCGCTGTTGGAACGGCAGCTTCGCGGGCACAGGCGGCGGCGGCAGCGGCGGCGAGTGGGCCTGCGAATGTGAATGCAGCGACGACTGCAGCGACGTCTGCGAGTCCGTCAGCTGCGCCTGCGCCCGCCTCGCTGCGCGCCGTGCCGCGCTCTCGCTGCGACTGCGGCTGCCCGAGCTCGTCGTGCGCTTCCGCCCACGCCGCGACGGCGGATACGCAGATGCGGACGCGGACGCGGACGTCGCACTCTCGACGGACTCGGCCGTGCTGGCGCCGGACATGGAGAACGGCCGACGCCTTGATGTCGTCGGAGACGGGGGTACAGGAGGGGGTGCGTCCGCGCCTTCTGACCAACGCGTGCGCGTGGACGACGGTGATGGCGGTGGCCTGACCGGCGTCGGGAGTGGGAGGTGCATAGGCGGGAACGCGGAGGGCGGGGGTGAGGCCGCACGCGAGGCAGGCGTCGACGACGGGTCACTCCCCGGGGGCGTCAGCATCCCGCTGATGTCGTGCAACCCGACGCCGAAGAAACGTGAGAGCTTCGCGGCTCGGAGGCGGCGGGTACGGAAATTGGGATCCGATGGGCTGTTCGTCTCCGAGACGGTACCTGGGGAGACAGGGGAGAGTGGGGACGCAGGTGCAGGCGGCGACGTTGGAGCAGAGATGGAGCCGCGGTGCGTGGGCTGGGGGCTAGCGGAGAATGTCGATTTCGCGGGCGAGAGCGGAGGTTGTGAGTGGACCGAGCGGACAGGAGAGAGCGGGACTTGGGAGTTGACGGACGGGACTTGAGTTTGAGACATCGTCGAGCCGGCGGACAACGACTGTTGGCTGGGTGAGGTGAGACGCGAGTAGAGGGAGGGTAATGAGGGGATGCTCGGTGGCACAGGCGGCAAACCGTCGCGGGCTGAGGTACTAGGAGAGTTAAGGTAGGGTAGGAGTTCTTCGTCGTGACCATCGTCCTCTGAACCGACGTAGGGCGTCGACTCTCCGGAAGGAGGCTCTACGGTCGGGTTTGCGAAAATCAGAGGGGAGATATTTCTGGGCACACCATCACTGCTGTGTCGCCCTTCGTCCAAGGTAGGCGGCGTCGGCGCTGGAGTGATAGACATGATAGTCGCATGCGAGTGTCGTCTCCCGTGGTGGATCTGGAGCGCCAAAGACATCGTCTCGTCCGGGGCGTTCTGCGGGGCAGGAAAGTTGGTTATCTGGAACAGCGCGGGCGGGGGGTCGTTACCAAACAACTGCGAAAGATAAAACACACAACCAGCGCCCGTGTCGATCAGCACTGAAAACCCACACTCTCCGAGCGGCACACCAGAAGCAAGTGCGTACCTGAGCCATCTTGCGCGCGCGTCGCACGTTGAGCGCGCGCTGCCGCTCCGCAGGCGACCAGAGCAGCTCGTCGTCCGCGTCGACGTCCATCTCCGTGTCCGAATCCTCGAATTTAGGCATCCTCCGCAGGGTCTCCACCGCGCCGGCGGTGAGGGGCCGTGCCTTGCGCCTCGACGAGCCGGCCTTCTTAAGTAGTCCCCTGGCCTTGAGCGTCCCTGAGGACAATGAGGCCTCGCTCCGTACGTCTAAGCTGAGGCGACGCTTAACAGATCGGTTAGGACGTGGCCGCTTTGCCAGCTCGTCCGGCGTCGGCGGCAGTGGGCGGTCGTGCGCGGCGGACGAGGCCTCAGTGAGCGTGAGGGAGACGAACGACGGGGACGTCATTGGGGGCCGCGGTGCGGGAGACGCGGCGCGGAGGAGGACGTCTGGGGGAACGTTCTCTCCGAGCTGACGGGTGAGCTTCGCCGCGCGGGCGCGCTGCACCTGCTCGGGCGTCTTCTCCGGAGATAGCCCGAGGGAAGAGGTCGAGTTCCGGCGTGAAGAGGAGGACATGACAGAGTCGCGGCGGTGAGGCAGCGCAGGCAAGCTCTTCTTGATCGACTCGGACGACGGACTGACAAGCGAGATGGGTGACGGGGGCAGAGGCGGGGGAAGACGCTCGCGGAAGCCTGTGTCTCTCGAAGGACGAGCCGAGAGGGCGGGCCGGGGAATGCTGAGTGCGGGGCGGAGAGAGGCGAGAGAACGTGCGCGATGAATACCGCTCTGCTGCGAGAACCTATTATGGGCGACGGTTGCGCTACGCTTGAGCGAGCCGTCTCGGTCGGTGAGCGGCGGTGGCTGCGTGCGCGCGGCAGAGGCAGACGTCGAGGCGGAAGTTGAGGGCTCGCTGAAGGACGCGCCTTGACGGGTCTCAGCGACGGGGGTGGCAACATCCTCCACGGGGACGAGAATGGGTACCTCGCCGAGGATGCGACTGAGTTTCCGTGAAGTGCGGAGGAGTTTCATCTTTTCGGATGGGTCAAGAGCGTCTGTAAGGGGGATAGCGAGGAGCGGCTGTTCCTGCTTCAGAGGCGGGGAAGCAGGTTGTGGCAGGGGACTCCTCGGGGAGGCGATGCTATCGCAAGGGAGGGAAGGCAGGGCCTTGGCGGACGCGGGGGGCTCTGTTGTCTGGCGGGCATTACTTGGAGAGGACCTGGAGAAGGAGAGGTTGATGCTGAGGGAGAACGTCTTGCGGTTTGTGTTGGAGAAGAGCATGGATGGGGCGGGTGCCGGAGGGGCGCCCTAGCGGCGAAAGAGGGAGTGCGAGGGAAAATGACTGATAGGGCGATATGTGCGCAGGAAGACGTCAAGAGCTGTACATGGAAGCAAAAGGGAGAGAGGGCGCGAGGAGTCAAGGCGACGGCAGGGGGAGGGACATGCGCGCACCGAGGAGGAGGAAGAGGCGCGAGATGGGCGTCGGACGCGCTCCCCTCTGGGCCTCTCTGTCGGGCAGGGCAGGGCAGGCAGGGACACCAGTGGGACACCCGAGCCGGCGCAGAGTCGCGACTCGCGAGCCGTACGCGCTCCCGGAACGCGATCGGCTACGAGCGGCTGCCGCGGCTACCCCGCCCACCTGGATACCCCCATCTCAGATCCCCTCCCCACGCCCCCGTTTCGGAAACTGCAGGGCAACTCCTCCGCGTGCTGATGTCGCCTCGGCGTCTGCGTTCCCCTTCCGGCCATCCCGCCGGGCTCCCATTGGCTCTCCCCCGCTTCCTCGGCTTCGCCTGCCCGGGCGCCGACAAGTGCCTCCGACGCTAGATCCCCGGGCGTCTGAGCTACTCCCTCGAAGGACTTGTTCGGTCCCGTGCAGTGTCTTGCTATACCAGTTGGATGCTACTTCTTTCTACAACGGGTTCCATCTTTGGATAGCCGCCGTCGGATAAGCATTCTGCCACCCTAGCGAGAGAACTTCGATAGCGGGGGGAGGACGGGGAAACACCCACCTGAGAGCTTGTGGGCACGAGCTTGTTCAACAGTCGTGCGAGTAAAACACGAACGGCGCCGACGACGGTGACCGCTCCACGTGTGTGCTGCGTGTAATGGCCATAGAAGATGTGCGATCGGCTCCGCAATATCGACAGTCTAACAAAAGCGTGCGAGGATGCTGCGAAAACGTACAGAAATGCAAAACGGCGGCAAGCCAGCGACGCGCACGACTCACGTAACGCGTCAGCCATCCAAAGTATCATCACCCCGCACCTCCACCACAGCCGGCTGCTCAGCGCATCCGAAACCTCCATCCTCACATGTCCAGCATCGTCACTGTGGCGTTTGGATGCCGCGCGTGCGGCGAGGACGATTCGGGCGGGCCGTCCCGCCGCGCAGGGGACGTAGGTGTCATCGCCGCCGCCGACTCCTCCGATTCCACGAGCGGGCCTGAGGCCGGCGTCGCGGTCTCGTCGCGGGCGTGCTTGCCGAACAGGTGCAGCATACCGCTCAGGTCCGAGGGCAGTTTCACGAGCGATACCCGCTTCGCCGCCCGCGTCTTGTGCCACTCCTCCGCCTGCTCCTCTTGCGTCTCTGGCGCGGTGTAGAACTTTTCGTGATGGGACGAAGACACGCCGTCGTCGGTGCTGACCGTGCTCTCCATCGAGCGTTGTGCGACGAGAGGCGCCGGCGAGCGACGCTGCTTCGGCGACTCCGGCGTCGGTGGCGACGTGTCGGACACAGTTGCCTCGAGAGGGGTCGTCATGGATGAGTTGTACGCCCTGGGAGAACCAAACGAGAGCGCTGCACTGCTGTGGCGACCATGCCAGGCAGAACCACCAGAGAGAGCAGAATGGAAGGATTCCGCGAAAGACGAATCTTGTCCGCGGGCGTGCGACGATGCAGATAGGCGAGGGATGGGCACTGGAGATGAGCTAGAGGACGACGAAGTCTGGTCCACGTACGCAGACAACGTCAGCGCGGGCACGCGCCCGTTCCCTCTACTCCGCTGGCGCGCCTGTGCCTCCTCGTTCTCCCTCCGTTCCTGTGCCTCGGCCTCGCGCTGGCTCGCCAATTTCTGCGTCGCCGCACGAAGCGCCAGCTGCTTCGTCTGTCGCCAGTGCCTCTCCTCTGCAGCGAGGTCCGCGACGAGCACGTCCCTATGGCACGCAAGCCTCTCAATATCGAGTCGGACCTGCATCACGCGCTTCGCGACACCCTGCACCGCGGCCTGAAGGCGGTCGCGCGTCGCGCGCTGGAAGGGCGTAAGCACCGCTAGGTTCCGCACGAAGCGCATGTCCCCGTCGAGCGTCGTGCGCGCCATCTCGAGCCGCGCCTCGATCTCGGACACCTTGGCACGGATGACCTCCGGGCGAGAGGAGAGCTTCGGCTTCGTCTGCTGCACAGGCGTGGAAGGCGTCCCGAACGTCGACTCCAGGCTGTACGCGCGTTTCCGGCCCGAGCGGATGCTCATCGCGTCGTCGGACCCACGCCATTTGCCGGTCGCGAGCTCTGTCTTGACTTCGTCGAGTGTCGCCTTGAACAGCCGCGAAGTGTTCTCAAACGGAGGCGTGGTCACATCCGAGCCGACGGAGCCGACAGACGTCTGCCTTCCCCGTGGGCCATCCTCTGCCGACATGCTAGACTCATGTTCGACTGTCGTCGGACGAGGAACGTCCTCCGACCTTCGCCCATTCCATGTGCGAATCACCGGTGACGGTGCCCCATTGTTGAGATTATGCTTCACATCCTTCAGGTGTGACGTAGCAGCCGCGATTCCGGTAAGTTCGATATCCCTGTTGGAGAGGCCAAGCGACCGCATCCGCACGCCGGCCGATTTGAACGTGCTAGCGTAATTGACGCAGGCAATCCACTCGTTCATTTCCTTCTCGTCGTGAGCTTGGAGAAGGTACTGGCGACCATCTGGAACCACAAGGCGTAGCGTGTTGGCGTACTGGGGATACTGCTGGTAAGCCTCTCGAACCACGGCAGAGTATGAGTTTACTTACCTTGGTGTATGACTTATCCCATACGGCGACCGTGTCACGTACTGACAACATCTCGTCGGGCTGCGGCAGCATCGTTTGTGGGAGGACAACCTGCCCATTACTCTGATCGCTTCGCGCCTGCAAGTTGTTCATCCACGATGCGTCCCGGAAGAACAGGAGTTGCGAGCCGGTAAGCACGATACACCACTCGCGCCACTTCCTGTTCATCGCGCGCTTGCCACCCTCTGCCATGTCCTCCTTCCGTATCAAAAGGCCGACTTTAGACACCTTGATGACAGAGTTCCCAAATGGAGACGGCGTGTAGGGCATCGCACCGAGGGAAGACTGGAAAATCGGGCCGGGGCCACCAGAAACGCTGAGACTGAACCACGGCGACGACATATACCGGTTTTCCAAACCAGTGACTTCGACCGTGGCTGCCAAAGCGAACGCACGTTGAAGCTCATCTTCGTCCCATGGACCAGCAGTCCCTTGATAGAAATACGGACTCTCAGGAGGTACAAAGGAATGTACGTCCACCCGAAGATCGTCGAGGAGGTTCTGTGTGACATCGTACTCGTGAATTTCTGCGTACTGAGCAACGATCATGAGATACGCACTCGCGTGATGAGGTAGTAAGGGTCGATCTTGTTGCCCTTTCCAAGGAGTGTCGAGCCCGTACCATTCAACCCTCCCGGGGAAGCAGCACTGATTGTCGACATCCGCCGAGAAATGGCTTCAGGCACCAGACCGCGCTGCCCGTTAACGTCCAGAGGGTCCTCGATGAAAATGAATGGCGCAAAGACAATATTATCGTAAAAACACTACACGTAGTCAGTATTTCCACGGCTCAGACGAGACACGCAAACAGGCGACCAAGGTGAACGTACATCAAGGACCTCCGGGGCTACACCAGGTAGACGCGTATTCTTGACATAGTCCTGTTTCGACATTTTCCGCTTATTAGACTTGTTGAACGCATCCGTGTGCAACATTATAAGGCTGAATGCTAGGATATAAGGATGGTCTACGGCACGAAACCCTAGAGTTAGGTCGAGCACTCGGGATGCAGCGGGAAGACTTACCGTCGGATGAGAATAAGTTAGGATTACATTGAACATAACGTGCAGCGAAAGCCTCAACGACACGGTCGATCTGCTGGGTCTCGCGCGGAAGGCCCACATCCATCAAGAGCTTGCGGACCGCGACGTCAACCGGATCCCCAACAAAGTTGAAGCGCTCGATGTACGCGCGGAGCGCCCGAGCATGAAACTCGTCAGCACTGCAATGAGTCAAGGTCAGATACGTCATCATACTGGCGCCACATACATCAAATGGACGTGCCTGGATGCTAAAACGGTTGCAACCTCAGCTTTGCTGACTGCTTCGACCAATCTTTGAAGGTACACCTCCGGAGACTCCTCGTCGGACCGAGGTCTGGGTATCTCAACCGAGGGTTTCGACAACGAAGGGCGCGAGGACCCAAGACTGGAAGGCGGCGACGTCACATGTCCGTCGAAGACGTTCGGAGAGCTTGTCGACGTCGGGGTGTGGGTGCCAGGTGAAGAGCTCCCAAAGAGATTAACGGATAAACGGTGGAGGAGAGGAGGGTTGGTGTGTGCACGAGTACGCTGTTGAGGCTGTTGCAACTGCTGCTCTACCTGCGCGGAAGGGTATGAAGGGGGAGCCGCTCGTTCATTCGGGGTCTGAAGGGGTGTAGAAGGAGGGGAAGCAGTGATAGGATGAGATTCGCCTAGGAGCGATATCCGTAGACCAGAGGCAGAATCAGCTGTTTGAGGCCTTTGAGACCCTCGTCTCCTCCGCGAATGGAGAGAAACAGTGGGTATCTTAGGCGACGTATCTGCTGGCGGTTTCTCATCTTCTTTTCTATGGCTATGTTTTCGCGTTCGTTCTGAATGTCGTCGATACAGGTCCGGTGACTGGCTTGAAGCAGCCAGTCCAGGTGATGGTACAGGGGTATTGATAACGAACGGGGAGACTGGCGGAAATGCAGGGAGCGTCGGCTGTGGTTGTGGTGAAGGGGGTACCGCGTTTTCTGGAGGGTCGGGCCGCGAATTCACCCGTCTTCGAGTCCAAAACGAACTTTTGCGAGACAGTTGCTTGGACTCAGAAGGACTGTCCAATTCCCGTTGTTTACCCTTTACGTCGGACGATGACATGAGATTCAGAGGACCCAGAGAGAGACCGCGCGTCCTTCGACGCTCTCGAGGGGCAGAAGGGGAAGGGTCATCGGAGGGGGAGGATGATGGCTCCTTGTAGAAGCTCTTCGCGTGTCGGACAACCGTACTCGGGCGTCGAGAATCGGATGTGTTCGGCGATGAGGCGGGAAGGAAAGAGACTGTGTTCAACTCCGTGGTGGACGGTGACGCGTGAGGAAGGCCAAGCCCTAAGGCCGCGCGCGCAAGAGCAACTGTGGGTTGAGAAGAGTCTCCGGGGGCATATGAAGAACGGGATGCGGGCTGGAGAGAGGATGCACGCGAGGACGCGATGGAAGGAGCACCGGACTTAGACACACCCTTCCTCCTAGCTCTCCGGTTCTCATCGCCCTCTGGCGGCTGCGGGTCTGGAGAGAGCCGGGATGGGGGCGTGAGATGTTCTGGGCTGAGCTCAGGCGTCGGGGGAAGTTCCTTATTCCTGATTTGCATGGGAGACGGGGTGAGCAAAGAGCCTTGTTGGGCGCCAAAGAGACCAAGCTCGTCCGTAGAGTGGGCAGCGGCTTGAGAGTGGGGGTAAGCTGGGGCGCGACGTCGCCAGAGAGGAAGAGAAAAGAAATGAGTGGTAGTCTGGGTTGTGGTCGTCACGACGTGGGTAGTGGTCGTTGTCGTCGTCTCTGTCGCGAAAAATGCAGGGTCGGAAGTGTCCTGGGAGTAAGGTGGAGGTGGGGTTGCGGACGCCTCGGCGTTTCGAACAACTCGAGAGGGAGAGCCCTTGTTGGAGAAGCCGAAAAGAGCGACCATACCACGTCCGTGGACCGGAGAAGGGAGGGGGAAAGAGGGGGAGCGAGCGCGAGAGACTCCAGGGCTGCAGACAGTGGCTATCGTCGTCGTCGGTCGCGTCCAACTCTTCTCGATCTCGTTGCAGTCCACCGTCGCCTGCTATTTCCGGGGTATGAGAGCTCAAACGTCACGTGCCCGCAGCTCGGCGTCTGTGCACCCGGGCCGCCGGGGCGAGCCCGACGAGGAGCTGGAAGAAGCCCGGAACATGCAAGTCACTCCGCTTCCTTTGTTCTCGGCCTAAACGTCCGGGACGTCTTCCGCCTGACTTCCAAATGAGAGATACAGATTTGGCCCCAGGTCTACAGCGCCATCCACTTGGCGAAATTCGTCAACACTGCTCTCTACGGGCCCCCCAGACCTCCCGGCTCTTTTCCCGACATCGACGAACTGCACGACTAGTCTCCGTAAGTTCTTCCCCATACATGCCATTCTATCTGTCCTGAAGCTGTCCTTCGAGTCAGCCAGCCCTCTCGGCATTTTCCAGATACTGTATGCTCCCACATGGATGCGCTCCTTTTCGCTTGACGCATTCTCATCCTGTGATGGTCGTCCTTAGTGACTCGCAATGGCGGGAACCAGCTCCCAGCTCCCACTTGAAGTCACTCAATGGTGGCGAGGCAAGGACGCCCAGGGAAACATCCTACCACTTCATTGGGCCCTCACTTACAGAGTCTCCGGCTCTGAAAATCGTCCAACGAGTAATGTGTACAACGCAGCCGGCAACGTCGACACCTTCACTTTCGCCGTTGAGCGCAACGTCCCTATTCGACACGACGGCTGGCGCGGATCTTTCACCATAGGTCGCATCCCTGCGGACGCTCTCGAAGATTTCGAGCGTATCCTCGCCCAAGTTCCCATCGTCCGCCTCGACCCCTCGTGGAATTGCCAAAATTGGGTGTGGGACGCCCTCCGCGAGCTGAAACATGCAGGTTTTGCTATTGATAATCTCTCGTGGACTGGTCTTCGGACGGTGATGCTTGGGTTACTTGAGGCTTGGGAACTAGGAGAAATCTGATCATCTTCATGTATCTTAGAGGCTTTCCTGGGTTCTGTGTATATGAACGGCGTCGTCCGTGCCAAGGGAAATGGAACCATTCGGATCAATGTTCTCGGTGTAAATTGGTTTATACGCTCTGCTCCTGGAAGAGACCATGTTATCTCTGCACCGTGCACCTATGAAATAAAGGAGAACAGTGAGGCATCCACACGTTGTCACACATACGCTTTAGAGCAGCGCCGTTACACATACAAGGTCACCCTTCTACTTAGTAGGGGCATGTCGACCTCAAAGTACTGGCTTGAGCTGGCGATATCTCGGGCGTGGGTCTGGTCGCACAGAGCTATCAAGCAGGGAATACAACGCACTACGCCTCAAAGGATTAAGGAGTACAAGCGAAGAAGATACATGGGGAAGGCGAACATTTGACTGGCACAACAAGGCAAAAGACTGGAGGCACACACTCCCAACGGGATCATGACTTCGTCCGTCGCTTCCTCTCTTTTTCGATGATCCTCTTCTTCTGTTCGAGTTGCTGCCTCTGAGAGACGCATGATCAGAGACATATGATCAGCGACAATTTGAACAACGCGACGCAGGTAGGACGCACCTCGGCAGTCCTTTTTTTCTCGCCATGCTTCATACGCTCATACAGTTTTCGCTGCTTGTTGCTCATCATCATCTTGTTCATGTCCTGCTCCGCCTCGTCCACCGCCGGGGTCTGCGCCTTCTTCGCCTTCTTCTGTGCCTTCTTCGACTCCTTCTCGAATGTGGCAAAGTCGACGCCGGCCGCCTCCGCCTCGAGTTCTGCAATCCGCAGTGCAGCTTCGTCCGCCGCCGTAGCAGCAGCCTTCAGTACGCTCTTCTTTGTCGAGTGAGGTTTTCGCTCCTCCATCTCCTCGTCGCTCTCCGCCTCCGCCGCTTCCTCGTCTTCATCGCTCTCGATGACTTCCTCTTCGTCCTCCATCTCCTCGTCCTCTACGCCTTCGAGTCCCTTCGTCGGGTCGTACGCATCCGCGCGCTCGCCGAACGGGCTGAGGTGCGGCGGAAGCGTTTTCCCCTGCGCGTATAGATCTTCAAGAAGGATCCGGCCCGCGTTGACACAGTCGACGACCCACTGCGGTTGTACGTGCTTGCGACGGCTGCGACGCTCGCGATCTGCCTCGTTCTCTGTCGCGCGCTGCACGACGGGCCGGTCGATGATGACATGCGTGATCGACTCGTCGGCCTCGTCGAAGGGGGAGCCGCTGCCGGACGTTGCGGGCCAGCCGATACGCCCACCGAACGCGCGTATGATGAACTCGAAGATCGGTCGGGAGGTCTCACGTGAGAGCCAGAAGGTGTAGGGAGCAAAGAGCTTGGCGGACGTGGATTGGGGGAGGGTAGAAAGTGTCTTGAGGGTAGGAAGGGTGGCGGTGGTCAAAGCGGGAGCGGAGGGGGCATCATCGGCGTCCTCGGTCGTGTCCTCGACGAATTCCTCGTCGGCATCGACCGCAGGTGTTTCGTCGACGGAAGGCATCTGGCCATTTGTGTCGTTCGACGCAGAGGCCGTAATAGTTTTGATGGTTTGGCGGACGTCCTTACTTGAGATAAGTTTGCCATCCATCTCAACAACTTTCAAATTGGTGGGAACGGCCACTCGGTTGTCTTTTTTCGCTTCTTGCAGGCTGAACGCGCCGACCCCAGCTGCGCCCTCGTCCTTCTTGGTATCCAAAGGTGGGGGATACACGAGTCCTGCATCCGTGTATAGCTTGAAGAAGACGAACCCAAGCATCGTTTGATATAGCTCCAAGAATGTGAGCATGACACGGACATCGACGTCTGGTGGGATCTATGCAGAGTGAGATTGTGCTGAAGTTACGAAACAATTAGCCCATACCGTCTGGGTGAACTGATATGGGACCAGCCATGTAATCGTCTGGTCAAAAACCTCCGCTTGATAATAAATGCCTTTGATCGAAAGGAAAATCTTCTGCAATGAGTGGGTGTGCATGACATACAGCTGCCACTCTGCGGCTAGCCGTGCGCAGTTCTCAACGAGGGTAGGTGATACCTTAGAATCGGAGGGGAGAGAGGCAAATAGGAAGACCATACAAAGTGCGTCGTCGATATCGCGTACGGCGTCGACAAACGTCGGATACCTATGCACCCACTCAAGGACTGTCCGGAGGATTTAAGGGTTTAGACGACGTACCGCTCTTTGATGATATGGTCCAGGCGATACACCGGCTTATTCTCCTCCAAGCTCTTCGCACTGCTCCATTCGCCTCGACCGAGTGCGCGAGCAAGCTTCTTCGCAAAAGCCTTGTGTTCTCGGAGCTTCCGAAGAACGGGTTCATGCGCCAGGTATGCAATGTCCTTCGCGTAGTAGAAATTTGTGGGTGCAGATGATCCTTTGTTTGCCTTCTTCCGACTGCGAGGCTCGCGAGGGTAGACACCTGAAGTGCTGTGTCAAAACTCGAGTAAAGCAAGGTTGTCTTCTCTGAGCGTACCTTTGAGAATGCATAACCTCCGGAAGTCTGCGAGGGAGCACTGAAGCTTTTTAATGGCTGCGGAGCGGGTAACATATGCCTTGGCTGCACCAGCCTTCCCCTTCTGCTTCAAACGGCCCATGTCGTAGTGCGGGAGGATGCGTGCAGCAGAGGGCGGGAGAGAGAGGGGTTGTAGGGACCAATCAGGAGGCGCCCACCAAACTTTTTGGCAGCGGTGGGCGCCTCCGTGTGGTACACGCGCCCGATGCGAGTTGTCCTCACGTCGCGCATCTCCTCCACCACCCACCATGAGGTCTGTGCTCCTTTGCTCGACTACCTGTTGCGTCTCCTTCTCATCTTTACTCACAGTCAATACGTCCACGTCCCCAAATCGGAACTTGACGAGGCACAACTCCGCGCTCTCGAGGAGCACGAGATCAGCCAGGGTCCCTTGTCTGTCTTGCAGCAGGCGGTCCGGAATCACACGCAAGTCCTCATTTCCCTACGAAACAACAAAAAGCTACTAGCTCGCGTCAAGGCGTTTGACAGGCACAGTAACATGGTGCGTCGTGCTTCTCTTGATAGCATGTCTGTCGATCTCACCGTGTTGGTTGTGGCGCGTAGGTTCTGGAGAACGTGAAAGAGGCATGTTGACGTCCGTGTTCTTGTCCTAACGTCGCAAGTTAACGATTGCGCAGATGTGGACTGAGATGCCGAAGGGAAAAAACAAGAAACCCGTTAACAAGGACAGGTTTATTAGCAAGATGTTCCTTCGGTGAGTTCACGTGCTACCACCTTTGTTAATCTACCGGTTGTATCTAACTAGACACGTCAAAAGCGGTGATTCTGTCATTCTTGGTGGGTTTCGTCCTCCTCCGAGCGTTTGCGTAGCTCACATGATCTTACAGTCCTGCGGAACACTGCGTGAAATGTTCGAGCACGTCCTATCTCCGGACGGTTGACCGTTTGTCATCCCTTCAAGGGCTTCCCCAATTCTTTGCGCTTGGCGTCGTGTATTACATATTGTACAATATCTTCCTGGACACATACATACGCCGGGTGACTGTTGGGGCGCGCGTCCAAGGTCTGTGCTCTCAATATATGCCAGTCTTTCGGTGATCATCGCATATGCAGCATTACCAGTCGACGATCACCGTCCAGGATGTCTCCGTAGCCCGGCCACGTCTTTCAATTTGACTACTGCACAATGAAGTACCATGTTAACCACTGCTCAAGGCGGTGGCATTCCGGGATGATGTATTCGATCAGTCCGCTATCTATCAGTCAACTTGATGGCTGCAAAACGCTGAGTTAGACTCCTTGTCGAGTTCGCACAGAAGGACCTGAACGTGATGCCTACTGACTATCACCACGTACATGCTACATTCAGGTGTGTTGTCCCTGTCGCTCCAAATTCACTGTTTACAGACCGTCTCGTAGACTGCGATTGAAATAATAAGCTACGATCACCCAAGAGCATATACATCGTGAATTCAACACGACCGCCGTAGGTTTCACAGCTGAGGCGCGCGCTGAATGTTTTCGATCTCAGTGATAGCATCGAAAACACTTCCCAAGGCAATCCACGTGAAGCTTCGCGCCCCGAGTACTTCTCCCTCCATCGAGGCTAGTCGGAACGCTATCCAAGCGCGCCTGAGGAACACCTCAGCAGAGTCCTCGCCGCTGCCTTCGATCTCCCCCTTGACTGCGTTGACTAGGGTTGATGTCTGCTCCCGCACCTGCGAAATGAGATCCTTCCGCTTCTTGTTCGCGGGGGACTGAGCAATGAGTGTTCCAACCTGTCGTACATCCCGTAAGTTCCATGCTATACTATCGATTCATTCTCCCCAACTCACCGTTACTTCTTCCTCTGTCAGCATCGTGCCCGGCACACGTGACAGCGTGTGTTCGATGCATATCGTGCGGAGCCGTGACACGTAACTTCCGTATAACTCCCAAATCACCCACACTTCGTCATCTGTGCAGCGGGTCACCTCCTTCCCAACGACCTGTACTAGGCGCCGCCAGACCGCACCCCAAATTTCCACTTGCTGCAACCGAAGCGGCCGAAACGCGCGAAACTCCTTCAGGATCCGAGTACGCACTGCGAGCGGTATACGAATATCTGCATTTCCATCACTAAGCAGGTCCCATTGCTTCCGGTACTGGGGCGGACGGCGGACGACCTGCAGAGCAGGGATCTCGACCGCGCGAAACAGCTTTCCCAACGCACGCTGGCTTTCATAGTATGCAGCGGGGTCGAATGTGCCTGTCTCCGGCATCCTCCAGTCTGGTAGTTTCCTATATGGCGGGCGGGGAATGTCGCGCACTTGAACAGGCTCGCCGCTCTTGGGATAGTCTACAGCGTGGCTGTGAAGATCGGAGAGCAGAAGACAGTCTGGGTCTAAGACCCCCTCTTCCGCCTGGTCTGCAATCGTGAGCCAAGACGTGGCGATTAAGCCGATCGTCTGTTGATGTGGTGAGTCTCTAGGCATCCGGCGTAACAATAGTTGGATGAACTCACATCGCCGTAGATATATTCCGCCACAAATTGAGCCACGTCCGCCATCGTGCTCTCGCGTTGAAGTATTCTCTTGGGCGCGGGTTCGTACGCCGCCGGTGTGTACACAACACGAGGGATAAGGCTGCTTCGCATAGTCACATTATACATATCTCCGTCTAGGTCACCTCCTCCCAGTGCTGAAGGGAGCGGCCTCGAGCCTTGAAACGTAGGACCATATCATTAATAACAGCAGAGATGCGACATTAACCACTCGTACCTCGTACAGAAAAAACGATGGTGTTCGGGAGAGATTCCCGCGCAAATGGGGAATCTGGTGGTGGAGCTCCGATAGCATGCGCGACCTGTACATCGCCGGGATGGATGTACGGTGAGCGGGAGATCATGATTAAGCCTTCGATATACCGTAAGCCGTGGTTGGGAGAATCTACGCAGACAAAGACCTCTTCCGCACGTAGATAGCCGTGGACGTCGGCGACGTCAACAAGCAACCAGCTGTCTCCTCCAGGGACTGGAATTCTGGCGCGATATTTCAGGTCACGTAAAACGTGGTTGATTGCGAAATCCATCATCTGCTTCCAGAAGATGTCGCCTCTGAGTGGCTGTACACGTAGCTTGTGAAGTGACAGCATGACTGAAGTCATACGGAAGGACACCCCAAGCCCATGTGTTTCCAACAGTCTGGCAGATGCTTCGAGAGACCCGGTAGACTGTTTTGCTTCTTGAACTGCGTTCTCTTGCAAGTCACGGAAAACTTCGTGGGGAATACCGAGACAATCGAGTAGCATGATGAAGGGACGATTGAGGTAAAACCTTCCCGGTTTGTCAAATGCCTTCACGATCTCGATGGTCTGCATATTCCCGCCCCCGTCAAATTTGATCATGGACGGCCGCACAAAAATGGCCTTTCCTTGGAGCCTGTAATCAACGCTAAGCATGCCCTTAGCTTCTTGAAGGCGGATCTGGTATGCCCGAGGGTAAGTTCGGTTCCAGTGTGCCCGGCGCCGACGTGATTGAAGGACTTGCCAAATCTCCTGGGCGAGATGGGGAGCGATAGTGCCGATCCCGTCCGTGAATGTGTACTTCCCCGTGTGGTCCTTGATATCGGCGGCGCGAAAGATCTGTTTGACGTCTACCGAGATGGCCGCACCCATTGTCGTGAACGCCTGGGAGATCCTTGCCGCATAACGCGCAGGGTAGCGGATAAGGTCGGGATCGTAAGGCAGATTCCTGAAATTGTCCAGACTTGCAATAATCGACCTCGCATTCACGACGCTATCCACCCCTGCGTCATCTCGATGGGTAAATGGCCTAACAAACCAGACGGCATGGTCCTTGAGAGCTGACTGGGAATACGCAAGGAACTCGAAGTGTCTCCCCACAATGGTGATCCCGTAAAGAAGGAACTCCTCCACCCTGCGCGCAATGAGACTGCGACTATCCACTTCACGGTCATGGCGATACTAAAGGCTATTCTCGTCCTGGAAAGTGACACGTATAAAACAGTGCTGGTTGAGATGGTAAGTCCGGATGACTCGATTTCATCGTTCAGGAAACGGGCCAGTGAGGTGCATGGTTGTAGGCGTGATTGTCACACGGAAGCAGTTGAAGGTGGTTTCGGCAGTGTCTATGTGAGCCATCGCCTTCAATGGGGGGTTAATGTTGAATTGCTGCCACAATTGAATGAAAAGGTGGAATATGATACTGTGGGGTTGCAGCTGGCGAAGTCTCCAGACGCCATTTCCAAGGCGGCACTCGTCTTCTCCATATAAGTACAGGATCTTCATGTGGGCCGCGAACTCGCGGAGGAACGCAACAACTTGATGGAGCGGATAGTTCTTGATCATGCGTTTAATTTCGCCACGCAAGGAGAGAGCCCCTGGTATGTCGATTAGCCAGGCGCGGAGGAAGCCTTCGACATGAAAGGCCACAATCCAAGGGAGTGTTTCGACCCAAGAGTCATAAAGACGCCTCCAGTCTTCGGAAAACAAACACCGATGCTCGACGGCGTAGGAGAAAACCTCGACCGGGCTCAGGGCGCGATGTGCAAGTACTCGGATTGTATAAATGTCGCCCGCGTTGGCGCAGTTGAGGCGAATGGACAGAGAAGTGTAAGGAGATATGGATTCATGGGATTCTTCGAAGGCTATACCGTTCGGATTGGACAAAAAATCAAGTCACCCCCCGCGCCAGGTAAACACCATCCCGCGGGCTTATATCCCGCGTTTACTGCACTTACCCCGCGTTTGCAGCTCTTTCCCGCGGTTACGGAGTAGCCGAGGCGCGACTTGTATCCCGCGGTTGCGGCTCGAACCCCTGATTTGGGGTTTAGGGACTAAGCCGCCCGATGACGCAGGGGCGCTTCCATGGGCGCCAGTCGTCCTCCTGGGCTCACGACGACTGAGGACAGTCTCGTCCGTCGCGAAAACGAAATGGGAAGCGTATATATTCGCAAATATCGTGAGTTTAGATGCATACATGTGCATCCATGAGGTCATGCACCAGGAAAAGCTTACGGAAACCATGTTGGTGAGCCCTTCCAGGCCCCTACAGTACCTTAAACTGCCATCAAACTGCCATCGCACTCAACTGCAAGGGAAATCGCCTGGGAATCGCAGTTCCAGTGCGTGAAAGCGATAGTAGGTTCATTGGGGCGAGCTCCACCCCCTCAGAGGCTAGTCAGAGCCCTGTCATAGAGTCAAGGGAGCACAGACCTACTCGGAGCTTGGACAGTGCTGTGTGAGCACTGAAGACTCACGCGATCCCTTGAGACTCTGCAGAAAGCCATAGAACCTTCATTCAGTGCCTCGGATGAATTTTCTATGTTTCCGAAGGCCGTGACAGGGCCCTACTCGTCGTCGTAGTCCCCGATAGGCAGCGACCGCGCCGCCGTTAGCAGAGCCCGGTATTTGCCGGAGCAGGGGCCGGAACTGCACCGGGCCGAGCGGTTGGGCGCTTCGTGGCCTAGGTCTGGACCGCCACGGGCGTCTCGTCCGCAACCGCGGGAAACAACGCCCGCGGGATGTGATTTGATTTTTTGTACAATCTGAACGGTATACCATGCGGCGACAGGGAAATCCAGGCGATTTGGCTGAGGCGAATAGATATTATGCGAACCCAAATGCCATTCTGATGGGATCCGTGGTCGGAAAAGAGAGTGGCACGAAGTCGGGATTCTCGTCTTTCAAGATCCAGTCTGAGGTAGCCGGAGGCGAGGCGGCGTTCCCACTCGGATGAGAAGACAATGTCGTGACATACCCTCCCGAAATGGACGGCAAGGATGGTAGCAACTGGCAACGTTTCGTATTCACTGTTACTCCAGCCCAAATCTTCGACCTCTGTTTCTTCCGATGGCTCCTCGAAGGGATCCTTGTATGGTCGCAACCTCACGCGATCCACCGCTTCACGGCGCGGCGCGATTCGGCTACGCTCAAATCGAACATGAGACGAACCTACTAGTAGTTCTAAGAACCTTCGTGCTGTAGGAGGACCATACCAGGCCAACAGCAAGGTTCCGAGTCTGGCAGAAGGGACAGTTAAAGTTGCGCTCCGCCATCTCCCTCTTCTTCTTTGCGGAATGAGCTGTACTTCGAAGTTGAAAAGTGGTTCATTTGGCCGGCGAAATGGGGGCGCGTGCAAGATTGTCGCCAGGTTCTTCTTGAGCGTGCATTCGTCGGTGCCAAACATATTTCTAGACAGATGGATATCCATTTCGTGAGACTAGGAATGAGACATCGTCAGTATTTGTCGGTCCTGCTGAGACTGCGAAGTGCTTTATGTCGCGGATGGGCGAACGTACAAGCACGGCTGGAGAAACTACTAGCGCTCCCGCTATTAAAGTCCGTGATATGGGGCAAGATACCCAGGCACCAAGATACAGCTTGTATGTCGCCAAGGGCCAGAAGGGCCAGAAGAGGAGGTATATGTATCAGGTTTGGCCGTCGAGGTGGTACAGCACAAAAGTAACAACGTGGCTGGTAATAATGTCCAGCCGCCATGAGTAGCAACGCCGTGCGAGGAATGGAAGGAAACTGCAATATTAAGAACAATAATTAATCATAGAATGTCAAATTTCCCTATCATTGCAGACTGCTAAGTTAGTAGAGATCGACTTACCATTCCAGTCATTAGCATGACTGTATGGCACGGTTGGAAGCTCATGACAAATGATAGCAATATCCGCATGTATGTATAATGTCAACCTGTCCAATTAACAACATACGGCTTCCGGTTCGGGTGAACATCTCGACAGCCTATAAAAGGCAGTTTACTAGAGTGATGGCGCAGTGTGCTCTTGGGAAACCCGATAACATGAAATCATCCTAATACATAGGCGACATTGTAGGTTGGATGGGGGCCGACGGTGGTGATGCGGAGACTCGATAATCGCTTTTGTACCCTATACACGGGAGACTAGCTGACAACGAGGGGAAGAGGGCGCGAGCGGGCGGACATGGTGGTGGTATGAGGGCAAAAGCGCGAAGAGCGCGGGACACAGCGAGCGTACAGTACAACAACGAATCACGTGCTACGCGCGAGCTCGGATCGGAAGGCACCAGATTCCAACAGACATATGGTATATAGCTAGGCGTACGAAATCTTGAGTTATGGAGCATATGGAAGTTGGCGCCAGCAATATTCATACGGATGTTGCATTTTTGTGACCCCGGGTTCAAGTTGAGACGAGAGTCGCGGTTTCGGCCTGCGCGCTTATAGTACAACTTGAAGCGACTAACTTTCTCCTCGAGTCGGAGGACCCCACTGACTTCACTCAGGAGGTGAGTTTGGGCGCTTACACCACTATACCACTCATCAGTACTTCAGTACAGGTGTTCCATCATTGAGTCAGCGCCTTCAGCTGAGTACATGGGTGCCATACTCCCGCTGAGTCTCTCCAGCCCATCTCGGACATTTCAGGCTTCCGGTTGCTTAAGCCTCACGCTAGCACGTACTAGTGCCTAGACTCCATATGGGCCTCCCTCACGACGGTCGGACTGCGGCGTCCTGAAGTTGCGAACTGTGTGTCGGCTGAACCACTTTCGTCCTGGTTCGAAATTCTTCGGTGAACGTAGACGAGGTTACGGTAGTACTTGGCAATCCAGTCTCGTAGTATTTGTGCAGCCAGATGATACACGATTCGATCCTATTTTCTACGCTCAGAAACTGAGGTAGTATATGTTGCATATATCCTAAGCCAGGCGACAAGTCCATATGTAACACGCTTTACAACTCAGACAGTGTCCTAAAGTGCGTGATACTCATCCCCTAATAGTTGGATCAATGAGAACAATGGCAGTCTGGCCCGCACTAGTCACTCACCGTCGAGACACCGTGCGTTCTTCTTCCTCTATCTCCTTGATCGCATCGAAAATGCATCCCAGACCAATCCATCCAAAGCTCCGCGCACCGAAAGAGTCACTTTCTAAGTTCGCCAGGCGGTAGGCATACCAGGCACGGAACAACGATTCCTCGGACGGCACCTCGTCGTCCCCTGCGATTTCCTCTTTGACGCTATTGACAAGGGACGCCGTCTTCTCTCTCATTTGGGACATGAGATCCTTCCTTTTACGGGGTTGGGAGCACTTCGCGACGATCGTGCCGACCTGAGTTTGACGAGGATATAATTCAATAGACATGAACATGTAAGGCATTAATAGTCAGGAATACATACCACGGCCTCTTCTTCCGTCAACATCGCCGACCGCTCATGCGACAACGTATGGTCCGCACAGATCACGCGCAGCTGAGAAGCATATGAGCAGTAGAGCTCCCATACTTCCTGCACTAGGTCATCATCACGTTCGTCGGTGCGTATGAACTCGGAAATGCGCTCTTCGACCACGAGCGCGACGTCTTCTTCCTGTGAATCGCTTTCGTAAAAGTGATGAAGGACATCATCAAACCGCACCTCGACTCCGTCATCATTCCTAAGCATGCTCCGGCGCTGCCGGCGCGCAGTCCGCTGTGCGTCTTGTATGGCCGGCAGGTCGATGGAACGGAAGAGCTTTCCGATTGCACGCTCGCTTCGGTAATACGCCTCGCTTTCTCTGCGAATCGTCTCTGGGGCGTTCCAGTCAGGCTTGTCCCTGCGTGACGGCCGTGGTATCTCTTTTACCGGGACTGGGTGTCCGGTCTTGGGGTAGTCCACGGCGTTACTGTGTAGGCTTGCAAGTTTGAGACAATCCTTGTGGAAGATTCCCTGATCATCCGCGATAATGAGCCAAGTAATAGCTATGATCCCCAGTGTCTGTAATACGGGGTGAGCTGCCACAGACGGAAGACGGCAGAAGGCGACTGCTCACGTCACTGCTGATGAACTCCGCCACAAAGTCGGCAACGTCTTCCATGGTACTGTCGTGGTCTACTAACTTCCTCGGTGCAGGCTCGTAAGAAGCGGCATGATAGGTTCGTCGAGGGATGAGCTCGGGTCTCATCGTAACGTTGTACACGTCGCCGTCGAGGTCTCCACCCCCCAGACAAGATGGTAGTGGACGTTGGCCTAGCTAGAGTCAGTGAAAGTGATACAGAGAGAGCAGCGATTGGCCTTACCTTGGATGGAGAAAACTACGGTGTTCCTCAGTGATTCCCTTGCGAATGGGGAGTTGGGAGGTGGGCGCCCTATTGCGGTAACAACTTGAACGTCCCCAGGATGGATAGTCGGGGAACGAGAGATGAGAACCGGACCCTCGAGATAAATGAGGCCAGAATGGCGAGGGGAATCCACGCAGGCAAAGACTTCACCTTCGCGAAGGTACCCGTGGACGTCCGCGACACCGACCAAAGTCCAGCTGTCTTCGCCATGTACGGGTATACGAGCGTGGTGTTTCAGCTCGCGTAGGACGTGGTTGATGGCGAAGTCCATCATCCGCTGCCAAAAAGGGTTGTCGGCGAGTGGCTCCAAGCCCAACTTGTGTAAGGCGAGCATCGTAGAAGTAAGACGGTAGGAAACTCCAAGCCCGTGCCCTTCGAGTAGCCTCGCAGACCACTCCAGAGATTCGATAGACCGCTTTGCGTCGAGCTCCGCCTCGTCCTGGAGTTCCTGGAACACTTCGTATGGCACTCCTAGGCCTTCTAAAAGCATAATGAGCGGGCGGTTGAGGAAGTACGCTCCTGGTTTGTCAAACGCCCGCGCAACTTCGATTGTGAGCTGTGAACCAGGTGCTTCGAACTTGATCATGGACGGGCGAAGGAGAATAGTCTGTCCGGCGAGCCTGTAGTCAACGCTAACCATGCCCTTGGAGCCCTGAAATCGGATTTGATAAGCCCTGGGATACGTCCGGTCTTTGCGACCACGGCGCCGGCGAGCCCGTAGGGCTTTCCAGATGTCCTTAGCAAGCTGTGGAGAGATCGTTCCAACGCCGTCGGTGAACGCGTACGCTCCAGACGGGTCGTACAGATCATCACCTTGCATGATCTGGCCGACTTCGACCTCGACCGACGCGTCTGTGGCAGTGAACGCTTGAGAGATCCTAGCCGCGTAGCGCGCCGGGCATCGGATGAGGTTGGTATCGAATATTACCCGGAAATTCCCTAGGCTCGCGATAATTGACCGTGCATCCACAAAGGAAACGGTGCCAGATGCATCTATGTGACGGAAGGGTTTGACGAACCAGACGGCGTGTTCCTTGAGTGCTGACTGCGAATACGCAAGGAAATCAAAATGAGCACCAGCGATAGTTATGCCCTGGTGGAGGACCTGCTTCACCCGTCGGTTGATGAAGCCTTGGCCATCGACGTCACGGTCGAAGCGGTATTGCAGACGGTTCTCATCTTGAAAACTGACACGAAGGAAACAATCTTGGTTTTTGTAATAGGTCCGCATGACGCGGTTAGAACGCTCGGGGAACGGACCTTCTAAGATCATAGTAGTAGGGGTGACGGTGATATGAAAGCATTGGAAGGGGGCCGATGGATCGTCTGTGACCTCAATTGGTTTGAAGACAAAGTTGGACGAGACGGTGGTGAACAATTCTGAGATAGAAGTCGGGGAGGAATCTGCCGTGGCTGTCGAGGTTTGGGGAATCCCACCGTACCAGAAGAACGCTTTGGCATGCCCAATGAAATCTCTAAGCAGCGCTGCAGTGTAGTCGCGTCGGCGAGCTCGCAAGATACGCTCGATGGGCTGGCGGAGGGTGAGGACTTCTGTCATGTCGACAAGCCATGACCGTAGGAGAGCCTCAATTTGAAAGGCTACGGTCCATGGAAGCCGCTTCACCCAGAGTTCATAGTCTTCGCGGACAGCTTGCGAAAACAAATTGCGGCGTTCAACGTGGTATGAATCGCTGTCCACCTGCACGGAGGCCGTTTTAGCATAGTGGCGGAAGTTCAGAAGATCCTGAGATGATTCGCACACCAGGCGAATCGCGAGCGACGTGTATGGGGCCAAAGGTGCATAGTCGTCATCAAGAGAGGACCATCGTTGCCGCTGAGGTGTACTACCATTGGAAAGGAAGAGTTCCGATAAAGCCATGCTAAGGGGACCGGGTTTAGACTCGAACGCTGGGGGGTGGTTGAGGGAAAAGAATATGTTGGGTTCTCCGTGAAGCCCAGCCGACGCCCAGTAGATCTGGCTAGCCTTGATGACCACCATGCGAGTTTCTGGCGACAGCCCAACGCCTTCCAGATTCACGACGAACTCTCTGCGATCCATGCTGAGCTCGACCTGTCCACGACACGGCTTCTCCCATTCGACAGAATAGACGTAGTCCCTGCATTCTCGCCCGAATTGAATGCTGCGAATACGCACTGGACGGGCTTGTAACCCCTCATCGCGCCGTTCCCGGTCGCGGGCTACCTGAGGGTCCTGGAAGGGGGTTGTGAGAATGGAACGGAGTACTTCAGGACGTGCTTGTTTCTTGCTTTGTTGAAACTGGACCCTGGTGGCACCAATCGAAAGGGCGCGGGAAGCATGGGGTGAACCATAAAGCTGCAGGAAGTGGTGGGCTAGCTCTCCGGTGGGGAGGGTCAATGCTGCGCTTGTCCGCGGACCCTTCTTACGCTGCTTGAATATATATATATCGAAGTTGGACGCAGGTTCCGTGGGATCTCGGAAAGGGGCGTTGTGAATGATGTTGGCAATTTCTGTAGTGAGTCTAGCCTTCGATGTAGAGATGGGAATGTTGGTTATGTACACTTCCATGATGGCTGAAAACTCCGGCGGGAAGGGGAGGCGTTTGGGAAAGGAAAAGGTACGAAATCGAGGTCCTGAGTGATCTGAAAACAATATATGAGGACTTGAACAGGTTCGACGTTGCACTAGAGTGCATAAAACCGTACCACAAGGTCGTCGATACAGAACACTGGGACGCAGATATTCTCGAGCCGTGACTGTAAGAGTGAAGTCGCTGTTCTCTGTCCAGCAGAATCGACCGTGTCCAGTATCGGATCAATACTAGTTCAGCTCAGTCGCTACCGCAGCACAATAAATGCACTAGAGATATCCGGGAAACCTACAAACCTACATCATAGGTTCGGATAAACTTGGCAAAACAACCTCAATTTAGGGGGAGACACCTTTTGCTTACGCTCTAATTCGTGGGCTCGCATTCTCAATTTAGAATGATCCATAAGACGAGTACAAAAGCACGCGGTTTCAAGGAATTATGCGAGAAGGGCAATGTTCGTTGGAACGGTATCGGTTAATTGATGTTAAGAGGCGAGAAAACTTCCTCCGGGAAATAGTTGCTTCAACTCTCTGCGATACGAGGAAATCCTATCCTCGATCAACATCTGCGGCCAGCCGAATACATTGAGTAAGTAGAGATAAGACTAAGTCCGTGACGTACAACATCGCTGACGTGTCTGCCGCGCTCAAATTCGCCCCTAATCCACTTTATAGTCTCGGCTCTAGTGCTTGGATCTGGAATGGCTGCACGCAGTGTAAGCCCAGAGAGAGGAATATATCGTCAAATGAACTCAGTACAGCGTGTCGCACGAACAGCCTGCCGGTAGAGATTGAGCGCGCGCTGTTTGAGGATGAAATGCTTCAAGGTCAGGTGTTGCATCGCATGGGGCTGGACGGCCTCGCGCAGTCCCAGACTGCGAGCTGAATGAGTAGATGGCGAGGAGGAAGTGGAGGAATAACCCGGGAACAAAGGCTGGCCACGAGATCCAGGGCGGAAAGCATGGGCGTCTGTCGCGTGCCTTCGCGTAGAGCAACTCGCGCTGACACGGAAAACGTCTAACTCGTCTGCTCCTCCACCGCAGATCCTCCACACCATCCTCCACCTATCTCGCCCGCATGGCTGCTCAAGACGTGACTGCTTCTTCTCCAGGCCCCTCTACTACTTCCACAGAACCCAGTCCCGCCGCCGTCGAGGACGTCGTCAAAGCTGTAGCAAATGTCTCTCTGCAAGACGAGCCTGTGACAGATGACAAGAAAACTGCAGAAACGTCTCCACGCCCTCTCTACGTTTATACTCGCTATGAACTTCTTCACCTTTCTAAATCTACTATGGTCATCGTCCCGACGGACATGCCGCTCCTGAAGGATTGGTTCGGGTGCGTTGTTTGCAACGTCTACTTCATCTCATCGTAATGGGCTGCGTACAGTGATTGGAACGAGCAAGTCGGCAGTAAGAAAGAGTCGGAAACATCTGCAGCCACAAGCACTAGGGATCGTCGGCAAGTAAATGTTCTGCTGGGTTAGGACATCCCCCGTCTGACTATATTTTTCAGCTTCCGTAGGGATGCGGACGACGGTGGTATGCATTTCCCTTTGACATCTTCTACGAGTACTCATCCTGGAGGTATGCCAGATACCGCTCGAGCATCATTCCGTTCCGGTCTCTCGCAGCCCTCGCAAATGGGCAACTTCCGTCACCAATCAATCCGTACTACCGAGAGGGCAAGCGACAAAGACCTCGACCGTGAGCGTGAACGCGACCTCCGTGATCGTGAAGGGCAAGAACGTTTGCGTAACGTACGTTCTCTGCACCACTCGACAACCTTGTCCTTAGCCATGTTTTAGCTCTCCGACAAGTACGATCGTGACCGCCTCGCCCTCTCATCTGCGTCCAATCTACGAAATAAGGAGCGCGATGTTGCGCCGCATCTTTCTGGTACTTCTTCAGCGCGACTCAGTCAAGCTCAAGGAACCAGCCGTCGTGGAGAGGGTCGCGATGCACCGAAGCGAAAGGCCGGCGAAAGTAGCGACGATTGGCGAAGAGGTACGTGCCTTAAGTCCCTACGTATAACGTTCTTCGCTAAACCTCGGCACCTAGGTGCGGAACCCAATAGAGCGGGGAGAGATGATCGTGAGTGCATACAATCGGTGTAATCTCTTAATGGCTGAAGTATCGTTCAGGCGCTGACTCCCGTCGAGATCGTGACACTCGCGACCGACCTCGCTCTCGAGTTCGCGAGACTTCTAGATCTAGGAGAGACCCGTCGGCTGGTCGACGCGACCGTGACCGCGACCGGGAGGATCGTGACCGCCCTCGAGAGCGTCGTGGTGATGGCGACCGTGACGACCGAAGAGAGAAGGATGACAACCGGCGCGAACGCGACGACCACGGGCGGCGTGACTGGGACGATGGCTATGACCGTGACCGCGATCGCGATCGGTTCGACTATGGTCGCCGCACCCGGGACCGTGATCTGGACCGCGATGCTGAAGAAGATCCCAGGCGGTGGCGGGACGACGGTCGGAGGGACGAGCGGATAGCTGCCAGGCGGGAACGAGAGGCACGCGATCGCGAGCGAGACCGTGAGTGGAATCGATTTGACGACCGCGATAGAGAACGTCCTTCTGCTGGGGATGATCGCGACGTGCGCAACCGCCGTAATGGCCGTGACCGGCGACTTGGTGGAGACGATGGCAAGGACAAGGATGACCGGCGGGATCGTGACAAGGATCGTGAGGCTGAGCCCGCGTGGATGGAGACATATGTCCCAACGACGCCGGGCGGTGGCATCCTGGGTGGCAAGGGCGCCGACGGCGAGTTGGACGGTATTCAAGCGTGGAAGAAGGGCATGAAAGAGAAGGAGCGCAAGGAAAAGGGTGAAGCCATTGCAGACGACGCCAAGGCTATCGATACCAACAGTGCCTCCGACAAACTATTTGCTGCTCACTCGACGACGTCGGACACGCCCATGGATGAGATTCAGTTGTTCAAGATGATGATGAAGCGCGAGGCGGAGAAGAAAGAAAGCGAGAAGTCGCACAACGGCCTTTCAAACCACGCCCTACTAGAGTCTGGTCCTCCTGGTATTTCGGCCAGTCCGTCTGTTCAGAGCCAAAAAAGCGACACCGTCAACCTCGCTGGTTTGTTCACTGCAAGCATATTGATTTTCTTTTCAGATGCTGATGCTCCAAAGCAGATCCTGCCACGGTCGCTCAACGCATCATTGATGCTTCCTCAAAAACCGCTCTCGCGCAAGAAAACGACAAGCCCTCGCCTCACCTTGACACGGGTGCGATCCAGACAGGCCCATCATCAATACTTGCGACTCTGTCTTCGGGTGCGCCCGAGTCATCTCGTCCTTCTGAGACTTCCAGCCCTGCTCTCGACCGTCCTTTGGAGACTTCGAGAGTCGTTGGCCCACGTCTAGCTCAAGCTGCCTCTAGTATTTCCTTGTCATCATCTAATCTCCCTCTCATGACTCCTGTCGACCTCTCCGTGCCCAGTCCTTCCACCAACGCATTCAACCCTCCACCTGGTTCTCGTGTGCTTGCGCTCAAGTCACGTGTTCCTTCGAGCGCTGTAGGCGTCTCTCCCACTTTGAATCAACTCCCGCCGCCAGGTATCACGGCCCCCCACCAGCATGGCCTTACACCTGGTGCATCGGGCATCATTCCCCATATGTCGGAGGCAATGTCCAACGACATGCAGTTCGGTGGTGCGCGGGTCAATCCTTCAGAGGCTTCTCGTGGGATTAGAAGCTATTCGCCCCTCAGTAACGGCTCTCAGCCCAACATGCCGCTAGAGGATATGCGGGAGGGTTTACACCTAGGCCAGATGAATGAGGGCCTCCGTCGGACATCCGGCTCGTCTGCCGCCGAACGCGCAATCCTCGGACTCCCCGGCGAATCAGGCTCGCCTTACGGCGACCTAGGAGGGCCGCAGCCCGGTGGCTTCCCTTCTGGAGGGCCCATGGACTCGGCTTTGAACAACGTTCTTGGCGGTGCGAACTACGCTGTGAACAAAGGCAGCCGGTTTGCGAAGTTCTTTGATTCAAAGACGAGGGATGCCCAGGTTGCTGTTCCTCGTCTTGGTCCGCAAGGGCCGAACGTCCCTCCCACTATACCGCACCCCAATCAGCGGCAAGTATCTATGTCTATGGGAGGCATGGGAACGCCACGAGAGGAACGAACTATGGAAGATATTTTCGCGATGCTACAGAACTCCGCGCAGGTACGTGCTAGCGTCGCGGGGTTTGTTTGGTAAATTGACCTTCATGTACAGAGCCATCGTGGATCACCACAGATCCCTCAGTCCGGCCGTATACCACCGGGCGGCGGTCAATTCCCCCAGTCTACGCTCGAACTCCAGATATTGCAGCAACAGCAGCAACAGCAGCTTCAGCAGCAACAGCTTGCGCAGAGCCGTCTCGAGTCTTTATACGACAGTCGTCTAGACGACAGGAACTTCGTCCCGGACGGTCTTGTTCCTGGTCTCCGCCCAGCTCCTCCACGTTCTCGCAGTCGCGAACCCGCCGGTGTACTCTTCAACGAGCAGATCGACGACCCACTTCATTTTAACGTCCAGCGACTCCGCGAGCAGCGTCACCTAGAGCAGCAACTGTACAACCAACCCGCACCGTCCATATTCAACCAGCAACCAACGGGCTTGCTCCGCAACGGTGGCCTACCTATGCAGCAGCAGTTCCGTGGTGCCTCGCCTATCTCTACACAGAACCCTCTTCAACCACCCTCGCAGCGCCTTCCACCAGGGCTTGCGAATCTCGGAGGACGTCCCCCGCACGATCCTTCACAATACATGGGAGCCGGCGTCGGCCTCCCAGGGGGTGGCTTGCACGGCGCGACGCCCGCTCAGCAGGTGTACAACACCTTTCACCAGGGTGGGATGGGCTTCAACGGAAATCAGCCCCTGCGTGGGCCTCCCGGCCAACAGAACATCAACCCTATGGGCGGGCTGGGCCCGAACAACCTCGACCTACGCTCGGCGAACCAGGCACAATTGCTGGGCCTCCCCCAGGGTAACCTCGGTGGTGGTGGCGGTGGCGGCATGCGTGGCGGTGGACCCGGGTTTGGCGGCCCCCAACACGGCGGGCCTGTTGGGCAGCTGCCGCACCTCCCGATGCGCCAGCAGCAACAGCCACAGCAGCACATCCCGCCGCACATGGTGCCGCACGTACTGCAGTCGCACTTGCAGCAACAGCAGGGCATGCCCGTGAACGCGCAGTCGACGCAGGACCTGATGGCGCTCTTGATGGGCAGCCACAGAGAGTAGATGGTACTGTTCCGACCGTCGCGGACTAGACTGGACTGCGCCTGTGTGTGGCACCTCACCGAACGTGTACTGTTCACGCATCCCTCTTCCCTCCCTTTCCTTCCATGTAACTGCATACTCCGCTCTTTCGTTCGCTCTTCATATTTTCACCTATTTGCGTCTCTTTTGTCATGGTAAACGATCGCCGCTGTACTTAATCTTGACACACGCATATTTGGGTCTCATTAGTCTGTGACGTATGCGCTGTTCGTAAGGCCCGGGCTCTGTCTAGAGTTGAAGTGCCTAACAAATATAAGGTGAGTACACTGTCCCCCATTCCAACTATGGTCAGTTTTGTGTCTCTTCAAGGCTCGGACTTTGCGCATCTGTTGGCATATCACATTACGGCCGTGGACGCATCGGAAGCGTACGTACATATGTGTGTATCCACGACCCGGCGCGGTCCCGATGGGACATCGAAAACTACCTGCGTGGTTAGTTGGTAGGAACATACTCACCTTGAAGGTCATCATTTCACTCTGGAAGACAGGCGTTGCTACACGCCGCCTAGACATACACTTGCATGATAGAGAATGCAATGCCTTCGTTTCTGAGTGGACTAGCGATATGTCATTCGTGGCACCATTCGTTGGCTTGATGGCGGGACGGTTCCCACACCAAGTGGCCTGGTGTATTCGCTACCATCAAGACCGGTGGCACCTGTGCCTGCATTTTAGCGATTCAAGGGCGTCGGATGCTGGCCGCAACAGACACGCGCGATGGTTACTCGAACGAGTACATGCGGTCCCTCCTCGCATCTCACAGGCGCAGACAGGCGCCGGTGTCACAGGAAGCGGGACCGGTGACGTCGTTGAAAACCAGATTTAGAAAGACCTGATCCCCGTTGTCGGTCCGGCGTGCCTGATCATGTAGCCCTGATGTCTTTCCCGATCAACATCCCCGCAGATCCTCGCTTTTTTCCTCCGTCCCGTCCGACAGACTGCTCGATGGCCCTCGGACGGTCTTGGAAGCATTGCGAGTGCGTTGTCGAGCAGAACTCGATAATCCAGAACGAGCATGCGCTTTCTTGGAAGCTTGGGGAGAGGCCACGTAGGCCGAGTCCGAGAACCAAGGATCTGCTAGCCGATGGTAGCCGGCGCGCTCCCGAGGATCTCGGGAGGGGAATCTGATCCGGAGATCCGGAAGGGCAAGGGAGTGCCCGCATGGCGGGGATGTGGGAAGGGCAGACTTGGTCAGCAGCGCGGCCCTGGCCCGTCCTCGGCACCCAACGCCTTCAGACTGCCATTCGGGGGGAGAAGCACGCCCGGGGCCCACGAGCGGGAATGGAGACAACGTACAAGGGCGTCGCGTGCGCGGGGGCTATCAGATACCGCCCAGCGTTCGCCCGCGCGGGCACGAAGCTTGTTATATTGACCAGACTCCCACCGCTCGCGCACAAGGCCGGCCAATGGCTGCGCTACAGTTGTCGCCGAAGCGCGCGCGAAGCGGCTGGGAGTAATAGAACGCGTCGCGCGCACGACGTACGACCGTCGTGCGAGAAGAAGAGCCTGATCGTAGGCTTCGCACCAGGCCGCGGTGCGTCCGACCGGGCTTGGTGCGGGCTCTGGCAGCGCAGATGGAGAGGATGGGGGCGGAATATTCTGAGTAGTTGGCATTCGAACAGCTTAACCGCTTGACGATCAAGCAAGTCCAGCCCTCTCCAAGCGAGTCGAAGGTCGTCAATCCGCTTAGCTGCTCACGTGCAGCACGGAGCGCGGGTGCGGTTACGGGAATGTAGGCGAAGGCGAGAA
Organism: Grammothele lineata; assembly: GCA_002150815.3. NCBI lineage: Eukaryota > Fungi > Basidiomycota > Agaricomycetes > Polyporales > Polyporaceae > Grammothele > Grammothele lineata. The sequence continues at coordinate 213,375 of NDFF03000382.1, read as the reverse complement.
GTCCGGTATAAAGGCATTCAAAAGGCGCGGGAACACAAGAGCGTACGTCTCTCAGATAGACGAAAGGCGGATACATGTGGGATGCACGAAGGGCTCAAATGGAATAAGCTTCCCCTTGAGCCTGCAGCGGAGGCAGTATACTTGCGAAGACAATATCGAATGTACTGCCATCATTCCATACAGACGGGATCTTCCGCAGGTGTGCACAAGACGCAACTCGCACAGCACCCAACGCCGGGCCAGGGAAGCGTCGCTGCGACGCGGGCTCTGCGTGCAATAAAGCCGCGTTAGCTGCGCCAACGAGCTAGAAGCTGCTGATGGACGTCCTCCATCCCCGCGCCCGCCGAGTTCTCTGGTGGCGCGTCGTACGTACGCCGTCTCTGGAACGGGCCTCCTACCCCTAGCGCCCTTCGCAGACGTCTGGGGCAGCCAGGGCGCTGCCATTCTCGGGGTGCGGCCTCACATGAGGATTGCCAATTGCCTCTCGCACACGCCCGGATGGACCCTGCGCATGCGCGCGCGTCCAGCGGGGCCTTCGCGCGTCGATTTCTGCTCGCCGCCCAAGGCGATTCCAAGGCGTGGCGACGCGGAGCAGGGCAGAGACGGCACGGTGGTCGGTGGGGCGCGACCGCGGGCAACTATCGAGCCCAGAAGAGGCTTTAGGAGGACTATGCCCGGCGCGCAGGGTCTTACGGTCAAGCCGTCGCGGAGCAATGCCGGCCGCGAGTGAGGCATGAATATTCCTGTGCGGTCGGACACCGCGGCGACGATGTCCGTCAGTATTTGGCCATAGGGCGTGTCGTGGCGCGTGAACGTCGCAAGACAGGAGTGGGGCGGTCGGCGTCAGGTCAGCTAAGACGCAGGGGCGAAGGGCGGTGATATACGCTCAATATATGCTCGGTGATGATCGCGGGGCGTAGCTGGGCACGTTGCCCGACCCCGCACGCCCCCCGACAGGGTCGGGGACGCCGTCGATGGCGGCCTATGGCGGCCCAGCGCGACCCCCAAGGCGGCCGTGGTATGCCACGATGGCGCGGGCGACTATGAGTGGCAGGCGGAATCAGAAAGAATGTACGCTGGCTGACAGCGGCGGACGCGCTCGCCTTGGGGGTTCTGTGCGCGACGTCAGGAGTACGTCAACTAGTATGCGCGCAGCGCCCCGGTCACGCAGCGTTGACTGTACGTTCGATGTTGGCTCAGCGGAGACGAGCGCGATGATGGATTTCGATAACACGGCTGATGGGAATCCGGGTCCTGAGAGCGGAGCGTGGTGAAGAGAAGACGTCCTGGCCTGAGACGATGGTGCTCGCAAAATCAGCAGGCGTCTCGTGCCAGTTATTCTCGACGGGCGGGATATCTCTTACATTCGCAACCGGTAAGCCGCAAGCTCCTTACAGCCGCGGCCGGGCCCTCTTAGAGGACGTGCGACCGGACCAGGACACTGTGAGCGTCCAGGACAGCCAAGCGTGCATACTTGATCTTCCCGACTGATGATGATGCAACCCAGGCACTAGGCCGTTTGGCGGTGTCGGCTCTGCGATATGCTCGCTGTGCGGGAGCGCAGGTGGGGTAAGAGAAGGAGCTGCAAAGCGTCACCGCGTCTGGTTGCAAGTCATGGATAAGTAAACGGATTGCTCGAACGGCCCGCGGAAGGCGGGATCGTTCCTCGGCACACGGAGCTGTCGGACGGTGGAAGCAGAGCTTACCTAAATCATAAGTTATGAACCGGATCTGGTCACAGCAGCTGCCTGCAGGCAGACAACGTGTTCGAGGCTGCGGCCAGAAATGGGCCAATTGGCAAAGGGTCCGGCGAACTCTAGACAGATTAGAGTCGGCGCACAAGAAATCTAAGCGGGACACGCCTTTTGTGCGTTGTGATTGACCTATCCGCCAGCTACGTTGCACCGGCACCACTACCTCTAAGTACTCGGTCGTCGACAGCCAGCGTAGCTCTTCTCTCTCCACACCCTCCCCCTTCTGCCAGCGAGCTTCCTGCAGGCGGCACCCCGCTGGTATTCGCCGCCACAGAGTGCAGAACAGGATCCTTCTCTGGACCCGACTTCTCACTCCGTGCCCGCCCCCCTGCCTCCCCCCCCTCCCTTCTCCGCATCTCCGGCTCGACCAGGGCGTGGTGTCCTCTTCATCGTGGACGACCTCGTTGCGGCAGCCCCTCTCTCATAGAAGACGGCACTTGCCCGAAGTCTCTCGTTTACCAACCCCTGTCACTCCTTCGTCTCGGTCGCTATCGGCCAGTATCGCACAGCAAGAAAAGATTAATTGAATAAGGTTGGCACCTAATTTCCTTGGATTCCCTCCTCGCCATCTCGGTCCTTGCGCAAGAAAGCTCAAGACGTCTTCGTCGTAGTGAGTGCTGCTGGTGTCTTGGTCTTGTTGGGGCGTCGGTGATCGGGTGAAGACTGAACTTGCTTGTGCGGCAGATTTTACAGGCTCGCAGCTGGTCGAATCGCGACGAGTCGATTGCCGGAGATCGATAGACAACAAGAGTTCAGGCGAGTGAAGAGGGACTGCGATCGAAGGTGAGCGTCGTCAATATCGCTTTCCATCTTTGGGCGCGGCGGCGTCGTGGAACGTGGGCCGTGGGAACTCTCGGGGGGCCAGGGCGATCGGCGCTGTGCCGCTGGCACGCTTGCGGGCGCTTGTGTCTTGAGCGGGGGCCCGGGTCTCAGCTTGCATTCCGAGCCGCGTGCCCGTATTGTCGCCACGGGGTGTTTGGGACGCGCGCAAGACGATAGCATGGAATGATTGCGCGAGGGACTCTTGCGAGGGACGATGTCATAACCAAGGCTGGGGACGGTGGAGACGAGCATGCTCGGGGCCGCACACGAGGCATCTGATGCTGTGTGACGGGGGCGGTCGATAACAATCTGGACAGGCTGGGATTATTATCGGGTGATTATGGTCGTTTCAGGATGTTGTAGTCGCTCATTGTCCCTTCCCATCAACTTTCCGCGCCTATTCGCCCGCCCCGGCCCCCCGGGTCTCTTATATCTCTATTCGGCCTTGCACTTTCTCCCCTCCTCCCCCCGCCCGCCCGCGACGTTTGCAACGTCGCGTCGCCCCCGCTCCCCCTCCTCTGTAAATCTTAACGAGCTCACTGACGATCTTTATAACGTTCCCGCTTTCAGCACCCCCACGCGACGACCGGCTCCCACATCCGGTCTCACCTTCCCCTCAACTCCCGCTTCCCCGCCGCTTTGCATGCCCTTTGCGCTTGCACGTGAGTTTGTCTCTTTGCGCCCCTTTTTGTGGTTCCCGGGCGTGTTTGGGCCCAAAGCGTCGCTCTGGGCTTGTGGCAGAATGTGATGATCGGACGCGCGACAGCGGTCCCTCACTTGTCTTTCGCGCCCGCCCGTGAAGCGTGCATGTTCACCCCGCCTTTTTCTTGCCCCGTGTTCGTCCGTGTTTTCCCCCCTCCATCTCCCCCTGCCGTCCTCTCAGCCCGCTTCTTGGTTACGCTGCGCGTACTCCCTCTATCACCGCTCGGTGGTCAGTGATCTGCGACACAATCTCGGCTCCTCGGACCAAACTCTGTATTCGCTCTCTATAGCACAGTGGCTCCCGATGTCGTCTCTTTCCTCTACCGTTGGATGCACATCTCACCCGTTTTCGTCTACAACTAGCGTACCCATAGCATCCATCGTTCCCTCCATCTCGCCCGCAGACATGAAGGACGTATCAAACTCGACCCGGGCGTCAAGGCCCTCTGCGTACCCCAAGAAGAAGCCGTCCCCGTACGGCATCTCCAAATCTCGCCGGCAATCCCCCCTCTACCCCCCGCATTCGTTAGTCCGGAAGACCCCTCGTGCCGCAAAAGCAGAAATGCTCGCGCAACGCCAACGGATCGCACAGATTAGTGCACTTCGGCGAGAGGGGATCTACCTGGAAGAAGAATACCACGAGGAGATTCGTGCCTACATGCACGAGATGGAGGTGAGCGCTGGCGCCTGTGGTCTATTTCGAGTCAGTGAATTGAACAGCACCCCTCCCAGCGGATGACGATGTGTTCGTTGTCGTCCATGGACCAGCAGCCAGAAATCAGGTGGCACATGCGCCCGTGCCTGGTTGATTTCCTCGTCGAACTTCATTTCATGTTCCGGTTGCGGCCGGAGACGCTCTACCTCACGCTGAACATCATCGATCGCTACGTGTCCAAGCGCGTTGTGTACGTGAAACACTACCAGCTCGTAGGCTGTGCAGCCCTGTGGATTGCTGCGAAGTTCGAGGATGCGAAGGAACGCGTGCCTACGGTCCGCGAACTGGTGCAAATGTGCCAAGAGACCTATGACGAGTCCGCATTCATCCAAATGGAAGGCCACGTTCTCTCGACAATCCAGTGGACTCTAGGCCACCCCACCGCCGAGTCGTGGCTTCGTATTCTCTGCTGCGGGCCGATCATGGAGGAGCAGAAGGTCCAGCACGTCGCCAGGTTCCTCATGGAGATCACCCTCTTCTATCGGGAGTTCGTTCAGTACCCCTCTTCGGTAATCGCCCTCGGTGCGCTTTCACTAGCGCGTTTCCTCTGTGGAAAGGGTCGTCGCATCTTCGAGGAGACTGAAGAGTGCCTCGAGATCGTTGAGCACCTGGACAACCGGTTGGCAAAGCATGTCAATGACCTTTCCGAAGTGTTGGTCAAGAAGTACTCCTACGCGTTCTACTCGAAAGCGGCGACGTTCGTCCTTCAGTTCTACCTCCAGGGTGGCCGGTGGCAACGGCAGCCCCTGGTCGCCCTCCCGATGACTCCCGTGCGTTCTGCGTATTCCCCCAAGGTCTGCACACCCATGAGCGTGTCGACGACGGCGTCCGACCTTTCCGACGACATGCCGGTGACTCCAACGAGCCCGATTCTGTCCAGCGACGCATTCTCAGGCTCGTATATGTCGGACGACAAGGAGAATCTCCCGTCGCCCAAGTTCGAGCCCGTGCTCAACAAGCAATTCGTTGAGCAGGTGCCGGAGCACTGCCTGCCACACGACTTCCTCGCGTACCAGCGGCAGGCGCTCCACAACCTCAACATGGCGTCTCCCCGTCCTGCCATGGTGTCGTAGGGGTGCCCGTTTCTGGCACCCGGCTACCTCGGAATTCTTCCTATCTGGCTGCCGTCGCCTTCGCTGTCGTTCGGTGCCATAGGTTGTAAAACGCTTTCCTCCCGCTTTCCGCCGTTCTGCAGTCCTTCGCACAAAATGTATCAACATTTCATACACGTCGTCCATCGGCATCACCACACGCATTTCCCGGTCCCAACATCATCGACTCCATCAACCATGCATTCTTTTCTCCTCGCAATCGTCTCGACCGCCTTGTTTCCCTTGCCTGTTGACGTGTGGCCTATACGAGTACAAGAACGACGTCGAATCGGACGGCTCGAATTCGCGGAACACCGCGTTGTACGCACCCTCCCGTGTACGAATAGGACGGCACTACTTGCGCAGTCCCCGGTGTAGCCTTCGGTCGACTGCATTCTGGCTCTACTTCTGCGGCTCGTTCGGACACTTAACCATCCGTTCACACATATCCTACCCTATGCATACCGCCCTTCCTTTCCTGCGCATCATCCTGGATCGCCTCACGCGACGAACCTAGTGGCCTTTCCTCTCACCCCTTCCCGATCCAACTTAAGTCGCCGCCGAATTCGTTCTATCTTATTCTTCACGTTTATTGTACATCTTCCTCTCTCGTCCGCGTCGTCCTGTCGCATCCCCGATCCAGTTGCGCATTGTGTCATACGTCCGTTTAGTCACCCCTTCTTCATCGTACACTCGTCAATGTCGCAGCAATCAACCATCACTGTCGTAGTTGGAGCCTGAAGGGCTCACCGCACTGTCGCGCACTCCCTCCCTGTCATTTACATTACGCAGTCAGTCGTGCACCTGAGTTATATTATTCTGTGTCGCCAATTGGCCGCCACTGGAACGCAGACCAGCGTAGACCTTGGACAAGGCGCGATCACTCGCTTCAACAGCAAGACCGGCGCCCCGCACCTTCTAGCAAACAAGGTGACGTCGAGTGCGGCCCTGGCTGCACGCCATCCCCGCCAGCATTGACGTCGAGATACGTGCCATCAGCACGGTCGGCAGGTGCGGTATCATCGCTCGTTATCCACGACGGCCCAGGCTGAATAAAACCTATCTGCCGCTGTGCGGGGGTGGCGGCGAGAAATAGGCTAACGTCACGCTGAATCGCGCTCCGCTCGCTATCGTTCCCCCTTGGCCGGCGGTGCGGCGTGAACGGCGGGGCACCATAGGGAGCACAAGGGCACGCCCGGCGCCGAGGCCTGAGGCCTGAGGGCTAAGGATGCGCGTGACTGGACGATCGGGCGCGGGCGGAGGCTGCGGTGCGCCAGGGTGCGCCTTCTGTTCGTTCTGTGTTACCAGGGTGAGGTAAACCGCCGCGCTCGTTCTCGCCCCGCGCCTCTCACGGCCCGCGCCAGAACACGCGCGGCGCCTGTCTGGCAGTGTCTGCGGGCTGTCGACCGTGGGCGCCAGGCACCCCGACGGGCGCGGCACCCCCGCACGCTCGCGCACGGGTCGAACATGGGCGAGCACGGGATGCCCGGGGGCGCGCCGCCACTCCCGCGGTTGGGGCGCGTGCGGGCCTGGTGCGGGCGTGCACGTTCATTCTCGCCTTATGCGGACTACTGACCGGTGGCTTAAGCCTTGGTAGGCTCCCGCGAGAGAACCGCGGAATCGAAGTGCGGCGGGCCGCAGGAGAAGAAGGCCTCGCCAGGGCTCGGAGGCGGTATGAAGACAGATGAACCTTCAAGCAACGCGGCGACTTCTGCACCCGTGCGGGCCATCGTGGGACGTCCTCTGCCCCTCGGAGCGTGTGGAGGTACGTGCAGGTGCATGCGCGCACACTCGGGCTCGGATCCGAAGATGCAGGAGGACAAGCTGTTGCTGGTATGAGCCCCGCGACGATCTTCCATGCATGACGAACGAGTCCCGCACCTGCATATGGCACCCCCAATGTGCGCGGAACCGAGGTTTGATAAACACGGTGCACCTCAGGACCTCAGGTGGGTCGTGCACATGGTCACAATGTCCTGTTCATGCCCCGGACGCAGATGCACCCGGCGGTGGTGCCACCGAACCCATCCGAGACCCGAGACGCGCACAAGCTGCGCACGGATTGTTCTGAACACATCCATCGAGATCGACTTGCAGGAACAAGAGCCTCGCCATACACCTCCGACCAGGGAATGATGGCGACTAGTACCAGAGAAGGGGGGCGCTGGAAGCTGTCGGGAAACCTTCAGAATCACGGGCGAGTGCCAGTCCTACCGAAAGGAAAAGGAATTCTAGGAGCACGGAGAGAACAATGTTCGCGCGCAAGAACCTACAAGAAATCGATCGCGCGACAAAACTACGGACATTCGCCGTAGACTGGCCCCGGCCAGATGCATCTCAGGCTCTTGGGGCGTCGCGGGTAAGAACTCACCATACGGTCCAGTGGTGCTGATGGGCTCTTCCAAGAAAGACTTCATCAAGGAGGCGCACTGCGCTCCGCTGATGGTCGCCGCCCTCACAACCCGTGGCTCGCGGGATCCAGCCGCGCCGGAGGTGAGCACCGCATCGCCGTCGATGTTCTCTTCTGTGGGTTTTTACGACCAATTGTCCACGCGCTAAGCCAGGTATCATTCCGGTCGGGATGCAATAACTAAATCGACCTTGGAAATTCAATACCACCACCGAGCCTCGAGGCTTGCGAGACGTCACGGCGGAGTTGCCACAGCCCCGGATTATCATACGCAGTTTTCGTGCGGCAGGAGATAACCGCGCTAGGCCGACGGGCCCAGGCTGTTGCGTTCCTGTCTGTACCTGCCCCTACGACTGCCGACTGAGCGCAAAGTTGTGCGTAATTACACGGTCGTCACTTTACCTCGTCATGGACTTGTGGCCAGCGAACCTGAGGGGCGCCGCCACAGCAGTCTCAGGTTCAGCGTGGTCCAACGTGAGACCCTGGTACCTCGATACGATGATTCTTTGCGTCCGCCGTCAAGACACTTCCCGGTATAGACACGTACCTAAGTTGGATGTCGTCATGAAGGACGGTGTGCCTCAATGGCGGGATTAGTGATGCTTTTTCACACGAATGCTCATGATACTCTAGGACACGGTGCATTGAAGAACATATGAAACAGCTGGAACTTCGTTCAACGTGTTCGTATCGTACATGCACGAGGCTACAACCTTTCTGTTTTGCCGTTGAACTACCGTCATCGGTGACGCCTCCTCATATACGCTTCAACCCATCTTCCGCCAACTACCTTTCAAGCAAACCACTTGTGGCACTACGTCATTGATGCCTAGGCCTCCCGGCACGAGCTAGGCTCCGCCAGATTCAAGCCTGCCGCGCCGGGTGTTCACTCAAGCACCCACTCGCCGTCGACCTGCTTGATCCCGACGGAACGCTTCTCGTCGAGGCTGATACGCCCAGCGTGGAGGATGGCCGTAGTGAGGATCGTGTTTGCGATCGTCGGCAGCCCGTGCTTGTCGTACTCGGCCGCGCTCGTGTGCCCCGCGTTCACGCTCCGTGCGGCGTCGATGAACTTCTCGATGGAGATGTAACCATAACCACGCTGGCCGTCGAAGTGCCCGCTTTCGGAGGGCGAATACTTCATGCTGCGCGTGTGATCGCCGCGCGGGGCGGGGAATCGTAACCACAATATTAGGCGCATCAGCGAGGACGTCCGATGTTATGGTCGAAGGCACGCATCGAATAGAATTTGGAAGTTATGAACAGGGTGTTGATTTAGTTTGAAAGCTGTCGGAGGCACGAGGAAACTGGACGTACTAGAACGGGTTGTACCAAGCTTTGCCCGTCTCGTCCTGGACGATGTCGTAACCGCGATGGGCTTGGTCGACGTTGATCTCTCCCTAAAACCAACGAGCGCACGATTGAGAACAAGCACACGAGACGATTGCGGCGAGCGTTATGCGGTGCTGTGCGCGACCGCAGAGTCCGCCGTAACGGTATACCGTAACGCACCTTCTCGGCCATGTAATAGAAATGCTGCGCGGTGTGGACGCCCGCCTTGAGCGGAGCGGTCCACGAGGCGGTGTACACGGCCGTACCGCGGTGCTTCTCGCTCGAAAGAGATTGCCAGTCGACGAGAAGCGTGATGGTGTCCTCCGTCTGTGGCACACAGTTGAAGGGCTCGCCTGTCGCAATGCCGGCAGCAGCGCTCGCGGTGACCTTCGTGGGGACGCCACGACCCTGCATCATCCAGCAGTGAATGTCGATGTGGTGAGAAGACAGGTAGTAGCTGTTTGGTGTATGCGTCAGAAAGACGGCGTTGATTGCAATGAAGGTTGTTGATCAGACCTTATATCCGAATCTTTACCCGCCCACGCGCGGAAGGTTTCAAGCTGACTCTTTGGCTGACTCATCCAGGCATTGAAGAAGTTGAATTCGCCGAGGCTGGCGGCACGAGCGCGGGCATCGCTGTACACAGGGTCGTAGCTACATGGGGAGAGACGTCTCAGATTTAAGAGAAGGCCGTATCCAATGGGCGACATACCGCTTGTGGTGCTCCACGAAGCATACAACACCTTTCTTCGCTGCCGCCGCGACGAGTTCCGCGTGGTGCTGGAGCAGTTGAACGGCGGGCTTGGTAACTAGAACGTGCAGGCCATGCTCGATGGCATAGAGTGCAATGGGATAGTGGGTGCCTTGGAGAACCAGTGATGAGGTCTGGCATCAAATCCGCTGAGGCTGCAGCCGGCGGTGCTTACTGTCGGGAGTGAAGATAATGACGGCATCTCCAGGAGAAAGCCTATCGATAGCAGATTTGTCTAAAAACGCAAGACGTTACAAAATATCTGGATACTAGGTTCCAAAGCGTTAACTGACATTCTTCCGGATTGATCGAATTGCCCTCAGGGTAAGCATCAAACCTAAGGAAGATGAGCACAAATATATGCCTGAGAAAATCAAAATGACTGACGACGTATCCATATCTTTATACACGTTCCCAATGTTCTCCTGCAGGTGTTTCCGAATGGCAGGAAATTTGGAACCGTTCACGCCAACCATACTGAGACGATCGAGCTGCCACCCAAGTGAGAAGATCGCAATAAAGGGAATGCGCACTAAGTTGACTTGCCTTGCCTAGTCTCCGAAGGTCGAAGCATGTTAAAGCGACCACCTTTGTCTATGTCAAGCGGGCCGGTCCATACTGAACTGTAGAATACTCACGCCAATCTACATGGTTGTCAGTCTTTGAATCCACAGACCCACCAATCTTGAGTACCGACCTTTTTATCTGATTTTGATGCGCCAGCGCCGGTCCATCCCGTAGTATACTCCCCCTACAGCATTATGCCAATGGTATTATGCAAATGGTATGATGACTTTTCAAGTAGTTTTGATCCCACTCACGGTCCCACCTAAGCCGAAGCGGATCAGCTGAAATGCGCCAACAGAAAGGCATTCCAAGAGGCATACGCACACATCAAGACGTTGAGTTTCTTCATTTCAGACATCGCAGGATGTTGTTAGGACACGGAGTATGCCAGCAGAGCGATACGAAGGGGAGAGACGGGTGAGCCATCGAGTTCTTCACGGACGATATATATCAAGTGGTCCCGGGGTTCGTGCGTTCGTGCTCCTCTGCACCCGCGGTCCGTGCTGACCGTCGGTCCGAAACGGTCCACTGCCGCAAGAGTTCCGATTGCCAATGCCGGGCCGTGCTTGCCGGAATGCCCAGTGACACCGAGCCCTTCAATCAGCTGTTCTAAGACCACAAGGGCGTTGCAGGCTGGCAGCCGTCTAATCACCTTCATCATCACAGCCCATAGCGTGCGGGTTTGCTGAAGCTTTACCTCGGACTATTGACGGTTGTTATGCGTTAACAAACACCACCACGGCACCTGCGAGAGTAGGTGCGTGTCCTACTACAGCCCTGGCCAGGCTCTCTCTCGTGGTCTTACGTCACTGTCAATGCAATCCTGGCATACAACAATGAACGGCAATCGTGTAATGTGATGGGGATTTAGGTTGTGGGACTTTGTCCTGAGAGGGTCTGACGGGCTAAGGCGAGTTAAGCATTTGCCTTCATGTGGTCACCCCGGAGGACGTTCGCGAACATTGAGGCAGTTAAGGCGAGAAACGTCGCTGAGGATATTGAAGGACCCACGGGACCCCGACGTCTTTGGGGATGCCTCTTTGAAGCCTTCTGTCCCTCCCCCGCAGCTCCTAGGCCCCTACCACATGCGTGATAGTCGGTCGGAGTCGAACCATCCCGCATACCCTGTGGCGGTTCCTATCCCCTTTTCATCACTCATAATAGCTATTCACCACCCGTCCTTGTCTGTCCCCCTTTTGTCTTTTCTAGATGCCACAGCCGTACGAATAGTAATGTCCGGGTGCGACTTCCTTCAAATCCTGAACTTCATGTGGTGGGATGCTCATAGCCAGAGGGCGGCGGAAGCAAAGAAGGTGGCACATCCATATGCACAGAACGCAGCGAGGTGAGTAAGATGGGGTGAAGGCCGGCTGCTGCAGGCTCGGCGGGTGGCAACCAGGCGGAGGATGGCAGGAGCAAGCATGTTCAGAGCGCCTGAGGCCAGCGCCGGGGCGCTCAACGCGCCAGCGCACGTGGAGGAGGCGCGTTTTGGGAATAGTGACGTGCGGCGAGGACCTCTGCTGGAGTCGAGTCTGTTCTTTCAAAAGTTGGCATGCTTGATATCGCACCGCAACTCCCACCCATGTTCTTACCATGGCGCAGCCCCCCGCCTCTCCCACCCCCAATGTTCTCAAACCCTCGCTCACGGTTCCCATCCTACCGAACCCGCTCTTCTACCCAAGGAAGGAGTTCTTGCGCGACCAGCAAAGAGTATTCTCTTCTTTCGCCGTCCTCACGCTTGCGGGGCAGGGCTTTGTCCGGCTCTACAGTTTTCCTTCCAGCGTAATCCAGGGACTTAGGCGACTCTTTGAGCAGCACAGCGAGATCATCGGCTGCCGTGAGAGTCCTAATAATCACTTCTTCGAGTTCAGTCTCGAGGGCAAGCCCTGGGCTAACGTCAAGACCCTGGCATCGGAGAAGCTCATCGTCGCCATTCTAACGGTGATTTACCAGTACGGCTACTCCTTCATATCCACTATTGAATACGCCCGAGAGCACGATGATCGCATTGCTCTGACCTTTTCTCGACCAAATCCTGGTCCGGTTAATTCCTCTATCCCTGCGGTCCCGAATGGCTCAGCTTCCACTCTCCCTCAAGCTGGGCCGATGATATTCGCACTGTCGTTCCCTTCTACATCTCTACTGCACGTGATAGACCCGCCCTTACCCCTCACCCCCGGCATACTCCAGGCTGTCAGGAATGCATGGCCGCGTGGGATTGCCTCCGAGAAGAAAGTTGGGGACTCGTACGAGTTCAAACTGAAAGGTTACAAATGTGCGTATCCGTACTTTCATGTCTGATACTCGCTCTCAATCTCCGTCACGCCAGGGTTTCAAGAGAATACATTTGCCTTTGATTCCCTGCAGCAAATTTTATCATTACTTTCCGCTCTCGACCACCAGTCGTTCACGTTGTTGACATCGTTGACTATGGGAAGTCGTTCTCGGACGCGAGATCTATGGATATTCATCGGTCCTCGGGGGGAGTCATCTTCCCTGGAATCGCCACCGGCGAGCCCCGGAGGCTCGAGCCTGGAGCTAAAGAGAGAAATTACTCCACAGTATGGGTGAGTGCACGATGTCACTTGCATCTGGCGAACGCCCCGTGAAATAACGAACACTCTTTGTAGAACAGCTCCGGGTGCACAGCTCGCCCACGCACCATCTACAGCTCCCCACATGTCCTCGCCTCTGAAGCAAGTCACTCCCAGCAACAGCAGCAACGGGAGCAAGCTGAAGAAGCCATTTCCTAAAGCTCAAATTCCGCTCGCATTTGCCTCGGACAGTTCCCTCAATGACGCAGGCCATCCACCCAGTGAGATTGGAAGCGTAGACATGACGGGCGTGGGCACTCGTGCTAGGGCAGGCAGTCAACCTCATACACCAGACGTATTCTATACCACACCTCAAGTCCAGCCCGGAAACGTATACCAACAGGAGTTCAACCCTTGGAACCGCTCAGTGGGGTCTCCGCCTCTAGCTACCGCCCCTTCAGCTTCCCGATTCCTTACGATACCTGGACGGCAGCACTCCAGGCACTATTCCATTTCTTCTACCCAGGACCCCTTCCTCCGCGCTGTGACAAACGAATCACCTTATGATGCAGCACGCCCTGGGTCCCTCAGCTCCAACTCCACAAATTCTAGGTCGCGTCGCGCATCATCGCCTCTAGCGTCGACGCCTTTGAACATGCACCCTCCTCTTCTGCATATCGCCCCTTCTTTGTCGGCGTCTCCGCCACCCAATGGGGACGCGAAAGTAGATCAAACGACATTTGAAGGTGATGGTCAACGTCCTCCAACGCCACCCCTACTGGGAGGGGCATTCCGAGACTCCGCTTTCTCCTCCAGCACTGGCTGGCGATCGACGGAGGTACCCATCATTTGGACAGGCAAGGATCCAGAGCCCACCACCAACGGAGAGGCCCGTCACCAGCACCCTCTATCATCATCTCCCCCGCGCATTGCCCCCCTCGGTCCACGCGAGCGCAAACCTAGTGGTGGGGCTACGCACCACAGTACCCAACCACCACCTCTGGAGCGGCACGGCTCGAGCGGGCCGGTGTTGCCGGGCAGCTGGACGCCCACTCCACCGGAAGAGAAGAGGCACGATGACGTTGTAGGGAACGGTAACTCATCCTCCGCCATGACCACCAGCTCGAGCACTAGCCCACACAACTCGAGCATGATACCACCTACTATTACGGAGCACCCGAGTCAAGAGGGCGACGAGCTCCGCGAAGGCAGCGTGCGTGTTCACTCGCCACAGCAGCACCGCGCCCAAGGAGAGGGTGCGCGTAAGAGCGAGGCAGCGTGGGTAGGGCACACCCAAGACCGGGCGCCGACGACCCCTCCCGCGCACTCTACGGTGCCTAGGGCACCCCTCGCGGCGACAACGAACGGCGCCGCGAACGGCTTCGCGCACGCACACCGCCCGCCACCCAGCGGCAAGCGCCGCGCCAACTCGATCTCGGAGGGCTGGGTGATCGTGAACGTCGAGGGCAAAGGTAGCAAGGGCGTCGCACCCCCGGTCGGACAGCGCCCCCCACCACTCAAGCATCAGCGAAGCCAATCGGACTCCCACGTGCCCACCAAGGGTTCGCTCGCGCAGGCCACGGCGGCGGCAGGCGCGACGGCGGGTGCGGGGCGTTCGACGATGTCGCCCGCGGCGAAGGCGATCGTCATGGTCGACGCCGTTGGCGTCAAGGAAGCGCAGCGCGAGAAGGCGCAGTCAGGCAGCAAACTGAGACGGCTCCTCGGGCGGTCGGTAGACAAGGGCGAGAAGGATAGTAGGTCGCGGAGCAGCACGCCGGAGCCGGCCAGGTCGGCGTCGGCGTCGGCGCAGTCCACACCAGCGGGCAAGGGGAAGTCGATGGAAGGCAATGGCGCGGCGCAGGGGAAGCAGACTGGCGGAAGCCGGAAGTGACCTTTGACGGCTTCTGCCTTTCTGCCTGTGAAGGAGTACAAGTTCTCGGAAAGTTTTCCATTTTCACCTCTCTTACATGGCTCTGGCTTGTACTGCTCAGCTTAGATGGTGAGTTAGCTGAGCTCCCCAGATAGCTTACCCTCGCTAATTCGCAACTGTTCAGGATGTGTGTATGTCTCATTCCCTTCCTACTCATTCTCGTCTCATGAACGCTGCGCATGGACCGATGCTTTATTCCTCGTCTTCCTACATGTCACGATCATCTGTTCGCTCCTTGTTTGCATCATGTACCGGCCAGACTATTGGAGGATCTCGGGACACTGGCACTCCTGACATTGTTGAGCTGTGCTACTACTATACGCCTACTTGGATTGCTGTGCTGCTTACTGTACGAATACGAGGTTATTGTTGCACGTTATGCAGACTAGACTTGCGGCTGACGAACGGTACGAAGATGAGTTTCAACTTCAACAGGGCGCACTTTGCAGCACGATCTACGATGGCACCACATCGCTCGTACGAGACGATATGCACCCCAAGTCCAGCAGTGCAGGGCAGGAATAAGGTCATGAGAGTGTATGCACGTGATCGTTCATCGCGCTGACAGCCTTGGTGGGGATTCGAGGAAGAAGCTCGCCACGCACGCAGAATCGGCCAGGAGATAACAGGATCTCGGCGCGAGTACAAAGGCACTTTACGGACCGTGCGTGCTGCCATTCATGGCGTCTCAAGGGAAGGAGGTCCATGCCGCCGTCCACTGCGAGCGCCATGACGCGGATAGGCGGATATGAGGGTGTACGTGCCTGTGGTCCGCCGAGTGCTATGTCTCCGCTCCGTGCGACAAGGTTGCCCATGCCGCGCGCGTTGGTCGCGAACGGTGCTCGGAGAAAGCAGGCGCAGCACCGTGGCCAGAGCCGGGCCCCGTTGACCGCCCGGATATCCCCACCGCCTCCCGGTGAGCGCGCATCGGCACCAGCGGCGTACTTGTAGAGACTACGTCGGGGCACGTACGGCCGTGAACGCGCGGATAGACCGGCTGCCCCGAGTGCGGCGAGGGCTCGAGACAGAAAGGCAGAGGTGCGGGCGCGAGCAGGAGCGGTAATCTGAGAGCGATCTGGGGGCCGCCTGCATCCTCCGTACCGGGCGGGGAACAACCGGCATGACGCCGAGTGGGTGCACAACGCGGCGGGGGGCAGCGACGGTGGTGGTGGGCGGGAGAGCGGAGAGGGCTGGGCGGTGGATGGAGGTCGAGAGCGAAGGCGGGCGTTGGGAGTTGAAAGTCCGCGGGCGGGGTGGACGGTGCGGGTGGCTGAGCGTGGAGGGCTCGGGAGACGCACCGTTGCAAAAATGCGAAGTCGACCGCTTCACGCCTTCGGATTCCAACCTGGCCTCCTGCCGCCCCCCATCCCCGCTCCCTCCGACCCCTCTTCCTCCCTCCCATCCACACCGTCCCCCGCCCGCCCCGCCTCCCGCCCGCCCCCGCAATGCCCACCTGCAGGCGCAAGCGCGTCCTCCTCACAGAGCCGTCCCCCGCCCTCGTCGATGCGGTCAACCACGACCCAGCCAGAGAGGTCTTCGTCCTCAGGCAGACCGCCGAGATATTTGACAACTACGAGTGCGTCCACCGTCCGCACCCCCCGCCCCGGCCCGCCGCTCACCTTCCTGCCATGCTTTTCAGGGCGTATGCCGCACGTATGTCCTTCTACAGGCTCAAGCAGTTCCAATGCGAGGTCACCGGCAAGAGTGGTCTCGACTACTTCCAGGCCCTCGAGAGCGAGCGGCAAGAGGCCCGCACTATGCACTCCAGGTTCCCGGACCCACTCAAGGCTGCAGTGCTCAAGGCGGTCCAGTGGCGTACGTTCACTCTCCCCTCGCGTGCTTTACGTGTCTTTCATACTCATCTATATTTGGCCATTCTGTAGAGGTGATGGGTCGTATAGACCACCTTGTAGAAGCCGTGTACGAACGCTTCAAGGATAGGTACTATCCTGACGAGAGTACGTACACTCCGTTCTTTTCAGCGATGCGTTCGCTTATGTACCAACTGATAACCAGAGGTTTACGTTGACATCCAAGGCGACAAGTGCGTTCCGCAGGATCTCACCCGTGTGTACAGCCTCTCACTACCATGCCTTGAACAGGTACTTTGCCCGTGTCATACAAGTGTTCCCACCCAAGCCCGTCACGCTTTCACGAGACTCTGGCCCTGTTGCCTCATCGTCCACTGCGTCATCACCACTCTCAGACGCACCTACTCCAATACACAAGGTTGCCGAAGATCTCAAAGTTCCTGTGAAGGACTCCATCGTACAGGATGATCCCGCGAAGTACGTATACAAAGTGCAGATACTCGAAGAAGAGAAGCAACCCGGGTTCGGCCGCAACGGCGAGAAGAGCAAAGGCAAAGAAACCAACCATCAATGCGGTGCTCTTACGGATGTTCAGTGTAATGTTATGGGGTACGTGCAGTCACGATTCGTGTCGGACGCCGCATTGAGCTTTATTCAGCCGCGACCGCCTGGCTTTCTCCAAGTCAATCCTGCGCCGCTTCATCCGTGATTGTGTAGACCGTGACGCTGCTGTCGCATCGCCGTGGACAGTGAAGCCTGCCATCGCTGCGAGATATGGAGTGAGCAGTGTTATGCCCGAGGAAATCCGGAAAGGGGTGGAGACTCTGAAGAAGGGGGAGATAGACAAACGGAAGAAAGTATGGGAGGATAAAGAGGGACCGGCAGCGAAGAAGCGGCGACAAATGGCGGAAGAGAAAGGTGCGTACCTTCCAATAGCCTATACTCTCGTTCATCAGAGCTCATGCACAACGCCAGTAGAGAAGGAGAGAGCTGTAGCATTAGCAGTCGCAGAGCAACGCCAACGCGAAGAACGCGAGCGCATGGAGCAACAACTAAAGCTGAAAGAAGAAAACGACCGACTTTTGGCGGAGAAGAAGAAAAAGAAGCCTGTGCGATACCCGACAGAAGACTTAGATGTCGTGCTGGGTGACAAGGAGAAGCGAGCAGGAATGAAGCTTAAGCGGCCAGTACCTAGCAAACTAGCCATGCCTTTCGGTGAAGACCACGCCACTAACGCCGCGTTCCTCATGTCCTACAACTTCCTTGTCGTCTATGGGTAAGTTCGCTCCCCGCTCTTTGTGCCGACTCTGTAACTCACAAATCCGTTTAATGAGCAGTCAACCATTACACATGTCGACATTCACTATGGACGATTTCGAAGGCGCACTCCGACACTCCGTCATCGAGCCGCACTGTCAGTTGCTCGCTGAAGTCCATGCTGCCCTCATATATAACCTTCGCACCGTGCCGTTCAACCGACATAGCGCAATCATGTCTCTCGTGACCTACAAAGACGAGACCGATGACCACTCCGAGATCCTAGGAGTGACGGTTGACCAACTCACGGCTGCGATGGCTGATGTTGGCAATAATTGGGAGCGAGCACCTCTTCGGCACGCAGAAGGACGCGAAGGCTGGGAAGAATCGATGGTGGGCTGTTTGAAAGATGTATGTATACTGGTGCTCGTGGTTGCGGTAAACACTGAGCAGCGACTCTCTAGCATGCGACACTTGAGAACTTTCCTCGTCTTCGCGAGATTCTCACTAAACTCCTATTCGCCCCAGACGAGTCTTCCAACCCCACGAGCTCGGCTGCACCAACACCTAGCACGAGTCCTGTTCCCGTGCGTCTTTCGACGCCCACGGCTCCAGGACAGCTCTACCACAAGCTGCCACCCAAGGACCGCGTCGCTATCGTCTCCTTCATGTGCAATCTGGCTATTTCCAGCAAAGCTATCCATGCTCACATAGAATGGTGCGAAGAGCAACTCACTGCATTGAGGAAGGAGAAGATCGAGGTCAACCGCACGAAGAAGCAATAGTAAGTGTCATAGTTTCTTTTTGGTTATCCGCCCTGACGACGTCCGGCCGTACAGCCTCGAGGAGATGGCTGCGCTGCAGGGTGAGACCAAGCCCGAGGTGAACGAGAACGGCACAGCTAAAGGGGAAGGGGATGTCCCCATGCACGACTCCTCCGACCTTTCCGACGTCCCGGGTTCCGAGAACGAGGGCGAGTCAGCCTCTCGCGTGCCCCGACGCACTGCCGCCAAAGAGCGTGAACTCGCGCGTGCTAAGGCGTCCTCTGCGAAGCAAGCCATGGCCGAGCACCGCCGGCTCGACGAGGAGGTTAACAAGCTCGAGCGACGGCTCGAGGGTATCGAGCGGGAGTTCCGCAAGCTCCTGGGCGCTGTGCGCGTGAAGCCGCTTGGGCGCGATCGGTTCTACAACCGCGTGTGGTGGTTCGATGGGATGGGTGCCGCGTCACTCATCGGCTCCGGTGGTACGGTGCAGTATGGCACGGGGCGCATCTTCGTGCAGGGCGCGAGCGAGTTCGACCGTGATCTCCTCCGGCGCCGCGACGAGGACGTCGACGCGCGCAGGCGGGAGGAGGAGGGGCAGGAGGGCATGCTCGGCTCGAACGAGTGGGCGGTGTTCAACGACATCGAAGAAGTGCAGGAATTCATGGCCTGGCTGAACCCCAAGGGCGTGCGCGAGCTCGCGCTCAAGAACCAGCTCACCAAGTGGTGGAACCACGTTGGCCCCGGGATGCGGCGACGAGCGGCGGTATGTCTTGTCCCTCATCTCTTTTCCCCTCCCTTCTCTCTTGATGTGACTGTCCGGCCATTCACTGACGCGGTACGTTGAATTCAGGACCTCAACGCTAACGCAAAGATCCCCGAGGCGCGCCGGAGCGCGCGCAAGCACGCTGGCGCGGAGCTCTTACGCGAGCCGTATATGCAATGGACGAACCGCAAAGCCATTAACGCAGCCTGACCATTGAACATCCACCTCCCGACTTGACACCACCACTATTACCATATTGTACTATTTGTCTATAATCCCTTACCATCTCCACTTGGATCGCCCCTTGGATTGCCCCGGCATGTCCCTCCACTTCCGCTCGACCTATCATCACAGCACTCACCGCTTCGTCTGGCAAACTAAGTAGACTGCGTGGATCGTAATCCTAATGCGCGGACGATGTTGTCACCCGCCATCCCATCCCATCCCATCCTCTCGCACGAATCGTAGCATATATCATGTAGCATGTCCATGTCAACTGCAATATACGCTGTTCTGTCGCCTGAAACACACCAAAACCACTTGAGATCCAAGCGGCGCAGGTTCCGTGCGGTGCTGGGCCATGCCCCAGAATGGGGACCGTCATACGGAACTCTATCCTCTACTATCAAATGGATACAAGCTGCAAAAGTACTGCCCAAGCGCCGTCGTCTGTCCATATAAGTGAGTTTTGTCACTGCAGCAGACTATCTTCCCGTCTTCAACCCTCCTCCCATTCATGCCGTATGGCTGGGTATCATCAAGCTGCCCTCAACACCCTATTCCATGCCTGCCCGGTCTCCGCCTTGGGCATAGAGCCGCTCACAGCGGCTCGACCTCCGCACTCTGGAATGCGCACACCGTGCCCCACACCGCCATCCCCGCCGCGACCACGAGGAGCACCGCGTCCCAAAACCCACATCCGCGGCGCAGGCCGCCCCCAAGCGCGACCTTGGCGCATACGGGGCCGATGATGCAGAGCAGGAAGGAGAATGTCGCGCCGAGGACGGCCATGACGGACGCGAACTCGGGGACGACGATGGAGACGACGACGGAGAGTAGGGTGAGCGCGACGCGTTCGGCGGCGATGAGCATGCTTCGGAGCTTGTGCGCGAGCGTTGTGTTGGGGGTTTGAGGGGAAGCGGAGGAAGAGTGGGCGCTGGATGGAGGCGTGCCGTGCGGGTCGGGGGACGCGCCGGTGGTGTCAAGCCCTAGGGCCATTTCGATAGTCACGTTGAGCTGCAACCACTGGTGAGGTAACGGGATTAGCATGAATGCTCCGATGAACGTACCGGTCGTGCCGTCAAAGCAAATTTCGACCTAACACGCGTAAGAAATGAGCACAGGCAGTGGCTAGTATTGTGCGAAGGCGTACAAGGGGGTGATGACGAGACCCCACAGAGCAATGGAGTTCAGGGCCGGGTGGGTGTTGTACCTCATAAGGTCTTGGCTGAACTGCTCGTGGTTGTCAGCTACTTCGCTGCCTTGTGTGAGGATCGAATGTCCTAACCTCGTCACTGACGGCGTTGCCAAACATGATGTAGCCAACGACACCGAGCAGCCCGTAGATACCCGTAGCAATTGCGAACGCCCAGTTGATCATCTCGTCGAATCGCGAAGGGTCTTGCATGTCTCTTGCCAGGGTGGGGATGACAGCGTGTCCCGAGAACTAGAACCCTTGTCGTCAACAGAGTATTCTCGGTTAGAGGCAGAGCATACGCACCCCAGCCATGAACAGTCCAAACGCAATTCCCAGTTCGCGGTAGTTATCGATCCCGAGGCTGGTGTCGGCCGGACTCCAGAGGCTTCCCGGGCTGTCGTATTTCGTGAACCCATCGAACAAGATGATTCCCATAATGGCCATTAGAGAGAAAATTCCGACGATAGATGCGAACGAGAGCACAGAAAGCGGCATAAGAACAGCGGGTATCAGCCTGGTATCATATATCAGTATAATCCAGTTTGTGTGAGGTTTGACGCAGTACTCACACGATGAGACCAAGCAACTTATATGTGTCAGAGGAATATTTAGGGAGGACTGCGTAGAGGGAATCTGCGTAAAGCGTGACCAGAGCGACGCTGCGAGTATCAAAGTTATTACAAGCGAAAAATACCATCACAGTGAGCACGTACGACACAGTGAACAATTCCAAGCCAAAGATCGCGCTGATGAGGGGCATTGAGCGGGGTCCGAATGCCTTACGACCAATATCGGCGTAAGAACGGATGCTAGGGTCGGAAAGCACAATGCGGGCCAGGATTTTCGCTCTGTTGACGGGATTAGCGGGACATGAAAGACCGAGCGAGCTCCTGCAACACATACGTATAGCAGGAGATGTAACCGTAGCCGATGATGAGGATGGTACCCCATATCCACCCAGCATATGAGAATGCCATGGGTTCTGATAGCATACCGATACCGAACAGGACGGCGACGGCATTGAGAAGCTGTAAGAAACATTTTCAATAACACTGTTAGCCAGTCGACTGTAGGACGTACCGTTTGTGCGAAAGTGCTTTGACCGACATGACGGTGCTTCGGTTCCCGCAAGGACACCTTGGAGCGGGTGCTGACATGAGATATGCGCCTGGGGACGGCGGCATATTGTGGGGTACGCGGCTCCGCTTCAATAGGCCCCACGCGAGGGAGAGAGTCGGATGAAGGGGGCGACCGTACGATAAGGGGGGTTCGCTCTCCCGGGGCGGCGCGGGGAGTAGGTATGTCGTCTTCGTCTTCAAACACGGGCGATACGTTCCACGGAGCGCGAGCAGACGTGCGGAAATCGAACTGGCGGCCCTCGGCGGTTGGGGCTGGGGTTAGGTCGTCGTCCCATTGTATGTTGGCCAAGAGCGCGTCGTCGCCGGTCCTCGATGCCCTGCGCACCTGCGCGACCTGCGGCTCGACGTCGTCCTCAAAATCAGACTCTTCCTCTACTTCTTCGCGGATGGCGGCCTCGACATCATGGGGACCGCTAAGACCGGAGGAGGAAGAAAGGGAACCCGAGACGAAGTCGGAGTGATTCGACTGCGCGCGACGGTCTGCAAGATAGCGGTCAGGATCGGTTACTCCAAGGCTGGTAGAAAAAGGGAGACGTACAAGCCTCAAACGCGTCGATGACACTGCTCGCCGACTGGTAGGAGCCCGAGATTATGGCAGCCGGGAGGGAGGACATGAGGGGGCGTCAAGAGTCGTAAAGGTCGTGTGCCGGAGAGAGGGTCGGCGGGAGAATAGTAGAAGAGGGCGAGGGACGGGGAGGGTGGCGTCGAGTGAGATGAAGATTTGGCGAGCGGAGGAGCGGTGCAGGGGTAGAAAAATGAACGGACTGGCGAAGAAGCCCAAGATCCGAGCGGGAGTCGTCGACGGCCTGGCCCCCGCGGCGTCGTCGAGAGACCGCTCCCGCCGACTCGCCCGCCATTAATCGTCGTCTGTCCTGCTCGAGCATTCGAGCGCGTTCGCAGCGGCGGCGAGCGGGCCATCGCGGTCGACTACGGTCGACTCTAAGATAAGCAGAGCAGATAAGACGGGCGATAGGCGCGTGACGTCACTCCTCGCGGAATCACGCGCCAGGATCTCCGCCAACGGAGGGCAGCTCGGGGCAGCTCAGGGCAGCTCAGGCGTCTCGCCACAGCCAGTCCTCGCCTCGTTCACCACTGTCCTTCATCATGGCCCGACTCCCGTTCATCGGCCGCATCACATCCAGAGACTACGCCGCACTCGTCCTCGGCGGTATCTTTGTCTTCTTCGAAGCCATCCTCACAGTCATTATCTCCTTCCTTCCCAAACCCGTCATCGAATGGTTCTACGATCGCTCGCGCAGCCTCTTCCACTTCATCGTCGGCCCGCCCATCCCCAAATCCTCCGAGCAGCGCCTCACAGAGCGCATCCGCAAAGCCGAAGACTTCCAGAGACTTTGTGAAATCTTCGGCTACGAGCACGAGGAGCACGTCGTCCTCACCAAGGACGGCTACCTCCTCGGCCTTCACCGTCTCCCCGCCAAGAAGGGCGAGGTCAGGGAACACCCCGGCGGCTCGACCGGCAAGCCTGTCGTATACCTTCACCATGGCCTTCTCATGAACTCCGAGGTCTGGGTCTGCCTCACTTCCTCGGAGCGTTCCCTCGCCTTCACCCTCGTCGAGCTTGGCTTCGACGTGTGGCTCGGAAACAACCGCGGTAACAAGTACTCCAAGAAGTCTATCCACCACAACCCCAACTCTTCCAAGTTTTGGGACTACAGTATCGACGACTTTGCATGGCACGACATCCCCGACTCCATTTCCTACATCCTCCAGGTTACCAAGGAGCCCAGCCTCAGCTATGTCGGTTTCAGCCAGGGAACCGCCCAAGCTTTCGCTGCCCTCAGCATACACCCTCCTTTAAACGAAAAGGTCAACGTCTTCATCGCTCTTGCGCCTGCTATGAGCCCTGCCGGGCTCGCCGCGTCTGTCGTCGATAGCCTAATGAAAGCCTCGTGCGTATTCTCTACCGTTCCGCCTAGCCTTTACCGACTTCTTCCCTAGGCCTACCCTCATCTTCCTCATCTTCGGCCGCAAGTCGATCATGTCCTCCGTCCCCGCCTGGCAATCCCTTCTTTACCCGCCCGTCTTCTCCGCCGCGATCACCGCCTCCCTCCGCTGGCTCTTCAACTGGCGCTCCCGCAACATCCCCGAGCTCCAGAAGCTCGCCGCATACCCGCACCTCTACTCCTCCGCGTCCGTCAAGTCCGTCGTTCATTGGTTCCAGATTATGCGAAACGCCAAGTTCCAGATGTACGACGACGACGTTCAGCGCGTTGTCCTCGTCCGCCGCGCCGCCAAGCCCTCTGGTGTCACCGCGTACGCTCCCGCCCGCTTCCCGACGCGCAACATTGCGAGCCCGATCGTGCTTCTCTATGGCGACTGCGACTCGCTCGTGGACATCGACATAATGCTGCATGAGCTCCCCAAGAAGATCACGACGGCGCGGAGACTGCGCGGGTACGAGCACCTCGACGTGATCTGGGGCGAGAACATTCACAAGGACGTCATCCCGCACGTCGTCAGCGCTCTGCGCGAGCATTGCGTCGAGCCCGAGAGGGTGGCAGCAGCGGCGAAGATGACCAACGGCTTCGGGACGGACGTCGACGACGTGACCGGCGGTAGCCAGACCCCTGCGGACACCCTCTCTGGGTATGAAAATTGAATGCTATAGCTCCGGATACCTGTAGTAGATTTCTGGATCCGTAGCGGTTATGATGGACGGATCACATAGTGCATTCGCCGTCCGGGGAGGATTATATACCTGGGGATGACTAACAGCGACGTACGGAACTTGGGATATCTGTGATACTGTAGATGTACATAATGACTGGTCAGTTATATGCATACAGATCGTACCTCCAGAGATGGTCGAGCTTCGTGCGGGCAATCCAGCGTTGTCCAGTGTCGCTACACACGAAGGAATCTATGACATACAACGCCGAGACTAGTTTACAGCGGGTACAACAGGTAGCGACGTCTGCGCGGCGTGCGCAATCACTTTTGTAAGCTCTACGACCACGCCCGACCAAGATCAATGACGGCGAACATCTGCGATAGAACGGGTATGACTTACGGGGTAGCTGGATGTTTTCTTGAACGACCGTCGACTCGATCTGGTTGTCCGGGTTCGGCGGCACGCTCACCACACCTGTCGACTCGTCCGTCGTCCATCCAAGCTTGTCGACGTATGCCTTCAACTCCGGTCCTGCACACGTTCAACTTCGTCAATCTCCCCACACGAGAGGTAGCTCATGAAGGATACACACCAGAGAGGTCGAGGTATGTGCCCAGACGCTCAGTCCCGATGCTCGCGAATGCCGCCCGGACCGCCCTCACGGCGACCTGGCGCACGGCGTCCTCGAAACCCACGCATTCGACGGTGTAGTTGTCGCGGAGGGCCTCGACGGCGTCGGAGCGGTACAGGGCCCAGAACGCGGGGAAGCGGCACTGCTGAAGGAGGCCGTGGAGCGCGGTGAGCACGCGGAGCTGCGTCGGGAGCGGGTCCGGCTCTTCCGCGTTCGCAGCAGCGGCGGGGCGGTCGTCGAGCAGGGAGATGCAGAGGTTGAAGTCGGGGAAGGGGGAGGAAGTGAGCGCTTTAATGAGGATGTTGATCACGACGTCAGGATTGTAAAGGTCGGGGTTGAATTGGTACCTGCGACCATAACACGGCCAAATCAGTAGCTGAGGAGAATGAGAAAGGATATGTTGTACGAGGGCCATGGAAAGATGGCCGGGTAGGGAGGCGTCGAGGGAAGAGCGCACAATTTTAGTATGGCAAGATTCGCGAGGCAGTCGTACTCCTCGCTGCGTATTTGGTGGTAGAGGTAGTCCTCCAGAATTCCGACATTCGAGGGGTTATAGCGATCTATTAGAGAGATATAGTCTAAGTAAGAACATACAGAGATTCATAAATGCGTACCGACACCGGAGACCAATGTCTCAATCAGAGGTGGCCGTGAGGGAGGGGAAGACCAGCTTGCTGCAGAAGTCATCTTGTGGTCGTAGGCCCCGTAGTCGGTGTGCGTCCAGAATGTGTCTCCAGAAGGTGTCGGAATGGTAAGAAAAAACAGTCGGAACGCTGAGATGTAGAAGGGCGCAAGATATGTGCCTGGAGGAGAGGAGGTAAAGATCGCGATCTCGTAGGCGCCCGCTAGAATTATCCGAGACGCGTTCACGCTTCACGCGCCTCGACGCGGAACGCGACTACGATTGCCCTTCCCTCATCTATGGCTGTGAGCATGAACGTCGACAGCGAGGAATATCAGCTTCCTGCGGAGGTTCAGACACCGGACCCGAATGGTGTCGTCGAAAAATATTCCCAGTCTCCGCCTCCACCTCAGTCTTGCCAATCTGTTGCTCCTACCGCTTTGTCGCCACCTCCTTTGCCCGAGTCCTCAGCCCAAACACCAGCACCGGTCCCTGAACCCAAGCCTGTAGGGCCATACAGGCCGGACTACAAGCCTCACCTCATACTGAGCGGGCATTCGCGGTCTATATCCTCTGTCAAATTCAGCCCAGACGGGAAGATGCTCGCGTCTTGTGGTGAGTGGTTCGTCACTTGCATTGCGGCATCTGTACTCACCGCCATTGGAAGTAAGCTGCCGATAAACTTGTTAAGCTGTGGGATGTGGAAACGGGCGATATCGTTCACACATTCGAAGGGCATACGGAGGGCGTCTCGGACGTCGCTTGGTCGAGCAATGGCGAGTTCCTCGCGTCCGCATCTGACGACAAGTCGGTACGGCTATGGGCTTTGGAATCTGTGAGCAGATGTCTTGGCTCTTCTGTAGAGCCGCTACTGATGGGGCATGCGTTACGGGGCAGTACAAAATGGCAAGAATTATGCAGGGCCACACCAACTTCGTCTTTTGCGTGAACTTCAGTCCTTCGGGCAACTTACTTGCGTCAGGAGGGTTTGACGAGACGGTCAGAGTGTGGGATGTCGGAAGAGGTTCGTTTTCGCGTGGCTATCATTATAACTGAGGCTCACGAGCACGCAGGTAAAACTCTGAAAACGCTCCCTGCTCACTCAGACCCGGTCACCGCAGTGTCGTTCAGCCACGACGGTACCTTGATTGCGTCCTGCTCGATGGACGGCTTGATGTGAGCATTCGTGACCTTTCGTGTCTCAACGATGTAGACAAATGTTTTACTCTTGTAGTCGACTCTGGGATACGGAGTCCGGGCAGTGCCTGAAGACACTGGCCGATGATGACAATCCAATATGGTATGTTGTGTTATTTCTCTTGGACTGCCCAGTGCTGATGTCAATAGTTCCCATATCAAATTCACACCGAACTCGCGGTTCATTCTCGTGAGCACGCAAGACTCGACTATCAGGTTGTGGAACACGCAAACATCCAAGTGCGTGAAAACATACAGTGGTCACACGAACAGGACGTATTGTATATTTGCGGATTTCGCTCCCGGCCGAAAACATATCATGAGTGGAAGTGAAGATATGAAGGTCTACATATGGGACCTACAGACCCGAGAAATCGTTCAGGTGCTTGAGGGCCACCGAGGTATGACTCTCAAAGTTTGTTGACCCACCTCTCTGATCTGCCGGCTCTTGTCCAGATGTTGTTGTCACAGTAGCAGTAAGTAGTTTGCACCTGTTGCTTCTAGCCTATTCTTGACAACACGCCTAGGCCCACCCGTCTCGACGAATGATCGCATCTGCAGCCATGGAAAAGGACCTGACGATTCGGATATGGATAGACGAGTAAAACACCGGCTAACCAGGATCCTCGGAATCCATTTACTCTCCCTCTCCTTTATGTATATATACTTGTAGAACCTCATTGTATTACTAGTTGTACCCGTGAAGACCGCACTGGCGGCCGCTGGATATGAATTCGGACACAGCAATGTCGACGCTCTGTCCGCACAACTGTGCTCATTCTCGTGGCGGCGCGGGCACTTCCTGAGCGTTCCGTCCTTCGCTTCGAGCGGGTGCAAAACACGATCTCCGTGGCCGGATGCGCAAGCAGAAAGATGAAAGCGCGCCGAAGAAGAGGCTATGGACGGGGCTGGGCCGTCGTAGTCAGCATAGAGCCAGCTGTCAGCCAATGGTCGGGATGCCCTCTTCGAAGTCCAAGGACAGAGAGGCGCCCGGGGTTCGAGAACGTCCGACCGCCTTCAAGATTGGGCAGCGCTTCCGCTTTTGGCAGGGAGCCGTGACCCGTCGGCTGACTCACCCCTTCGGACCCTGCGCCTCGGCGGTATATATACCGCCCAAGCAACAAGGACGCCTCTTCACCCGTCTCTCTTAGACCACTCCCATCCTCTACTCGCACATCCCACTCCAACCATGCAGATTTTCGTGAAGACCCTCACTGGAAAGACGATCACTCTTGAGGTCGAGTCCTCCGACACCATCGACAACGTCAAGGCCAAGATCCAGGACAAGGAGGGGTGAATGGCGGTTCCTCCCGAGAGTGGCCTTATCGTACTGACATCCTTCCGCAGCATCCCCCCCGACCAGCAGCGCCTGATCTTCGCCGGCAAGCAGCTCGAGGACGGCCGTACCCTCTCGGACTACAACATTCAGAAGGAGTCCACCCTCCACCTCGTCCTCCGTCTTCGTGGCGGCATGCAGATCTTTGTCAAGACCCTCACGGGCAAGACGATCACCCTCGAAGTGGAGTCGTCGGACACGATTGACAATGTCAAGGCCAAGATCCAGGACAAGGAGGGCATCCCGCCCGACCAGCAGCGCCTAATCTTCGCCGGCAAGCAGCTCGAGGACGGTCGTACTCTTTCCGACTACAATATTCAGAAGGAGTCTACCCTTCACCTTGTCCTTCGTCTGCGCGGCGGTATGCAGATCTTCGTGAAGACGTTGACCGGCAAGACCATTACCCTTGAGGTCGAGTCTTCCGACACGATCGATAACGTCAAGGCCAAAATCCAGGACAAGGAAGGTATTCCCCCGGATCAGCAGCGTCTTATCTTTGCTGGTAAGCAGCTTGAGGACGGGCGTACGTTGTCGGACTACAACATCCAGAAGGAGTCTACCCTTCACCTCGGTATGTACTACCCCTATCCACTTTTGAACGTCGATGCTCATCGAATATCCAGTGCTCCGCCTCCGTGGTGGCATGCAGATCTTCGTCAAGACACTCACCGGAAAGACGATCACGTTGGAGGTTGAATCTTCGGACACAATTGACAACGTGAAGGCGAAGATTCAGGATAAGGAGGGCATACCCCCGGACCAGCAGCGTTTGATCTTTGCCGGAAAGCAGCTAGAGGATGGCCGCACTCTTTCGGATTACAACATCCAGAAGGAGTCCACTCTTCACCTCGTTCTTCGTCTCCGTGGTGGCATGCAAATTTTTGTCAAGACCCTTACCGGGAAGACCATTACGCTCGAAGTCGAGTCGTCGGACACGATTGACAATGTCAAGGCGAAGATCCAGGATAAGGAGGGGATCCCGCCCGATCAGCAGCGTCTCATTTTCGCCGGCAAGCAGTTGGAGGATGGCCGCACCCTTTCTGACTATAACATTCAGAAGGAGAGCACGCTCCACCTTGGTATGTGATATCTGTCCTCAGTCGTAATAGGGTTGATCTAATTCGAGTTATATAGTCCTTCGTCTCCGTGGCGGCAATTGAGATGTTGTAGTCTGTTGGGTTGTCACGTTGCGTAGCTGTTTTTCTGTACACATAGCCAGGATTTCCTGCACGGGGGAATGTATCACCACGATCGCTTCACTTCCGTTCGAAACTCAAGACCAAAAAACCCGGAACCGCTTGATGCAAACTGACACGAGTATGTATACATGCGTGGCCAACGAAACGATACGAAACGAGGATAGGAGGACAACTGGTAGTATCAAGTTCAAGTCCGTGCATCAATAGCGCAAGTACCCGCAGTCCCTCCAGCTCCATGCTTTCGACGCCGCTTCCGCTTGTGTGCCAAACCATTAGGTTGCGTTCCGTCAGCGTCAGCATCGCCGTCAGCATCCCGTTTTCTCTTCTCTCCAACTGCAGTTCTCTGGTTTTTTGTATGCGGGGCTGTGTTAACCTGTGACTTTTTCTTTTTCACGCTGAGGGGGTTTGGACCTTTAGGACCCTTCCTCTTTCTCTTCGGCGGTTCTGTAGGCGTCGAAGAGCTGGGCAGTTGTGCCGCCTCGGGAGCTGTCGGGTGCAGAGCCTTTTCTTCCTCCTAAGGCAGCCGTGAGCTATCCAACAACAGCAGCACACTGCGGCTGAGTTCCGTACCAAAGCTTTTGCCCTCAGCGTGGCGTCGCTCGGGGGCTCGAGGATCATGACGGAGCGGTTGACGTGCACGATGGGAACCGCGGGAATTGCGCGCAGCTTCGTACGTAGTTCATGCGATTGCGTCGCGAGCACGTACCGGTGCTTATTCGTCTCACCTGCACATTGCGCTGCACGGTCAGGCCTCTTCCTGAGCGGTCGGCACGGCTGGAGGGACTCACCAATAACACTGGTGAGGCAATCATCCCCGGCGATCGCCTCGCGGTGGTTGCATTTCCGTCGCTCGAACGTCTTCGCGAGATCGACAGCGGGCTGCTGCTCCTTGCCCTGCAGATAGAGCTCGTGGATGCAGCACTGGGTAATCACTGAAACACGGCTTCGCCGCGTGCACAATCAGCACTGCCATCTCGAAGTTCAGGGGACAGACGGACGAGGTTGGACGAGAGACGGCGCCGCGAGAGGAAAGCAGGAGCCTGGAGGAACGAGCACTCACTCGGCTTGACGGTGCCTTGGAGGACGACGCCGAGCTGCTTCACGAGCTCTATTCTGTGCGCAACTGCCTCTTTGCACATGTGTGAATCGACTGATACGATGTGCCAGATGAGATGTTGGGTGGACAAGATGCTGAGGCGGTAGGTGGCTCACCGAGCACCTGGTAGGGCTGCCGGAACCCGAAGGACATGGAGTAGAGCGACATGAGCTTCCGATAGGCTTTGGCGCGTTTCTGCCTCATCTTGTACTGGGTGCAGGGAGATCAAAAAATAATACCAGAGCAGGATGGTACAGGAAAGATAGCACAGAGGAGGCGCAGGGCAGGTCAGGAACAGAGTGGAGAGAGGAGAGCTAAGAAGAGTCGCGGATATTTGTCGCCGGCGTCGCGGCCCGCTACAGAGACGGCTGCTCCGTTTGCGTGTCGCGCGCCTTAGGCTCTCAAGCCCGTTCAGCCACCACAACATGCATATACCCTTCGCTTTCCTTGCACTTACGAGGTTCGTCCGTATACGGGTTAAAAATGTACAGGGGGTGTTAATATTGTTATACACCACCTAGCTGCTGCATCTCCGCCCTTGCGCTCGACCTCAAGGGCCGCATACAGTGGAACGAACACTGTCCCAGTACGCGCCCCTTCCTCTGCCCTCCCTGCCAGTCACTCCTGACGCAGATATCGAACAGATATAAATGATCTTGGTCAGACCAAGGTTGTTCTTGACAATGGGAGATTGCACGGAAGCGTAACGCGGGATGGCTCGTTCGAGATGTACGTCCTTAGCTTCTAACCTGTCCCAGTACGTGCGCGGCCTGACGCAACGTGCACCGTCTAGTCCGGACGTACCACCGGGGACCTATGTCCTCTCGGTGCTCGCCCACGATCATGCATTTGACCAAGTGCGCACCATCCCCCCTCCGCCACGCTTACTTCGGTCGCTGAGACAAGTTGAACCTCTCTATTTTCAGATGCGCATAGACGTCTTCGAGACAGACTCCCTGCCCGAAGTGCGCCCCTATTTCCCGGGAACACCACACTCGCCTCCTTCTAGGGTCGCGCTCCCATACCCGGTGCTGCTCTCTGCACGGCGGAAGCTCGACTTCTTCGTCCCGCGCGAGAGCTTCAACGTACTCGCGATGTTCAAGAATCCGATGATGATGATGATGCTTGGGGCGGGCGTGCTCGTGCTGTTTATGCCCACCATGATGGTGCGTCCCTCTCCCCACTCGCCTCTCTCACGGCTGCGCCGCCGTTGTGGCCGCCGTTCGTGGCGCGCATGAATGTTGACGATGAGCTGGGCCGTGCAGAAAAACATGGATCCGGAAGCTCTCGAAGACTTCAAGGAGCGCCACGCGAAGATGTCCGGCGCGCAGAGTGCGCTGCAAAGCGGAGACTTTGCTGGCGGGTGAGCTTGTTATGGACTCTTGCACGCATTTAACCCTCACACCGTCCAACATGGCAGGCTCTCTCAGCTTTTCGCGGGCGTCACGGAAGAGCCTAAGGGAGCTTCCACCGGTGCGTCGAAGCCCGCGAACACATCGGGAGCCAAACAGCGTAGCGGTGGAAAGAACAAACGGCGGTGAAGGATGTAGCGGACGTAACCATATAGATACAATACTATTTTTACATATATCCCGGATAGATGATTGCACAACAAGGGCTCGGGACGCCGAACAGAAGCAAACGCCAAGCAACGTACTGCCATAGCAGAGTGGGGCTAGGTTTGCGGCGTGGTTGACGAGGGTGATATCGCACTCGGAGGGGGATCTTGGCCGTTGGTACCCACGTTGGGGTAATCTAGTATACGATGCAGCATGGCGTTCCTAGAGGCGAACAGCCATGGAGATGGCATATGAATAGAATTGACGCGGCCACGTACCTCTGTTTGAATCGCGCCAGGACCGCATGGACGGATGGCTGCTCATCATCGTCCGGCAACAGCCTGCGGGTCGCCCGCCCATCATCAGCCTAGGCCTGGAAACTAGGGAGATATACAGGCGCACCCGTCCGCAGGCTTAGTAGTTGTCTCAATGACATACATGTTGTTGTTCCTCAGCGCAGGCTCGCCCGCGACCGCAGCCCCAGGCGCGTCTGTGACTTTGACGGAGGAGACGACGAGGTCATGCGAGAGGCTCCGCACCGTGGGCGGGCCCGGACGGCCGGGGTCGTAGTCTAGCACGAGGACCTGCTGGCCGGGGACCTGGGGCAGGAGCGCGCCCGGGGCGTCGTCGGCGTAGTGGTACTCTATCGCGGGATGGCTGAGGGATGTAGGCGCGGCGGTGGCGGGGCCGCCGAGGGCATGGCTCTGGGCGACGAGCACGTAGTATGGCGGGTCGGCGGGGGGAACGGTTGCGGGCGCGGCAGCCATGCAAATGTTTGGTCAGTAGTGCTAGGAATGGGTCAGAGAGCGGGTAGGTGAAGCCGAGGACGCAGTGCGCCCGGAGACGAGGAGGAGTGGAAGCGGATGGTTGCCGCGAACGGACTCGGAGACAGCGGCACAAGGGACCGGCGCGTGGCGGGCGCGTCTCAGTTTCTCACATTCATCCGCGCGGTGGCTCCTGGTGGCTCGCGTGCAGGCGTGCGCGCCTATCGCCCAACTGTACGCTCCGTACGCCTGGCTCGGGCCGTCCACACTGTGATTCCCGCTTGCGCCGTAGGGTCTCGCTCTTCGCGGCATAGTGCGCCCTGGTCGTTCTTCAGCGCAGCCTTGGACCTCTGCGCGCACATTCACGACTCAGTTCCCATGCCTCTGAAGAATCTCCGGAGGTATATAGCTTCCTATGCAGCGCCTGCTCCACGGCCCCGTCGCCTCTTCGCGCTCTCATCATCGTCGTCCCCCTGGTGACCGACGACGGCTCGATCGCCAAACCGCCCTGATGAGCGGTATCCACGCGTATGCCGACCTTACAAAAGGCAGAGGCCTCGGGGCCGGCTTCTCCACACACCTTCTCCCGAGCCCGAGTCCGACGCAGCGCGCCGCGTTTTGCGTTGTCTCGACCTCCGAGCCTCCGCCCCTCCCACCCTTCCTCCCACCTTTCCTTTTTCAATCACATTCTTTTGCTGTATCACTAACCGTCCTTTGAGCTTCGCAATGAATCGCCTGGTGTATTTCCTCGTTTCCCTTCCCCTTCTCCTCTCTTTCCTCGCCAGCGCCGAAGCAGGCCCTGCATGCGCCCGCAGAAATCAGGGTCTGAGCGACTGCGTCGAGGCTTGCAAGGGCAAGTGGGGATGGCCTGGTTATGCTATGAACACCGATCGCTGGGGCTCGGTGCTCACCGTCACCAAGACTGACGCCTTGGGCACCGTTCAGACCCAAGCGTGCCGTGTCCGTTCGTGAGTACCTTCCATCCTTGGCCCAGATACTCGCCGCTCATTGCTCCTTCCAGATCTGGCGCTCTCGGTTCCTCGAGCGCGTCCTCCACGGCTTCAGCGAGCTCTACCACAGCACCAGCCAATGTTGCGGTTACCGCATCACTCTCTACCGAGTCTACCGCCCGCGCGATCTCGACCGCCGAGTCTGCGGCCGCGACCCCCCTCACAAATGCTACCTCCCTCTTCAACGTCACTCTCCTCAGCGTCAGCAAGACCGCATCTGCGAACGCCTCGTCGACGCAGTCTTCGTCCTCGCATAAGCTCACTGCGCTTGCCAACACGCACTCCTCCATCTCTTCCGTCTTCAAGCCGAGCAGCTCCTCCAAGAAGCCCACCACGTCCGCAACGCCCACCAGTACGACCCCGCATACGACTGCTACCCCCGAGACGACTGCCGCCCCGCAAACGACGAGCACCGCACCCAAGAAGACGTCAACGTCCGCGGCGCCCAAGACGACGAGCGCCTCGTCCTCGTCTGGCTCGTCCGGTAGCAGCGGTAGCGGTGCGACCTCGCAGAGCGACATCGATGCGTATCTGCAAGCGCACAACTCGGTCCGCGCGCAGCACGGCGCGTCCGCGCTCACCTGGAGCGACGACCTCGCGGCCAAGGCCCAACAGTGGGCCAATGGCTGCGTGTTCCAGCACTCCGGCGGATCTCTGGGTCCCTTCGGAGGTGAGTAGAAGTGTGGAGCAGCGAGGGCGCGGGCATTGACGTGAGTGTGCAGAGAACCTTGCTGCTGGCACGGGTAGCAGCTACGGCATCGCGTCCGCCGTCAAGTCGTGGACCGACGAAGTCTGTGAGTACCTCCGCTATATAACGTCCAGAGCGTTCAGTCTGCTAATTATGGGATTCAGCCGAGTATGACCCCAGCAACCCTCAGGCGTCCCACTTCACCCAGGTCGTCTGGAAAGCCACTAGCCAGGTCGGATGTGCTGTACAGTCGTGCAGCGGCATCTTCGATGCCAGCTTCGGGGTGCGTCGATGGGTGCTCTTCGCCTGTATATTGTTGAACTCTGACCCTTCGCCATGCAACAGCTTGCCAAGTACTTCGTGTGCGAGTACTCTGCTCAAGGAAACGTTATCGGCCAGTTCGCCCAGAATGTCCAGGTTTAAGCCTCATACCCTCAGCCTTTATACCTGACTCTCTCGGATCAACTCGCCGTATTCCTGCCGTTGCCGTTCCCCTTCCGCCGTATCCGCGCAAAAGCTGAACGAGAGAGATCACACCCTCAAACCCTGTATTTCTTTTCAACTTCTTTTGTGCCGCCGGTGCATCCGGAATGTCCGACGTGGTAATTCCTTGTGTTTCTGTGCCTACGTGGCCATTCATAGTTGCCTTCTCCTTCGCACTGTATCATGTTGCTGCTTTAGAACCCCCGTCTTTACCCTAGCTCTCGATCGGTCGTTACTCGCGCAGATTCGAATGAAGCTTGTACCACCATTTATATTGTCTTGTGAGCTTGTGTGCATTTACTCGCCTGCAAAACGGGTCTCGCCTTAACCCCCACAATGTATCGTAAACGGTGAAGCACCATGTCGTCATGTGGCGCGGCGTTGGCCGGCGTCAGATGCCCTTGTGGCAGACTCGGCGGGTACGGCCCAGCGATGGCTCTTGGACCACCTCCTGCATGTTCTCCAGGGTGTCCCGGTCGTCGACCGCCTCGCACGCGATTTATACCCTCCTCGTTCTCCTGACCGCCGTCTTTGTCGCCTTCTCGTGCGCCTTTCTGCTCTCCCAGGCCGTCCGTACCGCCCCGAACCGTTCGTTCGTCAAGAATCCCAATGTGGTCATTATTGGCGCGGCGTATGTCATTGTGGTACGTTTGCTGACCCGACTGTGCCATACAAGAAGGGAGAGAGCTTAAAGGACTGTTCATGGATGTGTTCAGTTGCTGCTGTCGTTGGCATTCTGCTTGAAGCGCAGGATTGCGATCCACAGGAGGTTGCAGCGGATCTCCAAGGCGTACCACTTGCTCGGCAAAAATGACGTCCCAGACGTAAGTCGTCCTGCAAATGGATGAACCTGCTTTGTGAACTGAACATGAAGTGACTCTCAGCGTGTGCACATGTACATTCAACAAGAGTACACCCGAGCGTGCCTCATTGCTTACGAGTCGCGGCCGAAAGCCGGATACCAGGAAGGCTGGGGCCAGCCCGGAACCAAGCTTGAGGGCATTCGCTTCCGCACGGCACTCCTAGATACCGTTCGTACTATTGGTACGCATATATTGACTCGTTTATTCCTTCGTGCGCTCATAATTCCGGCTGTGGCTTTCCAGACAGCCTCGCGCATCTGGTCATCCCACGACACCCCCCTCTCCGGCCCCAAGCGCCCATATTGCACCACTTCCGCTTCCTCCTACCGCTCTTTAGTAAAGATGAGGAGGGGATGACGCCTCTCCACTATTATGGTTCTGCGATTCAACTTGCGCGTCATGCCTCGCGGGAGCCTACGGAGCAAGAATATATCGTGGGCATGCTGGCAGCGAAGGAGATTGACAAAGTGTAAGTTACTTTCCCACTACCTCGAACTCGCTTGAAGAGCATGTGTATGAATGTGTAACTGACGACGTCTGTAGGCTAAGAGAGTGCTATGCAGAGATGCAGCGAGGTTCGACCTCTGACTTGAGTACTTGTTAGTGCTAGCGTGGAATTTTCTCAACTGTACCAGTGGCTGACCGTTTTTGCAGACGCTGGAGATACCCTGTACACATGACTTTCCGGTCGTTCTGGGTTCTACACTCTCGGAATCACATCCAGGTTGCACGGGGGTTCCTCGACAAAACGAAAGGAGCTAATCATACAGGACCTCGTATCGATGCCAAGTGCTTAGTGCAAACCATTGGCGTACACCTTCTGGAAACTGGGCCTCTCCGCCCAAGCCGCCCAATAAGCGGCAATCTTAGCTGGCACTGGTCCCTTCGTCTCCTTCTCAAGGGCTTTGTACCCTTCCTTGTCGGGAGTGCCTCCAGTAAGAAAGGCGACGCGCGCGATCCACGCGCCAAGATGGAAATCGTCCTCGCCAGGGGTCTCGCCACCAAGGAAGGGGCCGGAGTCGGGAAGGGTTGCGGGCAACTCAGTTGTGAGGAAGGATGAGATGGTCTCCCAGCGCGCGACGCCGTCCTGGAAGAGGCCTTGCTTGGCCTCGTCAGGCACCTGTCCATTGTAGATTGCCAGCAAACCGCCGTTCGCAGCCTTCTTTGAGTCGTAAAATTCCTTGAATGCTGCCGCCTCCGGATGCGTGGAGTGCTGGTTGAGCGCGTCCTGGCCTGCATGGTGGAAATACGTATGTTAGCGATCGTGGCGTAATGAAAGCATACGCTCGGGATGCCGTCACTCACGGTTCTGAAGGAAGACACGCGGGAAGCCAGATGCGTTCGCCTTGAGCTCGTCGTCATTGCGCTAACGGAACCACCGATGAGCCATCCATGGTACCGTATGTCGCCGGTGATATATCGGCACCGGACCACGCCACAAGGACGTACCGGGACGATGAAGAGTGCGTTCGGGTCGTATTTATCCTCGTGAAGCTTGTCGATGAATGCGGTGCCCTTGGCGACCTGCTTCGGCGCATGCGACACCAGGTAGCTGACGACCTCTTTGGTGCTCACATGCGCCTTGCCATCCGCCACAAGCGTGGGCAGCGTGGCATGAGGATTCTGAAGAGCGGGGCGTCAGCGCGACTCCGAGGTCGGAAAGAAGGATCACGGCGCCACAGCTCGGGCTTGACGCGGGGACGGTGAGATGCGGCTGGGATTGCGGACGTACAATCTTCAGGAACTCTGGGGTGAAGTTGGCGCCTTCAGCGAGGTTCACAACCTTTGTGTCGATGGCGTCCTCGGGGTACCCCAGCTCAGCGCTGTGACGGTGAACATATCGCCGTTAGTAGAGTTTGCTGGCCGATGCGAGCAGGAGGTCATTTACATCGCAAGCTCGGGCGCGGCGGCCCATACGGACATGCCGAAGGTGTAGAAGGTGGGCTGTTTCACGGGATGTTAAGCTCAAAGTTCGAATGACAGCAACGAACGCATTGAAGAATACGTACCTTGGACATGACTAGCGTTGTCAAAGAAGTGAGAAAAGAAAGCGGGCTGGTACCAATAGGCTTCACGAGCAGGCTTTATATACCTCCGCCGGACATGTAGTACAGAGTTCGTTTAAAGTTCGTCCGCGGATCCCCGGGCGATTCATCACCGACCACTCAGCATAGGCACATGTCAAGCAGCTTGAAGGGTCCGGCAGGCCTTTGCCGGTGCAGATACTGTCATCAGCCTACGAGCCTGCAGCACGGTGGTCCGCTGAGTCCGTGGATGTCTTCGCGACAGTGTTCCTGGTGCATGTCCTGGAACCGGACAACTGGACATGCTCCTGCTGAGCAAACGCTTGTTCACGTGATGTTTGATTTTCAACCATTACCCTACTCATTACAGATCCCGTTACGAAGTCCACTGCCACCCTGCGTCAGCCTCGGACATTTTTCGCCGCAGTGATAACCACCAAGGCAGCGGCACTCGGCACTCACCTCAACCGTGTCTGGTAGACTAATCGCGATGTCCCTCAAGTTCTCCAGCGTAATCTCCCGCGAGTAGTACTTCCGAGAGCACGCCGGGCACTCAGAATCAAGCAGTGCCTGCAGGCCAGGAATCGCGCTCTCTGCGACATGCTCCTCACGTAGGCTAACGAACCGCCACGGCTCGCGCTCCCACCAGAGCTTGAACGCCCACCAGGGTGTCTTGTCCTCGAGCTCCTCGCATGGCTTATCGTTTGGCAGCGTCCCCGAGCAGCGCGTTCCGGATACGTTCGCCGTGAAGAGCCCGTCGTCCTCGAGCGCGTCCGCGACAGCACGCCTGCGCGCGGCATGCAGCGAAAGCAGGCGCACGAGTTCGCGCCCTTCGAGCCGCGCGAGTTCGCGGAAGCCCGGGGCCGTGGGCGACGCGAGCCCGATATCGACGGCGAGCGTCGCTGTTGCGGCCGTCTTGGCCTCTGCCTCCCAGCCCATTCGGCATGCGATGCCGTATACACGCACTGGCGAGCGCTGGAGGTGGTGGGCTGGGAGGACGGCACGGATAAGGGCGAGTGGCATGGGCATGTCGTATTTCTCTGCAGCGAAGAGGATCGACTCGAGCAGATCGAGGTTGTCGAGTGGCGGCATGCCGGTGCCATTCACGATGGAGAGCAAACTAGCTAAAGTTTCCGAAGACTCGGTTACCGGGAGTGGCTCTGAGGCGGGCGAGGTAGCCGGTGTGTCTGTTGCTTGTGGGAGCGTAAACATTGTATTGAACCATGCAGAGGTTCGCTTGAGCGTCTCCGAGAACATCGGGAAGCAAACATTGTCCTGAGATATGAGCGTAATGTCTGCTTGCCCGGAGAAGGCGGCGAAGGCAGGATGTGTAGTCTGCTTGGCTTCGGGACTAGAACTCCTGGCAGATGTTGACATCCTAAATTATAACGACAACGTCTGAGCTCTTCAGTGGTGCTTATGCCCCGAAAGGACTATGGACACAATACTCGTTGGAGACACTAACCTTTCGTCAGGCTTCACCTCGCGGAAAAGAGACAATTGGGGTTGCCACTTAGACCTTGACGGTCGCGGATGAAATGCGATGACGTTGGTCTGGCTTATGACGCGGGTGCTTCTTACAACGTGCTGTGCCACAACTCGGACGGGTCAGCCGCAGTAGCGCCCGACATCGTTTAACACTATATTGACCAAGGGGTGTTGCTCGTGACAACAGATGACGCAGGTATGTCGCGTGTCCTGGTATCATGGAGTGAAGTCATACTATCCAAGATAGGCGTTAAAGCAGCGTGTCGTAGGATGCGTAGCGCGGACGACGCCACAACAAGCACTACGTATATACACCGATTCTCATCCATACTACAGTTGGTTTGTGAGGTCATTTGGACTGTGAAAACCCATCACCCATCTGGGAGGATACCCTACGATGAATATCCCACGATGAATGAGGTTGTGGCGCACGCTTTTACTACAACTGTTCAGGAATAAACGAATGATACTTTTGCCATTAGCCCGACATGAAGCAACTCTATGAACGAGATCTAGGGTAGTACGTCGCACATACGAAGGTATAGGGCGCTTAGAAGCAGAAGACCTTGAGGGAGGGTGAGTCCGGAATTTTGGCATAACATTCCATATACTTACCTGGTCCTCGAGCTTGCTGACCGTCCTGGGCGCAGGGTAGTTGAGTTCAGCCAGGTACTTCCTACACGTTACATCCACATCAACAAGAGGGCTCATAGTGCAACCTAGACACAGTCTACTCACTTCATGGCCGTGATCATGGGCGGAGGGCCTAGGGACACAAGCCATAAGCATGCAAGAAACACGTCCGCACACGAACCCCACGTACCACAGAGCAAGACCTTGATGTTCGCGTCAGTCGGAGGCATATGCTTCTCGATCATCTCCTTCGTCACGAACCCAACACCACCCGTCCAGCTGGGCGGGGGGTTGTTAAGCACGTAGTACACGCGGAAGCGATGCGAGTGCTTCTCCGCGAGCTCATCAAGCTCCTTTTTCAACAAGATGTCCTCGGGGTTGACGTTCGCGTAGATGAGCGAGAGCTTCGTGCGGTCGAGCGGGTTCTTGAGCGCAGCGCGCACGATCTGCAACATGGGTGTGATGCCCGTGCCGCCCGCGATCATGCCGAGCTCGCGAGAGAGCGCAGGGTGGTACTTGAACTGACCCTTGGGCCCCTTGATGCGCACCTTGTCGCCGAGCTTGAGGAGCGAGATGTAGCGGGAGATGTTGCCCTTTTCGTACGCCTATGTACACATAAGGAGCGGGTGCACCGGGCCGCGTCAGTACGGTATGGTTGACAGCTCAGAAGCGCCCGTGGGGAGGAAGGGGTCCGGGAGCAGGTACAATACAGTGCGCGAGACACGCAGATGGGAGACGTGATGCGCACCTTGACGAGCAAGTCGAAGTGTCCAAGGTCGTCATCGCTGCTGGTGGGGGTGTAGCTACGCATAATGTCCTTGCCATTGATTTCCGCAGACACTGAGACGTGTTGGCCGATGGGAAGACCGAGGACGTCGTCCGGGTGGGGTAGCGCAAAGCGGTAGCTTCAAGGGTAGGGTGGGAAGTGAGCGCAGACACAGTGCAGGCATAATGGGGACTCACATCGCAGTGTTGGGGGAGATGACGATCTTCTCCTTGAGCGGGAACTCCTTCCACAACTGGGGGTCGAGCACCGGCTTCCTCTCTATACGACGGGACGGCTTTTAATCCGCGACGATACATGCGGGCCAGAGTGTCACTTACTACCGCTGCCAAACTTGTAGAAGATGAACGCGCCGGTGACTAGCGCGAGCGCGAGCGCGATGAGCTGGCTGTACTGGTCGCTGAACATCCTTGCTTCGGGAACGGGATCGTGAACGGGCTTGACGTCAAGGCCGAGGAGGATGAGGTCAGAGACGTAGATACCCCGGAGGTGCAGCTGGTGTTTGACAACGTCGGCGAGGACGAAAAGGGCTACGGTGAAGACGACGAAGGAGGCGGCGAACACGACCTGGAAGCGGTTGGGCATTGGTGGTACCACTCCAGTGGACTCTCCAGTCTCGGATGGCAGTCAGGCGCGCACACGTTTTCTTACGCGGGGCGCGGCCCCGAGGCGCGCGGCTCGGTCCGTCTCGGCCTTGCCTCATAATGATTACAGTTTCAAGAACTTGGGGATGTTGAGACAGTTGACACAACACAAGCTGCGGAGGAGTTCGCAGCCTCTGTGCTACACCTACGTACCGAAGGCCGAATATACGCGGTGTCCTCAAGCGTGGACAAATATCCTAGGACGACCGTGGAAGGTATCTAAACACGCGTCCAAGGGGCTAGCATAAATGACTTTGAAGCGTCAACTCGACGGCAGAGCAAGTAGAAAGGCAACATTGCAGTGATGTGGTACTTTGTAATCTGAATGACGAAGCCACCAAGCGTGTGCCTTCACCATTGCTCCGCCACCGCTGTGCCTGTCCATCCAAGTGAGTCGAGATATCCCTTCGACGACAAATCACCAATTCGAGACGACTGTTCATCTTCTGAACCGTTGAAGACGCTCTCCACGTTGAGTGGGCGCGGACATCGGCGGTAATTGGAAGACAATAGCAATGAATGCAACGTTGTACTTTGTGATACAATACATGGACGCCGACAACACAACGTGTTCGGCGCGAGTTCGGCGTGAAACCGGGTGTGCCCATGGAGATGCCTGCGACTACGCCCGGTATAAACGCGGAGGACGTTGTCTGCCCAGGAGCGACTAGAGACGGTGGGGCAGTGTCGTGCGTCTAGGGGAGTGTGATGTGCGCGGACCGAACAAATGAGTTGCTCGAAGCAGCAGGAGCTCCTCGTTGGAAGCCTCAGAAATGACGGTGTGATTCCCGGACTGCGGCGAGCGGAGTAGCTGTGCTAATAGATGTGAGAACGGTTGCGGACGTACCGCACTCATGTACCGTCAAACGTAGCAACCGATCGGACAGGGGTCGAACGGAGGACGACGGGGTGGACGGAGAGGACGAAGGAACGGGAGGAGGGAGGATGTAGCGTGGTATGAGCGGCATTCGTATGAGCTTGGACCGGTCAAGTCTCAAGGTGCC
The DNA here is from genome assembly GCA_002150815.3 of Grammothele lineata. Classification (NCBI taxonomy): domain Eukaryota; kingdom Fungi; phylum Basidiomycota; class Agaricomycetes; order Polyporales; family Polyporaceae; genus Grammothele; species Grammothele lineata. Next base: position 170,959 of record NDFF03000382.1, on the reverse strand, counting down.
TTTGGGCCGCGGCGCGCGGACAGAGGTACCGGGTGAGGAGCACGAGGGAGTGCCTGCCGATCCGTGGTGATTGCAGCTGATGGATGGACTCATGCATGCGAGAGATGCTGTAGATCACCCTGAGGGGAGTGATGGGGGCCACACGCTAGACGGACGTTGCGGGCGGAGGGCTGATTGAGCACACGACGGCGGGAAGCGGGGACGGGGCCGTGGCATCGGGGGGAGGAGAGAGCTGGGGCCCGGGGCGCGCCGCTGGAGGAGGAGGCTTCTGGTCGGTTGACGGTTGCGGGGCGGAGTGGCTGGGCGGCGGCTGGCCACGGGCTGGGCGCGAGGAGGAGACGGCCGGGCGAGGACGACGGCCGGGATTCGGGGCGTCCGGGCAATGTGAGACAGCTGGGCTCTGCTGGGCTGCTGGACGAGAGAGCACGGCCTGAGCGCTGAGCAGCACGCGGTGGCCTGCGGTGACCGGTGGGTCCTGGTGGCGGGCACCGGAGCCGCGGGCGGCAGGAGCAGACGCCCGAGCACGCTGGGCCCTGGGTTGTCGATCGTTTGGACAGGCCACATGGGCCAAAGCGGGCCAAATAGGGCCGGGAGCGCCGGAAGAGCGCCCGGGTTGAGTTTATGGCGTCCTCGTTGGCTCGACTCGTCCAGTCGTCCTCTCCCTCCTCCGACTCTCGCCGCCGTCCTTGCTGGGGCTCCTCCTCCCTTCCTCCCCTTTGCTTCCCTTCCCCGTCCATATTTTTATTTTTCTCTTTCTTCCTCGGCTTCACGCCAAAAATCTTCCGCTTCCTCACCCGCTATCTACACGCCGGCCCGTGTCGAACCAGCTCCAGAAGCAAAGTATGGACGCAGCAACTCCTCGCCCGCCGCATGCCCTTCCCCCACGCCGCAAGGGTCCCCCTGCCCCACTTCACATCGACACCCCCGCTCTCAACCCCGGCATAGCCCTCTTCGCGAGCGACAGCTCTGCTTCTGCTTCCACCCTCTCTTCCACCACTTCAGACGCAGATTCTTTTATCCTCCCCTCCCCCAGCAAGCCTCGATCCCTCCGAAACATGAAGAAGCTCTCAATCACTCTACCATCGGCTCAGTCTTCCACAACCTCCCTCGGCCACGCTCCCAATGAGCCCCGCGAGCCCCCCGCGATCGTCCCCGACCCTGCCGCGCTCGCCAAACGCCGCCCGTCGGTCATCTCCCTCCCAAATACGAGCACCCATCTGCTCCGTAGAAAGGGCGAGGACGGCGACGGCTCGCCCACCGTACCCTACGCCGACGGACCCATACAGATTTTGCCTGGCATATGGCTTGGTTCGGAGGACAATGTTCGAGATTGGCCCGGCCTCCGAGAACGGGGCATCAGATCGATCTTGAACGTGGCCAAAGAGGTTCAGACCGACTTTGACCTCTCCGTTCAGCAGCAACAACTCTCTCGCCCGTTTATGTCCACGCCAGACTTGAATGCGACGACGGCACCGACCCCTACCAGCCCTGACTCGACTTATCGCCCCGCGCATCTACCCAGCGGCAGACCCGCCATGCACTATCTCAAGCTGCATTGGTCCCATGGACAGTCGGATCTCGTTACTAAAGGCTTCCCCGCCGCGTTCGCATACGTCGATCAGGCCACCGAGCGTGGCGATGGCGTGCTCATCCAGTGCGTACCAGCCGTGTCGTCACCATGTTGTTTCGGGACGGGGCTGATCTCATGTGGCGTTGTGTAGTTGCCAATGTGGCGTTTCGCGCTCAGCGACGCTAGTCATCGCCCTCGTCATGCGAGCGGCAGCTCAGCGTTCCCCGAATGTCCCGCCCGAAATCTGGGCGTTGAAGGGAATGCAAGGCGCCTACTCTTTTGTCAAAGAAAAAAGCAAACATGTCGGCCCCAATATGTCGTCAGTCTCACAGTCTGTCAGCAGTGTAGTGCTTGGGAAGCTCACGGTCCTATCATAACAGACTAATATACCAACTCCTCGATTATGAGCGCGCCTTGAAGGGCGGCAACAGCTCTCCGACGCCATCGGAGATATCTGCAGAAGAGGAGTGGAGCCGTCGTCGTCTGGCATTGGAGACAGACAGCGAGGACGGCCGCGAGAGCGTGGATGTAATACAGGAGGCCAAGGCTCTCGATCAGGCCATGGAGGATCGTATCCTCGCTCGCAAACATTCGTCGTCATCGCTCAGCTCCACTGGCACTGGCGGTGGCATCGGTATGGGCGCAGCATGGCGGTCCAAGTATGGACCTGGTCGCAAGCGGAAAGGTTCCGTAGCGAGTGTTCTCACTAACGGCAGTGTGCTTAGCGAGGACCTTGTGGAGGAGGACGAGGAGCAGGAGCTCCTGGGTATCCGCCGGGACTTTGACGGCGTTAGTTTCGGTGCCCGCAGCTCAAGCGGTGAGCCGACGGAAGACGAGGCCAGCGGCGACTCCGCCGTTGAACTCAACCCACCACAGTCGGCATGCCTCACTGCGCGGCCTATCCGCCGGCCGCCGGGTCTCACATTGCCCCCTTCCGCACCGGCGTACAAGTCGTCATTCTCCCTCCCTCCCGTCCCCGCGACCGCTGTCAGGTCCTCGTTTGATCTTACTACTCCTCGCGCCTCCCGCATCGCGAAACCCCGCCGCCGCCCTCCTCCGCTTGGCATCCTCCCCGCAGTGCCCGCCTCCCCTATCATCCCTGTCAACTCTTGTGCGTCGAACAGCCAGCCCCGGCCGCGCACCGAGTCCTGTAAGCCGAAGACGCCCCCCGCACACCTCCGACTCTCGCTCAAGTCGACGCCGCCCAAAAGTCGGCCTTCGGCGCCCCTCGCGACACCCTCCCAGACACTCTTCGTCTTCCCGCCCTCACCGACGCTCGCGGCCGCGCGCACGCCTTCAACACTTACGCTCACATCTTCGAACACTCTCCCGTTCCCGACGTTGTCGACGCCCCGCGTCGCAACGTTCAGGGCCGATGGTGGTCGGCGCAAGTCGTTCATTGGCCTCGCGACGCCCGTTACACCCACTGTCGCATCGTCCCGCGTGGACGTTCGAGGGTGGTTGGCGTGAGATGTGCACTCCATGTGCGACACATGCCTAACTATGTCTATGCCCCCTGTCCCGTCTCACGTCTCCGACCGCGCATCGCTTCATCCGTGTCACATCCCGGATCCCTCGCATTTCCCGTTTATCTGTTCTTTCTCTTTATTCATTCATCTTCGCATTCACAGCAATTTGGACTGTTTCGTCGCATTTGTCTCAAGTCATTTCGACTGATTGATTGTCTTTATATGCGAGGTCTCCGGCACATCTGGCATATATCATTATCGTGGCCCCCGTTTTCATCCTTCGACGCTTCGCTGTGCATCTTCACGACGACATACTTTCACGTTCCTTGTTCATGTCCATACGCATTTTTGGACTTTTTCTCCTTCCCGGTTTGCAGCATTTTCCCGGCACCGTTCTCGCACGCATCCGGCTGTCTGTATTATATATCATCCTCTTTTCTTTCCCCTCCGTCTCGAGCTTTCCTCACATGCATCGACCCCCGACTCCCCAAGCATACCTTTCCGCACTCCACACCTCCCCTGTCCTCCTGTCCCCCACTCCAGCTCCAGGCCCGCATATCTCCCCGCATTTGTTCTGCTGCCTCCTGTTCTGTCGCATAGCTTTTTCCTTCGACCCTTCGCGTTCTGGCTCTCTCCCACGTACGTACATCCTGCGCGGTCACGACACATCCGCTCCGCAGAGCGGAACAAGGACACAAAGCAATGAAAAAAGAGGAATACGCTCGAATGTCCTGGGGGGATGCTGGGCCGAGTATGCCGGATAATGTGAGAGCAAAGCTGGCAGTCGCGACATGTACAGCACAAGAGGGTTGACGGGACGCAAATATGTCAGAACGCTCAGCAATATCGGACGGTGAGGGCAACGCCATAGGCAGATAGATGGCAGGCAGCGGCTGCCCCGCGATCGACGATGTCAATACGGCTGAGGACCCTTGACGGCCTGACCCCGATCACCGTCACTGTCGCGGTCAGTCGCAGAAGGCGCGCTGAACCCCGCTCTCGTCAGTACCTGTTCAAAGGGGAGAGATTGGTGATCTAGGACCACGTCCACTTCACATCGCGGCGAGACCCTATGTGAAGTGCGAGAAGCGTCGAGCAGCTTGCCGAAGAACGACGTGAATCCAGCGGTACGTAGATGGAGCCGACGGCATCCATACTGCCTGAAGGGACGAGGCTTAGGGTACTAGTCAGGTGAGCGCGCCGGCGTGTGAGCGGGTGGCAAGGACGGGCAGCGTTGCACAGCGTTGTAAAAGGTCGGATTCGAGGAAGGGCGCGATAAGGAGAGCGTGCTGCCGCGGCGAGAACGCACACTTTGCATGCAGCGCGGTCTGGACGTGTGGGCGCGCCGCGAACGCAGAAGTCGGTGTGAAAGGAAGCGGGCGTAGACACGGAAGCTCAAGCGGACACGTCGAGGGAGGAAAAGAAGCGCAACGCTGCGGATAAGCACGACGATGTCATTATCCAGGAACCTGGGGGGACTGCGGTCTGTGACGGTACTGGCCAGGAATACCTAGCATGGTTCGCGCGATGCAAATGACGAAACGACGAATGACGGGATGCGATCAGCTACGTACTCGGGGTGGCGAAGCCGCTGTGGTTTGGCGGGCTTGCTGGAGTTGATAGGGTTCAAGGCGCGGAGAAAGAGGGATGGTCAGATGTTATGTACAGATCGAGGCGAAGGTACGCACTTCGTGGTACTCGAGCAGTTCGTATGTATATACTTGACTTCCGTCGTCATTATCAATCCGGAGTCATGGATGGAATCTGGAATCGCCGGCGGCTGGCCCGGAACAAACGGACTGCTCACTGGTGGCTCCCCGACTCGGACTATATGAGAGCGGTTTATGAGTGAGAGCTGTCGAACATCTCTAGCAGGTCATCGCAAGCGATACTACGACAACCACAAGCTCTCAACAGTGTTGGAGCCAGTCCCGGGCACATCTCGACTGACAGCAGTTCGGACTCTATATGTGAAACTTGGTGATGAGCTGACCGTGAGATCATCGTGTGGTGAGATTTAGAAGAACTGGCACACATATACATATACATTGGCTGTGGCCAAAAAGTACGAACATGCGATATCTCCAAGAAGAGGGCATCAAAGGGGGACTGATCGATCGTTCTACCCGCTCGATGTCGAACGACGTCATTAATATTTGAGGCCTGGGCACCCGGCACACGGCGTTGGGCCGCGGTGGGCCGCCTCGGACATACCCGACTTCGCGTGACGGCGACGCGGTGTGACGCTATCATGTGCCGCGTTACCTCAACTTATGCGCTACCGTAGTGAACGCGTCGCGGTCGTCAGTTGCCCCAAGGAAGATAGAAGACGATGTCGCGCAGTAGCAGAGCTGCAACATCCTTGCAAAGGAAGAGATTAGCGGAGAACGACATCACATCCTCTCCGTTCAAGCGCACTCGTCTCCGTTCCCCCTCCATCGAATTTGTCTGCATCCGCAGAACCGCTCCTCCCCCATTCAATTCCGGCCATGCCGACCTCATCATCCGTACTTCCGCGGACACCCCATTCAAGGTCTCACAGGTTCTCATAACCACTGCATCGCCGGTTCTTGCGTCCATGATAGGCTCGATCACGAAAGCGACTCCAAAATCCAAGCGGCCTGCGGCATCGCTTCCCGAGATCCAAGTGCCAGAAACCGACGTTGTTATCGAGACACTGCTACACTTCATCTACCCGTTCCCTGATCCCGCCCTTTTTGACATCGACGATATCTCGGACATTCTACACGCTGCGGTCAAGTACCAAATGCGCTCGGCCCTCCAGGCTATCAAGAATGCGTTATGTAATTCTCGTTTCGTCGACAAGGATCCCATCCGGGTGTACAGCATCGCCAAGCAGTTCGGTATGGACGATGTGTCTAGCCTTGCCAAACGTGCAATGCTCACATCGCCTGCTCGGTGGCCCAACTCACCCGTTTTTGGAGAAGAGATTCCTATCGAGGACATCTACCAGCTCCTGACATTTCACCGCGAGAGGGCCTTCACGGCCGTGTCAATCCTCGAGCAGCCTTCCAGACCGCAAGCCATTGATTGGGAGAAGATTCCTGGGGGAAAGCCATCGTGTGGGGGCATGTGTTGGTGGCCGGTCTATGTCAACCGTGCCCGGCCACATCTACAAGAAGTCCCGACCAGTACGGTCGTATGCAGTGCCCCTTTCTTCGCTGATGTCGGGCCCGCCGTGAAGTGTGAGGACTGTAGGGGGCGACTCATCTACTTTCTCCTTCCTGGTGCTTTCATTGAACAACTCAAGGCCGCTATTGATAAGCTGCAGGACGAGTGTTGACTTAGTAGCAAACACGGTGAGTTCGTAGATCACCCAAAATTCTAGCTTCTGATGAGTGGTTAATCCTAGTACTGGATACGATCGTGTTCGTGACTTCTTGAGTCAACCACCTTGTAGTCCTTTACTCTCCCAGCCATACACTCGCTAACTCAGGCTCAATACCACTGTTTGACTCCTATGAGAGAAATCGTATCTCACTTTCATATACAACAAAGAGAATGGCAGCGTATGACAAGTTTTGTAGGCGGTGGTCACAAACATCAACAGAATTATCCATCACCTCTTATTGGGAGTCGACGACTTAATGAGTGCCCATTAGTAAAGGGAGGGGTGCGGCTCTGGTCGGTCATCTTCAGCATGACAAGCGTATCGAAGACTCGAGAGCTACCCGCTTAATGTTTAGAAGTCGAAGACCACTACAGTATGCAATAAGTTATGAAAGCTAATAGTCATGATGTGTACAGCACAAATAAAGGGACGCTGCCGTACCATATATCCTGGGCGTCGATGACAATACCTTCGCGACCGCAAACGCCGATATGGTCGCTGATTGCCTACAGCCGCAATGATCACCCTTGTCGCGGTCAGCCACGGAAGACGCGGCCAACGCTATTCTTGACCACGCCTGTAAGGATCTGCCCGCCAAGCCCGCCGATGCCCATGCTCCAGCCCGAAGAAGCGAGGTTGTTTGCCCACTTTTGCTTCGCGTCACGGTCTCTGTATTGAGTGTAAGAAGCGTGATGAGCAGAGGAAGGCGTGGGTCATGGGGTACGCACGCATACGTGAAGCCAACCGCATTTGTAATGTTGAAGACGAGCGCGAGGACGACGATGGGCACGAAGCTATGAGAGGCGTGAAAAGGTAAACAGGGGCGAGGGCCAAGATGCATCAGGATAATGTGCAATCATGCGAGCATATTTCGGACGTACGAGAGATTGAATTTGAGGATAGAGACGATGAGGAGGACAAGCCACAACGCCGGGAACGTGTACACCGCGATCTAGATACAGTAGTCGACGCGAAAGGAGGTGGTGGGGAGCGGGGAGGGAGAATCAAAACGGATGCGTCGAAAGGGAAAAAGAGTAGGTAGCATCAGTACAATGACATCATCGGAGAAGCAGACTCTGGCGTGTACTGACCCAGAACATCCTGCTCGACTCGCACGTGGATTGGATACCAACAAGAGACGGTCAGCGGCACCGAAAGAGCGAGGCGGTTACGGCGTGGCGAACTCACTTAGAGTCAATCGGGTTCGCTGGGCGAGACGGCTACGAGAGGAGAAAGGCCATTTTAGGTGTTGGCAGTGGGCCAAATTCACAGGAGGGCCATGCACTCACGTCACGGCTCTCGAAGACCCAGTAGCTTTCGCCGTCATCATCAACCTAGAGACAGTCGCGGATGCGCTCGCGGTCAGAGGTATGGCAAAATGCGTTGAATGTGGACGCACCTGGTTCCAATAACGTAGGCCGACCAAACGTCGCCCTGCTACATTCTGCATAAACAAAATGTTACCTTAGGAGTGACACACAGTTGTCGGGAGAGAACACATACCCTGCAATTCCAAAAGTCCATCGCGAGCAAGACTACGACAATCACGGACTGATATTGTGGTGATGTGGACAACCTCAGCTCGACTGACGGAAGTCAAAGTAGTGATATACTGACAGATAGCACATAGTTGGAGATAAAGAAGCCGCACAAGATATATACAGCTATCGCCGCCGTGCGAAAGGTGTAGAGAAAGAAGAGCACGGCAGGGTGCGCAGACTTTTGCGTGTCCGGATTTGAGTTACTATAAACCAACCTAGCACAATTGAGAGGACGGACTCACCTGTCTGAGTATCCCAGCAAGCCCTATACACAATATAAGACAAACGGGTCTCTCCAGTATGTCACAAGCTTCCATCTCCGAAACGTACCGGATTCTGCGTCGCCTGGAGTGGAAGCTAGTTGTGTTGCAGGTCGAGCATTGGAAGGAGCGGGAGCAGGTCTTGTGTTTGTGATGTTGCCGTGCGCCGACGTTCGCTGCTCGTATTCAGGCTCGTCCGCTTCAATCGTATCGAACAAGGGCGTGTTTGCGCTCATGATAGAGGCTCAAGGCAAGGAAGTCGGCTGAAGAGAGAGGTGTCCTCTCACGCTGCTTAGTGCGTCACTGCTATTGATGAGGCGCCCATGGACATGTAGACACGTGGCGGATGTGTTTTCCGCGGCTGCGGTGAGCTTGTTCACGTTCATCCGCTGTCTTCTCCGTCCAAGGTATCGTGAGGCTTTTGAAGCGGCACTATGGACGGTTTGCAGTCACCTCTCGCCCCCACACCCTCAGAGCGTACTCCTCTTCTCCCAAGCGCTAGTCATCGACCACAGCCTGCTTCGTCCATTCTAGCAGGGTCACCGCTGAATGCCTCAGACCTTCCCCACATCGGCCCGTTTGTGGCTGAGATGTATGCGGAGGACATCAGCAAGTATACGATCGACAATCTATCTCCCCACGTCCTCCATTCGCGTTCTCAGAGAGTCGCCTTTGCTATTTGTGCTCTGCTGTACTTTCGCTCTTACCTCAGGGAGCGATCGCCGCGCGGGCGCGACATATGGATTCAATGGAGCCAAGGGCGACGACGCGTTACAGCGGCTCGCGATGTCGACGCCCTTGTCGAGCAGGTGTGGGCGCATTTCGTATCAGAAGAAGGCTCTCCGGCGGAGGTTGAAGAAGTGTTGTGGACCGCGTACCCTCTCTACCCTGATTCTAGATTGTCTATACGTGGTGAGTTGGTTGCCCCGCGATGCGCGAATTCACTTCACCGTTCCCTTCAGTGATGGACTTTTTGCTGGACGGGGACGCCCCGGTACTCCTCCTTACCCATTCTCTAATCCAACTCAGTATCTATGACACTTGGAAGTATGGTTCCACCGCCCACATCCTCGAAGACGATGTAGTGTCTCGAATAAACCAACTAATCGACGGCAACGGGACGCCTCGGTATGTCCTAGCTTGCCCTACCTCAGTCAGATTTGCTAAATGTAATGTAGCGTGTTGCATCTATTTGACCTCTTGGTCATGCTAGCCTTCCTCTGGGCTTACTGCAACTATTTGCTTTTCCCGTCTTCTCTGGACGAAGCCGATCTCAGAGGTCCTTTCATCACCTTATACGCGCTTGCTAGGGTCTGTCGCCGTTGGTCTCCGTCAAGCATCCCATTCGGGATCATTCTACTATGCTTCATACCATTCCTACCCTCGACTCCTCCTGTAAACACTTTTGCCTTCGTGGCATTACTTGCCATGTTCGCATGGGTGCTCGTGCTACTTCATCTCCCTGTGCACCCAAGTCCGACATTCTTGTTCTCTCCCGACGACATACTCCCACTATCCGTGCTTGTGCGGCAAGGATTGTCACGAATGTTTATACCCGTCATTGCGTTCTTTGTTCCCGCATTCCTTGTATCTTTCTTCCTTATGTCGGCTTCCCTCTATCAGTATATGGCATCTCTGCCCACACCCCTCAACGCCGCCGCCTCGCCCATGGAAACCCGGATCGGCGCATTTCTTTTAGTCATCCTGATCATTCTACTTCTAGGTAGCGCACTGGGCAGTGCAGTTGTCATACATCCACTCCTAGCCTCACAAGATGGGTTACGGCCCTCATCCTGGGACCGGTACTCGAAGGTCGTCGGCCTTGAGGCGCGGCAGGCTTTTGCCCGTGTTGTTGCTGCGTACAGGAACCCATACTACTTTCCTGCCCCCTTGAATCTCGTACACATTCTTCTCGTTCAGTTCCCTGATGCAATCCTTGTTATGTTCGGACAGAAGACCACACCTAGAACTTTGAAATCGGTCGAAGCGATACTGTGGCGGATCACCGTTGCGCCTTTCGCCTTCGTTCTATCAGGGTTGTGGCTCTGGAACTTGCGAATCTGGTAATCGGTGAGTTGTCGCCTCTTAACGTACGATAGTACTCTGCTGACATTTCTACTATTCTAGTAGTATTCATTCAAGTTTTGGAGAAAGGGTTTGAATGTCTCCAGGGTCTGTTCAAGATGCGGCATGCTCGTATGGACGGACAGCGGACTTGTGCTCTGTTAGATTTACATTGGAATTCGCTCCACGAAACGTACCGTATTGTACTTAACTTACCCGCCTTACGTTGTCGTACAATGGGCGTGTGAAAGCTGTGCCAGGTGGTACTTACTTTCGGAGCCGGCGGAGCGCCAACTCACGGCTGACTGGCACCACCAACGACTGGCTTTCAGGCGGAACAAAGCAACACAAAGGTCGATAACAACGTACCTCGGCACATGGACGGAGGCCGTCGTGGTTACAGAGTGCGGCGTATACGGCCAGGGGAGTCTCTCCCCCCCGCGAAACGTCGCAGAACCATCGAGTTAGGGCTGCCCGGGCCCGATGACGACATGCCGACCCCGCAGGCACAAGCAAGTGCACCCACCGCGTCTGCACTGTCTGTACGCGTTCTTCCGTCAGGGCACCTCCCGGCTTTGTCGACGTTTTGCATTCGCGCTCTCGCGGAGAATCTGCTGAAGCTTTCGCAGAGCGAGTCGTGGGAGGACGCGAAGTGGTGGTTGAAGGCACTGCCCGACGCACTTGCTCAGAGGGTCTTTACAGCTCTGCGGAATACGTGTCCCACCCTTTTAAACCATGGGTTTATTACTACTGTAGGCGACCCCTCTCTATATGGTTACAGAAGCTCATATATCCGAACAGTATCTCTTACGCGGTAACGTGATCATCCTCAGCGAGGAACTGCCAGCAGTAGGCCGGCAAACCATCCACGCTATTGGGGACATACCTACAAAGGATACATTGCGTGAGCTACAGTTAACGGGCCTTTCAAAGATATCAGATGTCGTCTTTGCTGCTGTAGTAGCAAAACTCCCGTCTCTGAGGAAGCTCAATCTGAGGTAATCACTTTATTCACCTCGATTCTACAATGGCAAGGCTCATACGGTAGTATGCGACCGTCCCAGGGGATGTACAAAAGTAGGGCAGAAGACGATAGAGGCGGTGGCAAGACACTGTCAAGCTTTGGAAGTCCTCAACTTGAGCTATACTGCTGTTCCCGCAGCGTCCTTGGCACCTCTCTTACTCAACTGCAAAGAACTCGAGGTTCTAAAAGTCGCCGGCATACCGAATTGGGTTAGTCGTTCTCCAAATATTCAGAGACAGCCCTCTATACATACCATAACCGATCCGCCTCCTAGACAGACGCGACTGTCTCGAAGTTCTGGACAGCTCTCGGCGAGACCGGCGACTTCCAGTTGCCTAAGCTGCGCACCCTCAAGCTTCGCCAAGCACCGCTCAGCGACGCTGTCATAGACCCCATCCTTACCGCTTGCCCGAATCTCGAACGCCTTGATCTCTCTTTCACGCTCGTCAAGCACCCTATCCGCCCGGCGGGAGAGCGTCTAGAGAAGCTCGCACTGACATCGACCAAAGTCTCCGGCCAAGTGCTCGTCGCACTCGTCTCCGGCCTTCCGCGTCTCCGCAACCTCGCCGCGGGCGCACTCGGGGGTGGACCGGGCTCCACAGCCGCAATCGCGAACTCGTCTGCGATGATAATGACGGACGACATTCTCCGCGCCATCGCAGACGCGCTTATTGTAGGCAAGGATGCCGACGTGACGTTCGAGCGCGTAAACCTGGTCGGCAACAACAAGCTCGGGCTTACTGGGCGCAGGGGGCCGGAAGCGGCGCTCGCTTACTTCGTGCGCAAGGTAGGCCGGCGGTGCAAGGTCTGTGATTTTCCCAGCAGTGCAGAAGGGTTACAGCGAATATCCTCATGTCTCGTGTATCACAGCATTTAAATCTCTCCGGAATCAATTCGCTACGCTCGTCCCACCTTGAGGGCCTCGCACATCCCGACAACGCAGACGAGGGCCCTCCGCGAGTTATGCACCTGAACCTGAACAACACGTCAGTAGACGACGAAGCTGCACCGTTCCTGGCTTCCTGCGTTGATCTACAAACACTCGAGTTGGCCGGTACGAAATTCAGCAGTGAGTTGCGACCTTTCCTTCCGTTCTGGCAACAAAGTGTCTTGGTCTGAATATTGAATATGCACCGTTGATAGGTGCTGGTCTTTTCCCGGTCATCGATGCCTGCGAGAAATTGGCTAGTTTGGATCTTACTAGCTGTAGAGGCGTGAGGGTAGGTGAACGGCGCCGATTCTTCGAGGTATGGCGGTAATGGCATATTTTGGGCCTTATCTCGATCACACTGACATATGACCAGTTCTGGGAAGAAGAATGGAAAAACACTTGAATATCTCGGACTAAAAGGAACTCTTCGTAAACATGTATGGTACGGTTTTTCATGGTGCAGGTTGTGGCGATACGAATAACTCTGCATGTACTCTACGAGGGAACACACTGGAAGTAATAGTCGTTTTGCTTCACACAAGTCGAGCCCGCTACAGAGATGAGAGGCTGTTAGCATCAGCACTCTTAGACTCTGAAAGAAAAAATCACGTACAGGCACAGGCGGTAGGACCGGTCCAGTTAAGGCCCCCACATTGGCCGTATACGCCGGCCGTCTGGCCCGACGAGGGTGCAGTGGTGGTCGTGGTCGCAGACGTCGTAGGCACGCTCGGCGCAGTTGTAGTTGTAGTCGATGACACCTTGGTTGTAGTCGACGTAGCCTGGGTTGTAGTCGTCGCCTTAGTCGTCGTGGCCACCGTAGTTGTCGGCGGAGGCGCTGCGCCCGCCACGTCGCCGTAGAAGATTCCGCGGCCGTTCGTACCGATATACACACGCCCGTAAACGTTCAGATCCGCGGCCATGCAGTTCGCAGAGGCCGAGCCGAACCCGTGCGCCGCGTCGTTGATCTGAACCCAGTTCGCGCCCGCATCGTCCGAGCGAAAGTAGCCGACACCGCCGATATCCGCGGCCGCAAAGAGTGCGGGGTAGCTCCCGCTGCTCTTGGGCGCACCGAGCGCCATCGCCCAGGCCTGCGAGACGCCGGAGAGCGTGGAGAAGGTTGCACCTGAGTCGGTGGTGTGGAAGATGCCTTTGTCGGTCGAGACCCAGACGTCGCCGGATATGCTCGGGTGGACGACGATGCGCTGCGGGGAGGTGGACGAGCCGAGCGTGCCGGCAGTCGCGGCGAAGGTCTTGCCACCATCGATGGAGAGGTAGAATTTGGCGCTGTCGGCGGCGTAGAAGACGGAGTTGTTGCGCTTGTCGGACGCGATCTGCGCGCTGGAAGGGAGCGAGGAGACAGCGGTGAATGGGTTCGTATATTGCGAGACCATGATGCCATTCGAAGACGTCTTCCAAAGCACAGTGTCGCCGTCAGCGGAGAGCGCCACCTTGCCGCCCGCAACGTCGTCGGGCGCACCGTAATCCTGAGACCTGCACGCCATGACGTTATCTCTGAGGTGCAGCTACGTGATAAGATCGCGTACCAGGTGTTTCCGGCGTCGGTGGAGAGAGCAATCTGTTTGCCTTGAGAACCATCGGTGGTCGTGCCAACACGGACGATGTTGGACGGCTTGTTGCCAGCGTAGTCGATATCCGAAGAGCTCGAATACGTGGGATTCGTCCACGAGACCTTCGGCGCAACATCCAGATTGGTATGCACAAAACCTTTGAGGAGTAATTAATGAGTTCGTAAATCATAGACAATACGATAGGTTGCATACCATCGACATCACCGATGGCCGAGATAAGCGGAGGGCCGCTGGGGGGCGAGATGAGACCTTGGACGGACGTCTCCTCAACACCATCGGCGAGCGATTTCAGCGTCACGTTGCGCGTAGCCGAATCCCACTTGAGCAGGTCGTGACCGCCGTAGATGGTCTCGCCAGTGCCATAGAGCCAGTGGTTAGAGTCGAAAGGGTCAATGACGAGACCTTCCATCATCCAACCGATTTGCATCTCTATATCGTCTGCGGTAGCATCCGGCCCAATCCAGGGCGCAAGCGAGTCGTCGTACGAGTAATAGCGATTCATGGTTGGGTACGACTGCCATGCCCAGAGCCCGGTCCACGTCGTGCCGCTATCCGTCGAGCGGAAGATCTGCCCGTCAGGCCACCAGGAGTTAAGCGCGGCGACCATGATGGTACCGGGTTTCTGCGCATCCACGGCAACGCCCCTGTGGGTCGTTTGTGATCAGAGCGCTACAAATGCAAACGGCAATGCTCACCCAAAGCCGAAGTAGAGGTCACTGCCTGAAACCGGGGTGATATCCTTCCAAGTACCAGTGGCGATGTCGTACCGGTAGACGATTCCCTGTTTAGAGTTCCCTCAGCACCACGGAATTCGCGGACAAGTATCATTCTTCTTACCGTAGTACCATCATACGGCCCTGCTCCGTCAGAGTACGAGATATAAAGGGCCTTTTCCGCGGGAGAAAGAACGCCCTTGTGCGGCATAAACGTGTTGTTCTGTCCAGCGACAGGGGACCCTGGAGGAAAACCGGTAAGAATGGCTGACAAACGTATCGATCGCCCCAAATGCTTACAGGTCGAGCCACCATCTTCAGAGACGAATACGTTGTCAGACGCTAAGTTGGCAACGCCGGCGAAGATTCGAGGGGTGGCTTCGCCGCTCGAGCCCGAAGTGGAATCGAAGGTCACCCATGCAAGACCGATGATGTCACTATTGTACCCGGAGGTATCGGTCGGGTCCGGGACGTAGGTTCCAACGCTAGGGAAGCTCTTGACTTGCGTCCAGGACGCTCCATAGTCGGTCGATTTCCAGAGACCCTTTCCACTCCGAGCGCCGAAGAAGAGGATGTTATTGCTGTTGGGATCTACGGCGAGACGCTGTTCTATTGGTCAGCAAGGGATTATATACAGGTTGCAGACTCTGTGAAAGCACCTCGCCCATGCCACGTCCAGGCATATTCCCTCCAACCTTAAAGGGCAGTTGTGAGGGTGTGAACGTCGAGCCCTGATCCGTAGAAATCAGGATTTGTCCATTGTTCGGATCCCAGGAGTTGGTATACATTCCTGTCGCCTGTAGGCTTGTGAGTGTTGCCTCGTGGAACGGATGAACAGAATCGAGCATACCAGATAGAGACGCTTAGGATCTACAGGATCTGTAGCAATCGCATCCACACCCCAGTAGTTCCAGCGCGAGTTGTCAGCGAAGTCGAGGAGAGGGGTCCACGAGTCGTCCGAGTTCAGCTTGTACGCGCCACCGATGTCGGTGCGCGCGAACGCGAGGCCCTTTTGGGATGGGTTGAATACGATGTTGGGAACAAACCCTCCGCCGCCCCCAATCTTGACGTTCTTCCAGGTGTAGGACTGTGAAGAGACGGCAGCAACGACGGCCGCCACTGCAGAGACCGACAAGAATGCTAGAAGCATTGAACGGAGCATGGCCGTCGAAGGGTGTCGGAGGCTTGGAGGACAACAGAGGTAGAGGAGATCGAAGAGTTATATGCATGTTGGCCAAAGGAGTAGAAGACGAGAAGACGTCGTTATAGCTATTGCCTCCGAGCATACGGCGAAGTCAATGGCCGCTGACCGAAGAATTCGCGTGGTCACCAGCCACAACGGAGGTACGTGCGGGAAACCGGGTTGCGCTTTGGGTAACGACATCAGAGCATGATGCAGGTGTTCCGGCGACTACTTGCGAATCATTAAGCCGAGGCTGAGCCGTGTAGATGTTGCACATGGCGCGCTGACAACGCAAGGTTCGCTGAATGTTTAGAAAACAGTTCAAGTAGGACTTGCCGATACGCTGTAAGTCGGGAATTGGCGTTCATGCAGCAGCGTCTAGGCGATCACATTTGGGCATCAGGCTGTATACCGAAGGCGATCGTATCTGGAGATCCCATGATACCCACTGAGACTCTGCGGTGTGAGGCGATTTCAATTCCGAATTGTCCCTGAGCTGTGCTCGTCGGTATGAAGTCTGTTCAATACAGCCGCTACGCGTCCAATCTGATGTTA
The DNA here is from genome assembly GCA_002150815.3 of Grammothele lineata. Classification (NCBI taxonomy): domain Eukaryota; kingdom Fungi; phylum Basidiomycota; class Agaricomycetes; order Polyporales; family Polyporaceae; genus Grammothele; species Grammothele lineata. The sequence goes on along the minus strand of NDFF03000382.1, from coordinate 154,708 downwards.
GAGGCCGTTGGTGAGAGAGGCCCGGGATGAAGGTGCTAAGTAACAACTGAAGGTGGTGAGGACACGGGTGGATCGTATCCGTGAGCGGCATGTCCAGCTGACCTCGATCGCAACGGGTGTTGAACTATGGATAGGTACGGGCAGAGAGTAGCCTGTTCGACTGGATGCAGACGGAGGTACTGACACGGAGAAATCTAACAGGCCACATGAGAGGACATGGCGAGAACACACGAAGAAGCACGTACCTGAGCACAGAGGCATCCACGCGCCGACGTGGGTTCTGGACCGCCTGGTCAGTCATATGTTGGCGACCTCAAAGTCACTGGAGACGGAGACGAGGTCGCGGCGGACCGGCGGAGTGCTGAGCGCCCGAGCACAGGCGGCCCGTGAACGATCCTCTTTGATGACGTCAGCACAAAAGTGTTGCCTTACTGGGCGTCGACTAGAACTGCTAAATCGAAGACAAGGGCCGTCGTCCTGCTTCTCTGTGGGCGCGTGCATAGGCCTCTGCACCATGCCCGCCACATTTTCTACACAAATGCCTCGTTTCCACCCTCCTCGGCTTGCAATCGTCTCTATCCATCTATCCCTCTACCCGCCACAATGCCCTCTCTCCTCACATCCGATGCCGCGCATCCCAGCTACTTTCGGTCTTTCCGCGAGGCTACCTCGTGGCTTTTTCATGGGACCTCCACTAACAGCCCTTCCTCAACTGTGGCGCACACCCAAAGTAACCGTTGGGGCTCCAAGAACCTTTCAAGGAATGCCAACTCCATCAAACAAGCCGAATATGCTCACAACCTCAACTACTTGACGCATTCTGACGCTGCTGGAGACGACCTGGACGCCATGGACGACTTAGACTCCCCAGACGAACCGGAGAGCCCAGACGACATTGACCTTCAAATGAGAGTAGCATACACTCCCCCATCAATCTTCGCGTGGGCAGATGGGCAGGTTCTCAGTCGAGTAGGGAAGCTCCTTGCAATCCAAGGCGAGTGGGTAGGTTAGGCATACGCCTCACCAATGCTTACCCGATTCTTCGTGAATTAGACACGCCGATCTGCAGGACTTATCTGGCAGAAGGTTACATTGGGGACCGGTTTCTTCATTTCATACGGAGAAAGTGAGTATAGCTTCCCCGCATCCATCGCATTACGCTCATGGCACCGTGGCGTTCAAGCTGGCTGCGGACATCCCGCATGTCCCACAAGGCCCTATTCAAGGAGGTATGAACCACACCATCATGACATATCGATTGTCCTTACGCAAACATTGTGTAGATCATATTACTTGGTTCTTCCAGTTACCTCCAGCCACTTCAAGGCGATATCTTGCCATACTTGATCAACGTCTACAACAATGTTCGCGACATCACCATGGTCTTGACGCCGCCACATCACACATTTTGGCACGAAGCTTACCCCAGAATGCATCCTACTCTCAAGATACTTGTTGTAGATGCGTATTCCAAACTCCATAAACGTGGTGTCCTTCACGGCGCTGTCGAGATGCGCAACATTCTCATCAGTGCAGACTGCCGTGTTACGCTCATGGACTTCTCTCGAGCACGTTCGACCATGCCCAATCCCGACATTGGGTTAGAGCCCGCCGCCAAGCGAGAGTTCGTCGAAGAGCTTCGGGAGGTGATGTACAAACTCGACTACGAGGGTGCGCGGACCCGCGAGAACGCAAAATCCTTCAGGTTACACGAAGCAATCACTCAGAACTGTGCGAACGAAGCCGCACGGAAGCGACGCGCACGAGGACAAGGCCATGGTCCTGCGTTTAATGACATACTTCCTACTCAGGAGGACCTCGACGTACCCGCATTTGACAAGGACACGCTCGGCGCGTGGGCAGAGTCGTTTTCAGCAGAACCGCGTCGGTTTGCTGTTCCTGGGCAGGCGATGTCTGAGAAGGAGCTCCTCTGTTTCTACAAGAGTAGTTTGCAGAAGCTTGAAGCACGCGTTGCCCAAGTTGCGAGTGCACCTCTCTTGGTTGAAGTGCCAATGTCCAGGCTACCAGTTCCGAATCTTCCGTGGTTGTATTCTGGCGCCGCGACTAACCCATCAAAGCGGAAAGCAGAGCCGGGTGCCGTTGCAAGTCCTCCCTCCAAACGTAGGCGTGAAGATCTGGAGCAGGAGCAGGAGCAGGAGTCTGTGGGACCGCCACGCACTTTTCCATGTACGTCATCGCGCACGGCTCTAGCGCACCTTAGTCATCCTGTTCACTAACGTGCAACCTTACACAGATTCGACGAGGGCATGCTCAGAAGGGTCGAGCGAACTCCCGACGGCATCACAATCCTCCGACCCCGCCCCTCCAGTTAAGGTCTGCGACTATGCCACTGTACCGCACGCTGGTCCCCGCGGGTTTTACGTGCCTCATCCCCCGACCGAAGCGCTCGCCTCGCTCTTCCGTGTAGCGCACGTCCGCAATACGAACGCTATCGAATGTGGCAGGGCCGGCCTCCCCTACCCTCGTGGCGACCTCGCCCAGTTGAGCGCACGGAACGGCTACCACCGTCAGCACCCCAAATTCATCCCCATCTCTCGCGGTGGACTCAAACGCTTCCGCGATGAGGGAACCGAGGACGCTCCCGTCTCGTTTGTTGAACGGCGGATGGCAAAGCGGCTACGACAGGACGCCGAGTACCGTGCTGACCTTGCGGAGAACCCAAGCCGACCGATCCGCTTCAGCAACGATGTGCGGGCTGCGAGGCCGCCGAGGCTTGTAGAGGGCCCAGACGGGGAGGTGCACCGTATTCCTTCGTTCTCGGATCCTGTTCCCCTCCATCGCTGGCGCCGGTATGCACGCGGAATCTTGAAGCGGACAAAACCCGACAAGCCCATCTCGTACGATTTGCGGGACTGGCTGCCTAAAAGCGAGCACGACAACGGAAACAAGGCGATCTGCGACGGTACCGACGAGAGTACGCTGGATAGCGACGACGAGAGCCTCGACCTGAGCGACGCCGACTGGGGCGACGGTGGTGGCGATGATAGCCACGACGGTAGCTTCAGCCTCTTCAAATGCACCGTTGCCGACGTCGTGGAGGGAGAGAGCCCGGGGAGCTTATCGGAGGAAGGGCATGCCAGGGACGGGTACGAGATAAGGCGTCCTCGGAGCCGCAGCCTCTCTCCTGGCTCGATGCCAGGGCGTGATGGAGATGTCGAGGCAAGCGCGGGAAGTAGCCTTGACGCCGCCAGGTACACCACAGACCCGCTGCCAAGACAGCCGCGGGCGGTTCTCAGCTCTGGAACTTCCAATGCTTGTTTTGCCAGCACTAGCCGTTCCAGTCCTGGAAACTTCGGCGCAGGCTCTTCATGCCTCATTGCTTCTGGCTCGGGCCTCCCGAAGCTCGCCCCCTTGGACGCGTCGAGTTCCACCGGTTCAAGTGGCTCATGGCTCGCGCGGCTGGGTGCGTCCGCGCGCCAGCCGACGCCGCCACCTAGTCATAGTCCAACGTTACCGGCCTACATACCTTCCCATGTCCCACGTACTGCCCGCACGCAGTCACCGGTGACATCGGGGCGCAAGTCCTTCGACGCGCAGGATCTGTCGCAGGAATGTCTGGAAGAACGAGAGGTGGAGTGCATGTTGTACAAGGAGGACGATATGGACGTGGACACGGGAGAAGAACGCGTGTCGCTCGAGGAACTCCGGATGGAACAGCGGCTCGCGCACAGCGTCGAGATATGGCTTGCGATGGGCGGGGAGGATATGCTCGGATATGGGTGGGATTAGAACGTAATGTTGGACTGCGTATGATACACGATTGTGTACTATAATCCTGTGACCTGGAGCCTTGTATCGCCTTTCTCAACTTGCGAATCGAATGAGCGGACCCTGCGTTTCAACTGAGTACGGCATTGTCTGGCGCTCATCAAAACGTCTTCGTAGGTTGACTACAGAATGCATTCGAGTGGGTGGAAGTGTCACGGCGGTGGAAATGCTCGCGACCTTGCATGCTCGAGCAACGAATCTGCAGAAAAGGCGTTGCGAAGGAGTTCTGGACTCCGGTTCGTCAACCAGGATTTGAAGTGGGCATTGTCCGGATCTGCTTCCAGGGCATGTTTTTGCTTGTTGACTTCCAGGATAAGTAGGTGGACATAAGTAGCTAGAATGCAGTGCCTGGCTAAACCATTCCGGGACGGCTGAACATCTGCTGCCAGACTGCTGGCGCAAAACCAGTGCAGCCCCCAATCTGCGCCATACAATTCGCGTGGGATGCGGTTAGAAATGTTTGGCGGACCCCGTACTTCCTGTGATCTTCGGGAGCAAATTGTCGGAAAGCCTACGGGCGGAATGGTTGTGCTTGTGTGCGGGATGTGGGGCAGCCTCACACGACAACAAAATTTCAGCGGTCGAGACGGACGAACCTCACCCGCGAGGGGGATCTGGAGACGCTGCCGGAAATAGCCGTCGATCAGTAATCGGCCAAGTACGAATGTGAGATATCATCTCGCGTAGCGCCCCGATCACAGCCTGTGCTCACACGAGCTGGAAGGCGATATTTGGATTCGTACGACGAAGATGAATGTTCGTCGAAACACAAGAGGTACGATACACTTAGCATGTTCGATAAGAACGAGCGTCGCTCAGAAGACTGCCCAGGCACAGACCGAGGAGCCAGGTCCCGAGAAGACCGGGCCTGGGGCCGATAAGTGCGTAATCTCTTGTTTTCTCTGTTCCCCCAGTGCGACCCCGCTGCGCGCATAAGCGAGGTGTTAGCCGAGCATGTCACGCACCATCGACGGCATGTTTGCTACGCGAGTCAGCGCCACTGGTCGAGGCGGGCGGCTGAAGGATTTGGCGAGAACGCTGAGCGCTCACCCCGCATCGCTGGTGGACTTATCACCTGCGCACGTTGACGCCCGCACTAAGCGGTGGCATCTTTGGCAGGCGGATATGCACTCTTCTTGTTCCCGCACACTGTCAAGCGATATTCCTATGCTCGTGGGCGCGCACGACGAGGATGCGGCTGACACAGGAATAGACACGATGGGTGCAGCGGAAGGCGGAGAGGGCTCTAGGGGCGCCGGTAGAAAAATCAATCTTGAGGCGGCAAATCTCGAGACAAGCCATATGCTATCGGTCGCTCCAACGAGCGGTGGGCGCTTGCCCGGAGCGCAGTGGACCTGACAGCGGCGGGTGGGTGGCCATATATAAACCTCAGGTCGCCGATGATGGCGGCGGAAGAGACCGCCCGTTCCATCTGCCACCGCCATCTCCCTCTCCCGTGCCGTCTTCTCGTCCCCAAACACTTCCATCATGGGTGTCGAAGACAAGCAGGCCGACGCACACTACGTGACCGAGGCCAGCGTGGAGAAGCGTCAAGACTACGACTCCGAGTCGCAGTCGGGCGCAGCCCCCCACAATGGCACCTTGAAGCGGCAGCTCAAGAACAGGCACATCGCCATGATCAGGTACGTCCGTCCCGCCTTCCTCAGCTTCTCAGACGTCTGACGCGGATCCCTCCATAGTATCGGTGGTATGTGGTCCTCGCAGTCTTGTATGGCGAAGAGAACCTATACGCGCGTTATCTTGCAGGTGTTATCGGTACTGGTCTGTTCTTGGGTACCGCTACTTCATTAGCAAATGGTGGCCCCATCGGTCTCTTGCTCGGCTACATGACCATCGGTTCAATCTGTTACTCGGTCATGGTGCGCCCGCTTTTCTTGCTGGGCCTCCTGGGACTGTTTCCTTACCGGCGTCTCGTCTGACAGATTTCGCTCGGAGAGATGATCGCCTACCTGCCTCTACCGGGTGGTCACATCAAGCTGGCTGAGCGCTTTGTGGACCCCGCATTCTCCTTCACCATGGTACTTATCACGTGCTGGTTGCTACGATGCCGTATTCACTGATGATACTTGTGCGCTCCAAAAACGCAGGGCTGGAATTATTGGTACAACTGGACAATCATCCTCCCCGCCGAACTCAGCGCGGCCGCTGTCCTGATTAATTTCTGGAATAAATCGATCAACAACGCGGCATGGATCACCATATGTCTCGTCGTCGTCGTCGTCATTAACCTCTTCGGCGCTGGGGTCTACGGCGAATGCGAGTTTATCTTTGCGTAAGTACACCCCGATGCCGCCACAGCGTACGGCAAAACCGCGTGCTTATGTTTTGGCGATCGAACAGGTCGATCAAAGTCATCACGATTACGGGTCTCATCATCCTCGGTATTGTCCTCGATCTCGGCGGAGGCCCTAACCACGATCGTCTTGGCTTCCGGTACTGGAAACATCCCGGTCCGTTCGTCCAATATGACAACATTGCCGGCGCCAAGGGGCAATTCCTTGGTTGGGTCGCTGTCTTGACGCAGTCCGCCTTTTCCTTCATCGGTACCGAGATTGTGGCCGTACGTCCCTGTTCTCTTGCTTCAACATTCATAATCTCATGGAGCTTGTCAGATTGCTGCCGGAGAGGCTAAGAACCCCCGTCGCAACCTTCCGAAGGCGATCAAGCGTGTTTACATCCGTATCCTCCTGTTCTACATCGGCGGTGTCACCATTATCGGCCTCCTTGTTCCCTCCGACAACCCAGATCTCCAGCTCACCACTTCCAACGCCGCGGGGTCTCCTTTCGTTATTGCTATCAAGACTGCGGGTATCAGTGGTCTTCCCTCCGTCATCAACGCTGCGCTCCTCACCTCCGCATGGTCCGCCGCGTCGAGTGACCTGTACACCAGCTCTCGTGCCCTTTGTAAGTGATCGCTCGCGCAGATCCGGTGGTAATACTTACGTCTTCTCGATAAGACGGTCTCGCTCTCTCTGGCAACGCGCCCAAGATCTTCACCAAGGTCACGAAAAGCGGCCTTCCGATTGTCTCGCTCATCTTCTGCGCGCTCTTCTCCACGCTTGCGTACATGGGTGTCACCTCTGGCTCGGGCCGTGTATTCAACTGGTTTGTCAATAGTAAGTGCATTTACGCTTGTCTCCGAGATCGTCGTGCTCACTGACTTGATATAGTGACCTCCATTGCCGGCCTCATGACTTGGTTCGGTATTTGTGTCACCTACGTGCGATTCTACAAGGGCTTCAAGGTTCAGGGTTTCGACCGTAAGACCTTGCCGTACGCGCACTTCCTCCAGCCCTACGCTGCGTGGTACGCGATAGTTTGGTGCCTGATCGTCTGCTTCGTAAGTCACCTGATTCTCCGGTCGTATGTTTTAACCGCTCATCCCATCACGACAGTTCTCGGGCTGGGCGGTGTTCCTCAAGGGCCACTGGAAGACAGATACCTTCGTGACGAACTATCTGCCATTCATCCTCTTCCCCATCCTCTATATTGGCGCGAAGATATACTTCCGGACGCCGCTTGTCAAGTACGAGGACATGGACTTCGTGACAGGCCTGAAGGAGATTGAGGCGGATACCTACGACGAGCCTCCTCCGCGGAACTGGGTGGAGCGCATCTGGGGCTGGCTGGTGAGTGGTTGTTTGACATGCCCTTTGGTTGACATTCTGGATGCTCACGACCTCTTCCTGCCTCTCGTGTGCAGATGTAAAACCACTTCAGGTGACCGTGCTATGTTGTAATGGCGGGGGTATATGTAATGTGGCCCGAGTCGGTTTTCATACCATCTATAATGCGGGTTTGCCCCTTCATTGCTACTGTATTGTAACTGTATATACATCCCGAGTTCTCTTGGAACGCTGGATAATTTGGACAGAGTCGGAAGGCCGGTGCTTTAACCGTTGTGTGTGCCGTGTATTGGAAAGTGTGCATAGGCGTGAAATGATCAAATGCTGTGGTCGACGCGCCCCCTTGTGGCTGGCCGTGCTTTAACCTTTCGGGTCGACCTTGTAGCTACTACGAAATACTTGGACCTACAAGTACCTCGCTTTCGCAAACGTTTTTTACGAAATACTTGGACCTACAAGTACCTCGCTTTCGCAAACGTTCTTGGTAGAAACCATAATCCAGGGGTCGCTCCAAGGTTGGCACGTGTGGGGTCCCGTAGGCACTCTCCATCACCTGTTCGGTAGACTTTGAGGTCTAAAAGTTTTTAAATTTACTAAAAGCGTCCCGAACATGTCCATGGATCACGCGCACGTATCGCTCACGTGCTGACGCTTCAAACTTCAACTCTTCTGATTCACCCTTCACGTCGACAGCGCCATTCAAACGTCGAAGCTCGTCGATGACGCTCCTCCCGCGATTCGGAGCGGGCACGTACACTCCCGTACTATCAGTCCGCCGGTTTTTAGGAAACGCTATTTTCCTAAAAACCCCTGTCCTTCCTCTGTCCGGGAAGTGTATGCTCTGGAAAAATTACAGAGCATGCATAAAGATGTTTTGAACATTTCTATGCACCTTTTTTTGGCTCCAGAATGGAGGGGTCGTAGAGATTGCACAAACAGTGGGTTTACACCCTCCGTGTGCTGGGCGCTGAGTGAGATCTCTTGGCGCATGCGCGCCCTACACGGGCGGTTTCGGCACGAAAAGAATGGATGTGACGCCGCGCGTTGAATCATGCACCCCGATTTTCACTAGGAGGACAGCCCATGGAAAGAGTGAGTTCCTTGGAAAGATGTCCTCCTCGGGCATGCATCTGCGCGCGTTCACCGCCTGTGGGTTCGATCTCCGCCCCGCTAACGGCGTGCATCCACGCCCAATAAGCGGAGGAACTGCCGCGCGGCTTGCGCTTAGTCTGTTTGCCGCGTCGGACCTCGAAGCTCATGACGTGGCTACAATGACAGATTCCAAAAAACTACCGGGTGTGTAAGGACGGAAGGCCCTCCTCAAACAAAATATTCATTGAAGACTCATTTCGTCCCGAAAAATCACCAAAATTGGCCGGCGTATAGTCCTCTACGGTCATCATCCATGTGCCAATTTACATGGGCATGAGGGGAGCGGGCCAAGTACAATCGTCGAATGATGGATGTTTCCTAAAAACTGGCGGACTGATAGTAAGCCTCTCCGACGTCTCCTCGAAATTAAAAGCCGGACTCCGCTCCCCGGCGGGGCGTACGCGTAAAGCCCAGACGCCGTTGAGTGAGGTAACTGGTGCTGTACAGCTCACCGCATCCGTCCGCTTCTCCGACCCCCAACCGTGGCATCTCGTCATCTTCTCGCGACGATGGGCTGGTGCCACCCCGGCAGTCCGGCTCCACGCGATTCATTAAGAGCTCTCCCACGGCGCGCGCCCAGCAGGCTGGTGCGAAGGCGGACTCCACGACCGCGTTGGCGGCACGGTACAGGTCGAGGGATGCGTAACCACGCGCGGTCGGATCGCAGAGTTCAGCGCGCGGGGGCTGACCGCCCAGACGAACGTACGGACGCGCGGGCGCGCACGACCGCCACGGGCCACGGCCTCGCGGGACCGGTCGCGCGAGGGTGGGATCCCGCGCCGCAGGGCGTACGTAACGGTAACGCACACTCGCGGGTCCCCTCCAGCGATGCGGCTTCTTGCAACAGTGACAGAGGCCGGTTGCTGCGCTCCGCTGTGCAGACGTGCGGTTGGACGGGGTCGGATCTGTCCATGGCCTGTTCAGAACTTCTGTCGCTGCAGGGGGCTCCACTTCATGGTGCTCTGGACGTTCGGTCGCGAAGACAGGAGCTGAACGTACGGAGCCTGTCCGTGTCATCGTCAGGTGGGACCGTAACGCGTTCGGATGTCAATGTCGCGTCAGGCCCTGGACGCGCATCTGGACTTTATGTATTAAGTACGGGGAGCTGCCTACATCCGCCGATGCCAATGTCGAAACGTTGGAGTAAGACATGAGTACAGCTACCATCCCGAAGGCGCTCTAATGGTCTGCTGTCCCCTTGAAGAGGGAATGATGCGTGCATGGCGCGGTGTCGCGGTGTCGCGGTGTGCGCCTTCCGAAGCTAGAGGCTGATGAGGGAGGATCACGCCCTCCCCGGACGCAGCCGCTGCGCGTGCTGCTTGACATGATGATCACGACGCGCCAACGACGCGTTCCCCCGCGATGTGGTAGATGGTGCTGAAGAACGCGAAGACTGCGTCCGAGCAGTCTAACAGTGTCTCCGGAGTTGGTCCGGGAACGAAGTTGCGTTACGAGGGAAGAGGAGGCTGAGGAGGGTGCCGGAAAGAGTCCCATGCGCATGAGGCGCGCCTGGCTTCCCTTCCCGTGCAGCTGTCCGGGAAATGGGCGCGTGTGGGGTGCTCCGACCAGCGTCCGCCCGCAGGAAGAACGGGCGGAAGATTTCGCGAGCAGCGCCTGGCGCAGTGTTCGCAGAGCGGGGTACCCAGAACACGCTCTCCTCCGGCCCAGGTTCGCGTGCAAGAGGGGTAGGTTTATAGGAGGCCAAGACACGAGTAGGCACGCATGCGGAGGATGCGAGCGCCGGTCGCCGGAGAGAGAGGGATTTTAGAGTTGCGCTGTTCCGTTCTTGCGTGGGTCCCCGATCCGCAGCGCCCGCAGCGCTCGGGGGCGGGGAGCGGGGAGCCCAAAAGGCTTGGAAACAGCTCAGCTCAAATACGCTGAGCTGCTCCGGATCCGGGTCGCGCTCGGAGGGTTTGGAGGTGCAGCAACGGGCTGAGAAGACGTCAAATTCTGTGTGGGGCACGGGGCGGGCCGCGGACGCTGTGGAAATCGTGGTGTTACATTTGGACATGAGATCTGGGCTCGTGTATGTTGATGTCGATGTCCGGCGGATGCATGGGGCGCTATCACGGTCGGGAATATTGGGAGAGGGGAGAGTAGCAACGGCGGGAGGATAAACGGTGGAGGCAGGAGTGAAGGCGTTTGAGGTGATCGGGGCGGGAGGAGGAGGGCGAGGGGGATCGGGGGGATTGGCGGGCTAGGAGAATATTGAGGGTGGTTCATTATCGTTGTGATTACGGGGGAGAGGGCTGTACTGTACTGGCGTGATAGAATCATGGCCGTCCGGCGTCGTGATGGCTGATCGCGGCGGGCAGTCGCTGGGCGATGGGAGTCCACAGGCCCAAAGGGAGCCGGCCCAAAGGGAGCCTCATGGCCTTGAGCGCGGTTGCGGTAGCTCGCGCTAGCGACCCGACGCCATCTCCGGCCGTGCGCGACCTCGAAAGCCCTCGCTGCCGTCCTCCTCACCCCGAGCATCACCCCGGACGGCCACCACCCTCTCCGCCCGCCCCGCTTCACCCCCTTCCCTTCCCCCGTGCGCGCACGATGCCCGGTTCCGATCTGGACGAGCTCTACTCGTCGTACTCGTCGCACCCGAACGGGCTCGCGGACGACGACATCGACGTCGACAGCCCGGTGCTGGGCCTGTGGGCGGACGAAGACGAGAGCAGGCGGGCGACGAGCAGGCGGACTGGTGAGTGGATTTCCAGCTTGGTTTGCAGCTTGGCTTGTGTGTGCTGCTGTCAGCCGTCCCGCGGCCGCAAGTGGGCCTCCGCTCGTCACGGTTACCGCGGACGCCCTCTGACGGCGCGGGACGGCCCTCGACGGCCCCGATCGCTCTTCGCTCCCCTCTCCCGTTCCTTGCCCCGCCTGCCCCGTCCTCGCCTGCCTCCTCCCGCCGTCGTGCACGGCCCCGCCGTCATTCCTTGCCCTCTTCTCCTCCATCGCCCCTGTCATTACCCCCCGCTGATCCACCCTCCTCCGCCCGCAGACTTCGACTACTACCACTTCTCCGCCCTCTCCCCCCCGTCCCCCTTCTCCCCCGGCAAAACCGCCATGCTTGCCAGGCCACGCGCACCCACCCCCTCCCGCGTCTCCGTCGCCCACGACGACTGGAATTCCGACTACGACCCCCAATCTCCCGCCGCTTCCATCTCCTCCCCCTCCAGTGCCTATCCCGCCCCCTCCCCAGCCTCCCCACAGTCAGTGCTCACCCCTCCGCCCGTCATCAACTCCCACTCCCTCTCCGCCCTCGGCTACACCGCCTTCGGCGCCGGCAGCGGCGGCGCAAACGACGAGGAGGGCACCCTATCCGATCACTCCTCCCAGCGCTCGACCTCGGCTACCGCCCTCCCCGACCCCTCCCAGTTCCCCGATCCCTACCCCTTCCGCAGGCAGCCCCGGTGGCAGGTAGGCGGCGGCACCCCCGCCCTCTCTTCAGCTGACTCCTCGTCCGCCTCGACGCGCTCCTCCGCATACACTGGCTCCGCCAAATCAGGTGACTACGGACACGTCCATGTGGCTTTAGGCGAGGACGACTCCGCAAAGGGTGTGGGAGTCGGCATTACCACCGACGACGTCGTCCAGCTTCTCGCCAAGGAGTCTACCGCTCCCTCCACCAGCTCCGGCAGGACGCCTGTCGACCAGACCCGCTGGTCCGACTTTTACCAGAACGGCCGCCGCTCGCGCTCGTCCTCGCTCGCGAACAGCAAGCCCAACTCTATGCACGAGAAGGCGCACCGCGCCTCGCCCAGCTTCGACATGGGCTGGCGTCCCGACGAACGTGACGAGGCCGGTCTCGGCAGCGATGAGGACACGGATGAGGACCCTTCCTTTGATGATGACGAAGATGAGCAGGACGAACAGGATGGACAGGAGGAGCCGACCAGCGCCGCCATTATGGCAGAGGATGGTCGCGGGGTTATCGTCAGAGGCAGCGATGCGCCGATTTCACGGTTGCAGGTCACACCAGGTGAGTCCTCCCGCCACGCGTGCCGGGGAGAGTGGTTTACGGTGAGCACCAGAGACGACGCATCTACTCATCGGATCGTCTGCTACCCCGAACTCCGTGCCCTCCTTCCTCGCAAACACCCTCCCCCAAATCTGCACCTCCCTCCTCTGCCTCGACATCTCTGTCAACTTCCTCAGCGCGCTCCCACCCGCACTCGCCTCGTGCGAGAGCCTAGAGGAATTGAACATTGCCTCAAATCCGCTCCGCGTCCTGCCGACTTTCTTGGCAAACTTGTTCAATCTTCGCGTTCTCATCGTCGATTCCACCGGCCTGGGCACGCTTCCCGCCAATCTCGCTTCCCTTGAGAAGCTTCACACACTCAGTATCCGGAGAAACAAGATGCATTCGCTGCCGAGCTGGCTCTGCGTCCTGCCGGCTTTAGAGACGCTGCTCGTGGACGGGAACCCATTCCAAGGTCCTTGGAAGGCCCTCATGGAACCCCTCTTGTCTCGTGGGCCGATGTCGCCCAGCTTCCAGCCCTCGACGCCGATGTTCCCGCTCCCGTCCGCCGGCATGCGGAGCATGATGACGACCACCACTGCGGAGACGACAGACTCGGACGACTCTGTCCCCCTTGCCACGCTTGCCGCGCGCCAGAGCCGCGAAGACGAGGATGTTACGGTTACATCCCCGCGCGCCCCTGACCTCACGCGCTCCATCACTGCGCCCGTGCCGCATACAACCCCTCAACTGCCGTCTCCGGGCCTCTCTCGGACGCGGACGACACCCAATCGCGCGTACTTCGACAAAAACCGTGGGGCGAACGCAGGGCCGCAGTCCATGTTCGGCGACCCTGGGCCCTCAAACGCGCCCGCGAAGTCCCCCTCCGACGCCGACAGGGAGATTCGGCGGATGAAGAGCGCGGGCGAGCTTCACAGAAACTATGGGGGTTCCCTCCGCGCCCCTTCCGCCTCCACGTCGTCCTCGCCCCGGCGGCCCGCGCTGACGGAGTACGTCACGTCCGCGTCGAGCTCGAACCCCAACCTGCTCAACATGGGCACGGGCGCAGCAGCGGCGCAGGATAGCGCGTCCGTACCGCGGCGCTTCGCGAGCCTCGGCGTCTCCTCCGGCGCGATATCGCCCACGGGGAACAAGCAGAGGCGGACGGTTGACAGTAGCATCTGGGACAGCCCGATGGAGGAGGACAGCGCGGCCATCCCGCCGCTCCCTGCGAACAGGGTCGCCTTCCCGCAGGAGGGCGCGTACGCGATGGACCACGCGCTCCCTCCCCGGCCACGGTCCAAGCATGAGGGCGACAAAGCGAGTCGATGGGGCTTCCTCAAGAAAATGTCTATGGGGAAGATTCGCCCGGACCAGCCCCCGCCGACTCTCCCCCGAACGTCGCTGCACAGTTCGCGCGTACAGCCCTCTGCTCGGCCCGGCCCTCCGAGGCAAACACCGTCGATGCCTTCGCTCGATGTGCGCATCTCGACAACCGGGGCGTTGCTGCAGCAGCCTCACCCACAAGAGCAGCCGGCCACAGAGGCGGCCCCGGTGCCACCCAGCATCTCCCGCAAAGCGTCGAGCGATCTGCTCAAGATCTCGCCGCTTGATCAGCTGAAGAGGGCCACGAACGAGGCCGCAAAGCAAGCTCCGGCCACCACGAGCAACAGCCTCCTTGCTCCCCCAACGACAGTGCCCGCAGCGGCTCCCACCACTTCACGCGCCAACAAGCGCAGGAGCTTCCTCCCGATCGACATGTCCCCCATCCCCATCCCCAACGCCTCCCAGTTCGTGCCCGACGTCACCGCGACCAACAGCGTCGAGGACGCGGACGAATCCGGTCCTCCGGCGCCGAGCCCTCTTCCCACTGACACCTTTGAGGAGATACGTCGCCAGGAAGAGGAGCGAGCGCGAGAGGCGCGCGTGCGCGCTCTGCGCTCGGTGATGTCTTACCTACGCGACATGCACGACCTCAGCCAGAGCCAGGCGCAGACGATGTCCATGTATGGCGGCCCGCCCGCGGAGACGCCCCCTACGCGCTCGCGCCGGCCCACGATGGTCGACGGTGGGCGGCTGCCAAGTGAGAGCTCGGTGGCGTCGCTCGCGTCGGGCGCCTCGTCGGGGGCGCGGCCCGAGTCCATGAGCCTGCGCTCGACGGAGGGGCGCGCGGGCACGGCGACGCAGACGACGAACAGCGTGGCGTCGACGACGGACAGCGCGGGCTCGAACGGGGCGGAGGAGCGCAAGTACAAGGACGACAAGGCGAAGCGGAAAAGGATTATCCGCGAGATCGTCGAGTGAGTGCGGCTTATATGCGTCCCTGCTGAAACGTCGCTCACCGCCTCCCCTTTCTGTATGATAGGACTGAGCGGACGTACGTCAAAGGCTTGCAGGAGCTCGTCGACATTTACATCAAGCCCGCGTCCGCCACCGTCACTGTGCTGAGCGGTGTGAGTCAGATAAAGGACACGGTCGTGCCCGGTCAGGAGCGCAAGATCGTCTTCAGCGGGCTCGAGGCGCTCTTCTACTTCCACCGCGAGAGCTTCCTACCCGCACTCGAGCGTGCGTCTGCCCCGCTGCTCGTGCCCGCCCCAGGCGCGCCCGCGGAGGACGACGGGCAGATGTCGCTCGACGTGGCACGGGACGTGGCGCACATCTTCGTGTCTCACGCCGCGTTCATGAAGATGTATTCGACCTACATCAAGTGAGTAGCATCCGTCTATTTTTCTCACCTCGTGCGTGGCGTTCGGTCCCTGATCTGCGTCCCCGCGCCGCAGCAACTTTGACAACTCGGTGCAGCGAATCAAGATGTGGGTATCTGAAAAGCCGTCCCCGGCCGCGAGCGCGGCGCTCTCGCCCTCATCGAGCAGCTCGCAACTTGTCGGTTTGAGCACGATCGCCGCGGGCATCGCGAACCCGACCTCGCCGGACGGGGGATCGTCCAATGCTGTCACGCTCTCCTCGGGCCAGCGGAAGCGCATTAAGCAATACCTCAAACGGTGCAGGATGAACCCGCGCCACTCGCAGATTAACCTCGAGGCGTACCTGCTTCTCCCCGTACAGCGTATTCCGCGTTACCGTTTGCTGGTGAGGACCTTGTTCCCATATCGGTTACGACGACTAGGTAACTCACCGAATGAATGACCGTAGCTCGAGGACCTCGTCAAAAGCAGCCCGCCGGCATACGCTTACATGGATGACCCCATTGATCGTGCCTTGACGGAGATCGCATCTCTTGCGAACACGATGAACGAGGGCAAGCGCGAGGCCGAGTCTCGTGGCCGGCTCGTGCAATGGCAAGCGAGGATACGCGGGAAATTCCCCAGCCCGCTCGTGCAGCCGCACCGGTGAGTGAAATTGCGCCATTCCGCCCTTTCGCGAATGCTCATTTCCGTCGTAGGCGTCTCATTATGGATGGACCTTTGCAGCTCACGCGCGTGGTGCGCAAGGCGACGGTGGCCTTCGAGGTCTTCGACGCCCAAGGCGACGCTTCGTCCGTGGAGGTCGAATGCCTGTCGCCCGAACTCACCCCCAGGTCCCTCATCGGCATCCTGTGCAACGATCTGTTGGTGCTCTGCAGGGACCCATCCGAAGGGCAGGACCCGAATTCCAGTGTTGATCTCTGGGCCGTGCTCCGCATGCAGACTCTGCCGCAGCCAGCAAGCATCGTGCACGGTAATAGTAAGTGTCTCGAATTGACCGTCCGTTGCCCGTGTGCTGATGGGGGCTCGCACAGCTCTTCGTTTGGTCGATAACAAGGCGATTCTTTACTTCGATGCGCCGTCGACATCTGACGCGTTGACGTGGTTCCGAGGTGAGTCTCGCGACGGCTGTCTGACACTTCGTCGTATGCTGAGCGTGCCTCCGGTAGCCATCAACCTGCACATACCTGCATCCAAGGCTTAATTTTCCAAAGTCATTTTCTAGTCTCGCCCATCTGACGTTCCCGCCATTACCACTAACAACCCCTCCTGCGTGTTTCATTACCTCCCCCATCTACCTCTCTGCCCCGTTTCTATGCCCTCGCTCCCATGCCGGGTTCCTATCGACCCCATGCGCCTCCGCTCGTTATAACTCTGTATTCTCCCCCACGCACCCGCTCACTCGTCGCAGGCCTGTGTCCGTATACTGTTAGCTGTTCGCTCCTTACCAGCCTCTACCTCTCCGCCTTCATCTCGCCTCTCTCCTCTCATCCACACGTCATGGGTTGTCTGTTCATTGCATCTTTTTATTCTAGACTGGTTCTGTACTTAACCTGCCGGCACTGTCGATAATCCATCTATATACTCTCACGCCCTTAGACCGCGAGCGCAGCAGGACTCAGGTAGCTGACGTCGGGAAGAGTTGTACTGACAAATGTTCACCCAGAATCCCATTCACGAGGACGAGGTGGGAGACGACGGCCCTGACAATGGCCTTCGAGAGCATGTTCACGAATTGTAAACAAAGCGAACGCATGTAAACCCCGCCTTCTATGTAACCGGATGTGGCTGTGACGTCTCCCCGAACGACTCGGTTGGATGCTGATGGCCGTTGCGGAGGCAGAGTGAACCCTGTACGTCGCACAACTACAGTATCACCTCATGTTTGAGCCCTTCATATACTGTTATCCCTCCACTGTATCGGACCTCGAAGGAGCTCGTCGGCCCCAGTAACCCCGCAGGCTCTTTGAGTAGCCCATGATCATCGCTCCTAGAACCTCCACTCACCCAATTTCGCCTAGCTGTCTGGTGTCTAACCCGCTAAGATGTTTAAATAATATCTCAACTCGATTGTAGGGTCCTCATAAATTGTTTAAAGAACGATAGCAATCCCCAAAGTACACATTCCTACAACAATTGCAACTGGCGCGAGCATAACGTCGATCCTTAGGACACCATTTGGTGGGCGCGCTGCGTTCGACGGGTCGACGGTCTGCTCGGATGCTGTACCTGTGACTGCTTGTAGCATGTTAGTCTCGTGCGCACTCATAATATTCACTTGGGCGTCGAGCGCCCGGTGACGGGGGCGGGCACGCACCTGATGAAGCGGTACCGGCGGACGTGGGTGCGGCAGTAGCCGCAGAGCCCGCAGAAGTATTCGTCGCGTTCGCGGCGGTTGATTTTGATCTGCGTGACGTCGAAAGGCAGCGAAACAATAGTCAGCACGATGCGTTTGCAGACCCCCGAAAACACGCACGGGCAAAATGTGAGAGTGTAGTCGGCGTTCAAGCCCGAGTCGCACGTCCACAGCGCAGTGCCGCTCGATTCGTCGAACGCGTACGCATATGCATTCGGGCAATTTCCCTCTGTTACCGAAAGAGAACGTGTGGTCAACGCTGGAGACACTGAGTGTCAAGGAGCGCGGGAGCATACTAAAATAATCGTAAAACTCGACCCCCGATGGGGGACACGTGGCGGCCGTATTGTGACTTCCCGAACAACAGTTAGCGGAGTTGGCTAAAAGTCGAGCATAGTAAGCTACAGCCTGTGGGGGAACGAGCATGACACGATGGGTCTTACTTGGGTCGCCATCGAGGTTTGCCGAACACGCGCTCTGGCATCCGACAGGGAACCCCGTGGAATTGAACGGGCCTTTCAGCTGCGATGGACCTATAGCGTGAAAATAAGAACACGCTCCAACGCCTAGAGAGCCTGGGGGGGGGCCGCGATTTACAATTTGGTCCGAGGTCGGCCGGGCAGTCCGCGACCGGGCAACTGACCGAGTTGGTTATTGCCACAGGCAGGTTGTAGCCATCGACAAGTGACACTTTGAGGGCATCAGTAAGGCGGACGGAGTCAGCATTCATGGGCACTTGCCGTCGTAGAAGTCGCGATTCCCGTCGCCTTGGAGAGTCCATTCTGCAACTGTGGCTGGAGGGACGCCCTTGAATCGAAGAATCAAAGTTCAGAGAATGGCTACAAGAAGAACGGCCCACAAGCGGCGCACCGTCCCGGTGGTGGGATCGCAGAGCAGACCGCCATTGCACCACCCATCGAGGCATGTTGCTCCTGTGGTGATGGCAAAATCGCAATCGCGCCTGCCCTGTTGCACCGACGTGGTGTCAATCGCAGCTCGTCTTGTCACAACTGAAAAGCTAACTCACCCATATACGACCCGCCTTCCAATTATCTGGAACGGTGAATGTGACGGAATTTGAAGGAGGTGCCTCCCAGCTTCAATGCCACACTATGAGCGCCACCTCAAGCTGAGACGAAGTGACTTGCTTGCATGACGCACCCGGTCGGGAAATTGGGCACTGCGGTGCCGGCCGAAAGGTCGGTGAACATCTAGGAAGGTGGCAAGGTCGTACCCCATACGGGGGACTAGATTCCGTTATCACTTACCGCAGGCCTAATAACAGCTCATTGTGAGCGAACACGGAACAAGGTGTAGATGCTAGACAACGCACCATATTGTGAAGGAACAAGAATTGACTACTGTGAACGTACGGGCGCAGACGGTGGTGACAAGAGAGGGCAAGCTTAGTAGTAGTAATACATGAATGTACGGAGTCATTAGGGTTCGTGAATGTCGTATGGGCGAATGGCGTAGGTGCTGGCAGATCAGGCTGAGCGACCGGTAATGGTGAATCGGCACAGAGGAGGGGTAGCTTGAGACAAAGACACGCGGAGGCCCTCACAAGGTTTTTATAGCAGGGAAGAGAACTGTATGCACCCCGGTCCCCAAGCCGCAGCCAGTGCACGTTGCAGACCGAGCACACTTCGCGGAGCGCGGCACCACCAAGCGCGCTCTTTATAGCTCGGCGCTCCAAGCACAGCCCAGCGGAGGCACTCGGAGGGCTGGCGTCTAGATCAAGAAGCACGTGCCGTAAAATTATCAGATAAGCCGCGGCATGACGCATCGACCCGGCCGTACTCGCCAGGTCGACTTTTCTCAGAGCCAAACGCTTGCCCTCTGTCATCAGCCGTCCTTCCACTAATCCGAATTCCCCTGCGGCCGCGCAGCTTGACTCGTTTTAAGAGTCAGCTCCCCGTGTCAAAGCACCCACTCTCTGGTGCCAGACCGCAACCATGGAGCCCTTTGAGGCGAAGCTCGTTGCGGCCGCAGTGGGATCCACTGTGACCGCCCTCACTAGTGCGTCTCTTGCGTCGGCCTCTTTCATTGCACATCTCGACTCATTTCCAACGTTCAGTGACTCCCTTCGACGTCGTTAAGACGCGTCTACAGACACAACCTCCACCACGGCCCGGCCCACTCTTCCCCAACCCACCACCTGATACCTGTTGCCAACCGTCAGGAGTCAGATGTGTCCGCAGCATGTCTTCCATGGCGCACACAGTTCAGGGAGAGGTTGTCTGTGTTTGGGACCACGGTGTTTACAGAACCGAGAGGGTCACCGGATTTTTCGACGCCGTAAGGCATGTATGGCGTGCGGAAGGTCTCGCTGGGTTGTGGAAGGGCGCTGGGACGTCACTGTGAGTGTTATCCGTTTTCACCGCTACCCCTTACTCACAATCCGCGAATCTTGGACAGACTCATCGGTGTTCCGTCAGCAACGTGTTATATGCTAACTTACGACCATCTGCTCAACGTCGTCTTGCCCCCTCTCCTCCCACAATCTATCGTCCCTCTCTCCGCCGGTATCATCGCACGGACAAGCATCACTTCTCTTATGTCTCCCCTGGAACTCGTCCGCACAAATCTCCAATCGACGCCTCCCTCCCCCGACCACCCCCATACCCTCCGCTCTGTCCTCGCTTCCGTCCGTAGCCTCGCACAGACGAACGGCTGGCATTACCTCTGGCGTGGACTGGGTCCCACGCTCTGGCGCGACGTGCCATTCAGCGGACTCTATTGGGCCGGCTACGAACTCTGTAAACGGAGGTTGGGGCACATGGGCTACGAGGGCGCGGGAGTCGCTTTCGCGAGCGGAGCTCTCAGTGGAACGACTGCAGCGCTATTAACGTCGCCTTTCGATGTTCTCAAGACGCGCAGGCAGGCGATGCTTATGTCCGCGACGACTACGACGACGTCGAGTCTTGCGCTCACGGCCGAAATCCTCCGTAACGAGGGCATGTCCGCGCTATACGCAGGCATCGTACCCCGTATTACGAAGATCGCCCCAGCCTGCGGGATCATGATTGCGTGTTTTGAGGTGTGTTTTTCATTGTCGTAAAACCTAAAATATGTTAACACGCTAATTTCGGTCGCAGGGCGTTGGACGGCTCTTGTCCAAGGAGCATAGACATAGAGATTCGTGACAGATAGATCTAGGGCACATATTATCCTTATACTTGCATCTAGTACCGGGGAGGGAATATAGCCACTGTAATACCAGCTCATGAATCCAGAAAAATACACTACATGCATGCGAGCCCTCATCCCAATCTATTCAACTGTCTCTTCGCACTCGTCAACTTCCCTCCTACACGATCTACGTCGGTTGTCAAAGCGTCTAATTCCTCATTCTGCTCTCTAATCTCCTGGTTAATCGCAAGCCCGAGTTGTTTCTGCCTCCCCAGAATCGTCGAAAGTTGGGCCAATATTGAGTCTTGTTGCTCCATCTTGGTCTGTTGTAGCTGCACCAGCCCATGATCGTCCAACGGCCGCGTTTGTTCCGTCTCCTTCGCCTGCACTGGCTGCCCAAACACCCTAGCTACTGGCCTGCTGAACCCGCCCCCGCCCCCTGTCGGAGACCCCAACAACGCCTCCCGGTCTGCCGCAGGTGCGGGGTCGCGCTCGGCGGGGGTGCCGATCCCTCTCGCCGTCATCCTCGCGACGGTCACGATGCGCGCAAGCTTCTCGCAATCGTCACGGAGGCGCGCGGCGAGGTCCGTCCGCCGTTGAAGCTCGCCTTCGTTGACTGCACCCGCGAGCGCGAGCGCGTGGAGACCGTCCTCGAGCGCGCCGACGCGCGAGAGCACGCCTGCGAGCGTCTTCTTCGCACCAACATTCGCCTGGTGGGCCCCGGATACGTCGCCCGCGTCCGAGCGCGCGTCGCGCCGATTGATATCCGCGCGCACGGCGCGCAAGCGCGCCTGGAGTTCCTGGTGCTCGTCGAGCCACGATGCGGCCGTGAACGCGGTGCCGTCCGGACGAGAAGAGGAGGAGGGGGCGGCGTCGGCAGCCTTGCCGGATGGGACGCCAAGGAAGTCGCGGAAGGCGAAAGACTCGCGCCAGGCATCGTCGCGGGCGGCGAGGATGGCACGGAGGTAGGTTTCGAGACCCACGCGGCGCTCTTCGAGCAGGGTGGGGTTCGTACTCGAGCGAAAGAGCGCAAAGGCGTGTTTAGGGGGAAGCGGGGCAGGCGGGGCGCCGATGGACTTGGTGAGCTCGACGTGCAGGTCGGTGAACTCTGAGTAGCGGCGCCACATTTGCCAGGAGCGGACGGAAGCCTGGATCTCGATGCGGTACACGACGTGCGGCTTGGGCTCCTGGCGGTCTTCCCAGCCGCGGATATGGATGGCCTGAATGACGGTCATGGAGAGGAGAATACGGAAGCTTCGAGCGGGTAGGGGTGAGCGGGAAGGAAAAGAGGGGGTGGTGAGTTGGGTGCATGTACCGCGCCGCGATGTTACGGAAGTGGCACGCAGCCCCCATGCTTACACAGGCCGGCGTCTAGATGTTATACTAGTCCCACACCTTCCAATGCCATCAGAGGCAGATAGCCTTGCATTTTAGTACACAATGTTCATGTCTGAATTTCGCCATCTTCTATCCAAAACCAAGTGCTGGGGAAAACATCGAAGGGTACTGTTACAGATGCATGGAAAGCTAAAAGCAGGTCTGTAGGGCTACATCTACGGTAACTCCGTGTGACAGCGACGTCCGTCATTCCGGTGGAATCTCTCTGAGTGCCTCCTCTGCGGGAGGAGAGGCCGGTGTCTCTGCCGGTGCAGGCTCTAGAGGTGGTGGATCTGCTGCTAAAGCCGACTCTGAGGGTGGAGGTGCAGAGGTTTGTGGTGTACTATCCGGGGGGACATACGCGGGGCCAGCATAGTCGTCCCCCCTAGCAGCGTCACCAACGAGATAGCGAAGCACGTCGCTAAGAGTGATAACACCAAGGAGCCGGCCTTTCTTGCCACCCCTCTTCTCCTCCTCCTAGGAAACACTGTTCAGACCGATCTAGGTCAATCGACAAACGACAAAAGTGCACTTACATCGCCCTCAACTACTACCAAACGGTGCACACGACGTTTCTTGATGAGCTGCATCAAAGTGGCCATAGAATCCGACGCGGTACAGATGACGACACCGGGGAAGTCAGGAGAACGCTGGTGTAAGGCCTCGGAGATCGTCAAGTCAAGGGATTGGTAGGCGCCGAGACGCACGAGAGTCTATCACGACAGAATTTAGCCTTTTCCGATCTAATAGAGAACGCAGAACATCGACGGAAGCATAACTTACGATGACATCTACAGTTTCGTAGAGATTGACTACAATTCCGTCCTCGTCGACGATTGGGACAGCTGAGATGCCGCCCTCGGAAAACATATGTACAACGTCGAAAACGGTGGTCTCCATAGTCGCCGTTCGAATGGGATAAAACGGATTATAGCCTTTAGGCCTTTCGCCTTCTGGGAGATATCCTTGCGAAGACTGAACGTATGTCCCTATCCCCAATCTACGAAGTGGCAGGTGCAGCTGTTGGATATCCCTCCCGCACTGGAGCAGACGTCAGCATGACTTGGATACAGGAATCCAGAAGTATGAACCGCAAGCTCAATCACTGATACTTACATTGATGGAGATGAATTTGAGGAGGCGATATTGCGTGAGAACGGAAATGATGACTTCTTGGCCGGTCTCGGTGTCGATGTCCAGGAGGGGCACGCGGCGTGCATGAGTCTGGAAGAGGCGTTTGGCTGCCTCCCATAGAGTAGCAGAAGGGTGCTCTCGGTGGAGGGGCGGCTGGTCAACTCCGAGTTCCTTCTCAATGTCTATGCGAAGATGAAGGTGATTGTATGGGGACGTGCTGGAAAGAAGTACGCACCTCGCAATGACTCTAGCCGGAAGGTCTCCACATCGGATTCCGCGGCGTCGTACGACGAGCACTTGTAGTAGTACTGTATAAGGTGGATAATGTCGGATACAGTAAACATTCCTGCGAAACTGGACTTTTCGCTGTTCCATAGCGGTGCCGAGACTACACCTTGAAGGACACAGGGTGTAAAGCGAAGGCACAGCCCGAACGGATGTATACGCACCATTGATGAGAAGACATTGGAGTGCTTTCTTGACCTCCAGCTTGGAATCCAGCACGATCAACCTGAAACTGACGGGAAAGGTGTCGTAACAAGTTCTGCCCTTGAGGTAAGCCCTGATAGCAGCGAGTGCGCCATCATGGCTCTCCTGGGTGTAAGGGGGGAGATGAGATTGTGCACGGGGTCTGCGCGTCGAGCCCTTCCTCCGAACGACCTTGGCCGGGGAGTTGGTGGGAGAGAGGGTAGCCATCATGAGAAGCGGGGCGCCATAAGCTGATCTGTAGACAGAGTCCTGTACAAGCTCGGCCGAGGCCAGGACCCACAGCGTCTGTGCCGACCCCGCATTTGCTTACATCAGCCGAGTCTGAGGCCGGGGCATCGGCGGGGAGCCGGCCGAGCCACGGCCGACTCTGACGCGGGGAAAGGCCCCGAAGGGTAACGCTCCGCTGGGCTCCGGAGAGCAACCGCAGAGTCGGCGGCGGCTCACGCAGAGCCACGGTCAGCCCACGGCCGGCAACGGCGCGACTCGGAGCTGCGGGCGGTGCTGGCGGACGCGCCTCCGTCATCGCTAACTCGTGTGCCGGTTCCCACAAGTCCCCACCAAGCCTTCGTTGTCCTCTCCCGCCCTCTCCTCCCAGCTCGTTTTCCGCCTCGTTCTCTTTCTCACTGTCATCTTTCGCTCTCTTGCTTTTCTTTCTCGGCCATGAGCCAGTCCCAGGAGCGCCCTGCTGCTCACAGCTATGCCGGCTGGGACGAGGTCGCCGACGTTCTGTCAGCCGGTATCAAGGCCATCCAGCACGAGCAAACCGCGGCCATCGTTGCAGAGCAGCAGGATGGCTCGCCACATGTCCCCAATGGCTCGCGGGACGCGTTCTACATCATCCTTCCCATGCTTATCGTGCTTTCGACGTTCCTCTTCCTCCTCCTGCTCTTCCTGGTATGCGTCATCCTCCTCCGCAGGCGGCGCGGTATCATGCTTCGCGACAGCGACGGACCTATAGACATGAGTCGAGAAGATCTCATAGAGGGCGAGGGCGGTTTCGAGGGCGTTGAATCGCGATGGTTGGAAACGGTTCCAGAGACGGAACGACGAGCTTACCTTCGTGCGAAGGGTCAGTAGTCTTGCCACTTGCGCTGTCTTCAAACGCTAACGCCTCTCTCTCTTCAGAGTACCAGCTGCAGTATCCGCCAAATTCTATGCCGACGGATATTACGCTATCACAATTCCTGTCTATTCAGGAGAAGGGCGTATCGGCCTGGTCGTTTGAGCCGGACTTCGAAGCCCTTTCATCTCTGTTGGTGCACGCGCGCACAGAACTCACCTTCCT
Organism: Grammothele lineata; assembly: GCA_002150815.3. Classification (NCBI taxonomy): domain Eukaryota; kingdom Fungi; phylum Basidiomycota; class Agaricomycetes; order Polyporales; family Polyporaceae; genus Grammothele; species Grammothele lineata. The sequence continues at coordinate 129,693 of NDFF03000382.1, read as the reverse complement.
TCCCGATCCCGCTTCTGCTTCTTCCGTGCAGTCCAATCTTCCATTGCCCAAACTCAACGAGGTTTACTATTGGGAGACCAAGATGTTCGACCTCCCGGAAACGACGAACGTTGCTATCGGTTTGGCCACCAAACCTTACCCTTGGTTCCGCCTCCCAGGGCTTTGCCGACACTCCGTGGCATATCACTCCAACGGCGACAAGTCGCATAATTACCCGTTCACTGCGACTGCATGCGGCATGTCTCTCAAAGAGGGCGACGTTCTTGGCGTTGGTTATCGGCCACGTTCAGGCACAGTTTTCTTCACGAAGAACGGGCGGAAGATGGAAGATGCATACACGGGGCTCACCAACTGGAATCTGTTCCCTACAATTGGTGCGGATGGCCCTTGCAGTATACACGTCAACCTGGGCCAATCAGGCTTCGTCTTCATTGAGGCAAACGTCAAGCGGTGGGGACTTGCGCCCAGCGTGGGTACTCTTGCGCCTCCTCCCGCTTATGGTAGCGAAGTCGGAAGCATCCTCCTTGCTGCCGGCGGAGACATAACTCCTATTCACACTGGTGCTGGTTCCCCTGCAAGCCCAGCCGGAGGCTCCACCCGCTCGCGCCGTTCCCATCGCTCGAGGAGACCCAGATCAGGCCTGTCTTCATCTGCACCCGTCGAGTCCTCTCCGCTTCGTGTCACGCCCATCACATCTCCCTCACCGCCGGCGACGCCCCCACCGCCTATCACGCCTATCGAGGAAGAGCCTGACACCCTTAGTGGTGCTGGACCATCCACCTCCCGGAGGTACATCTCGCCCACTGACATGCCCTTTCACGCCCCTCCTAATGCTAATATTCCCCCCTCGCCCATGGAAAGGGAGGAGCAGCCCCGGGTCGATGACGCGTCCTCCATCGCTGGCTCTACTGTGTCGCACTCCCGTAACACCTCGGGTGCAGGTGCGAACCAATTCAATATTCCCCGACCACAGCCTTTCAACATCACTCATGCGCGCACCGGATCCCGCTCGTCGGTCACAGGTGCAGACCTTGCGATCCAGGTCCACCCGCCCCCCGAGTCTCCCGTCGCTACAGATCTCCCCACCCCGGGTCCCCGCGATATCCACCTGCAGGCGTTAGCTCCCCCGACTTCTTCGCCTACTGGCTCGACCACTCACGATTCTACTAGCTCGTCTACACAGCTGGATGCGATGAACGTGGAGCCCCCGGCGTACTCTCCCCTGGATGCGTTCGCATATCCCGAGGGAGCTCAGGTGGACCTTCCCGCAGAGGTCATCGCTGCAGCCCTGGAAAGAGGCTCGCTGCCTCCCCACGTCATCGGGACAGGGAACTCGCGCTCGGAGAGGCACAGGAATCGGCGCGAGCGGCGGTCGTAAGAGTAGTGGGAGGTGGAGACGAGAGATCGGGACTCACCAGAGGTGTCGCTCTACCGGGTCAGTTGCTGCTTGATCAAGGTTCTGTATTTGTATGAAAGGCGAGCTAAGCCATGGACGTTCGTAGCCGGTTGTTGGAGACGCCGAGTCGCATCTAGTACGCACCTAGCATTTTGTACCCCCATTTACACCACCTTCACATCGCATCGCCCCTTTCCCCCGCCGGCACTCATCCTTCCGCTTGTTGTGTTATTGCTACCTATTCCACGTTGTCCTCCTTCCCTCCCCCACTCCCGTCGAGCACACATCTAGTCGGATCTTAATCGTACGCATCGTGCATTCCTCTGTCCTAGTTGTTTTCATTGATTTATGAAGTAGACCTCGCAACTTTTCCACCTGGGACTCGTAGTGTGTGCCATTTTGTGAGCTGTCTGTCGTATGGGTCACCCTTTTCACGACATCTTAAATCATAGAAACGACAGGACTGGATTTCAGATGACACCGTCTAAGACCGCAGGGTCAATGGCGGCTAGACAGAACTAATAACGCAAACAGCGGTATAAACGAGTGACTGGCGTAGCGCGCTCCAACTATACAGCTACTCCCTAGAATCAGAGTATCATACAAAACGAACTCGAGGGCCTGTCCTTTTATCAACCTCGCCCATATCCTTCTCCAAAGTGTTTACAGGCGAGTCCCCCTCGAAGTCGTTGTCATCTTTGCCGTCGACGGAAGGTGCGTTCTCCCGTTGGACCACTGCCGCCTGCGCCCCCGGGCCCACTGACCAGGGCTGCTCAGCCCGACGGGTAACCCCCGCGTCCGCGCCCAGTGCCGCTGGTGCCGCCTCGCCCATGGTCGTGAAAGATTGTATCCGCTGCGCCTTGGGCTCCGCTCGGGGCGCGCGGAGGCGGCAGAGGACACGACGCGGCCACTCGCCGAAGGCGAGCCAGAGCGCGAGACCTACGAGCGCGAGCGCGCCGAGCACGAGGAGGCCGATGAAGTTGCGGTTCCCGCCGAGGTGCTGGTCCACCTCCTCTGCGACCGCCAGCTGGGGTGAGGCGTGCGCGGCCGCTGTTGAGAGCGATGAGTTGGACGGAGACAGGAATTGGGCGTGGGGAAGTGTAGGGCTCGCGGAGGGGAGTATGGCGCTTTCCGAGGCGTTCGAAGACGTCGCGGCCTTGTTGCGCGGTGGAAAGTAGCGCGACGCGAGTGCGGCATGAGGGAGGGGCATAGCGAAGGAAGGAAGGAAGACGCGCACGGGGTGCGCGGGGTGTGTCGCGGGGCGGACGAAGGCTCTGTTGAACTCGCAACAGCGGGCGGGAGCGAGGAATACACCCCCACACGTGGGCGAGCGTGTCTCACCCGGAGCGAGGGCGGGAACGTTGTGGCGGCAGCCAAAAGTGGTCTGAAACCGTGGCTGGTCCGCCACAGTTTATGAACCCCGGTTACGGCGGACAGGCATTTCGCAGGGTCTGAGACACGCCGGTGACAGCGAAGGCGAGTTTGTCTACTTGGAAGGAATCGATCGCTACAAGGGTTGTCACTGCTACAAGGGTCGTACACTGCTCTCGTCGTTGTCGTTGCTATCCTCTTCACATCCTCTGTTCCGCCCCCGAACTCGTCCCCGCACGCCGGCCTCGGCCTCTTGGTGTGCGATCGATACAACATCGGAACCGAAGACCAGAGAGGGACGATCTAAGGCTCCAGCCGCTTGGGGTCTCTCGGGAAGAGTGAAGCGCGGCGAATGTTGTTCAGCTTGAGGAAGAGCATGAGAACGCGCTCGAGGCCGATACCGCCTCCACCGTGCGGTGGGCAGCCGAGCCTGAACGCGTCGACATAGGGCTTCATCGATGCGGGGTCGACACCTTTGCTCCGCATCTTCTCCTCGAGGAGCGGCGCGTCGTGAATACGCTGCGCCCCTGAGAGGATCTCCTCCCCACGCATGAAGAAGTCGTACGAGTTGGAGACCGTCTGGAAGAGAATATGTCAAGACGGGCGGAAAGCGGGCGGGGCGTCTATGAGCGGCGGGGAGCTTACAGGGTCCTCAGGGTCGGGCATGGTGTAGAACGGGCGGAGGCCCATGGGGAACTTGTCGATGATGAAGTAGTCGGTGTCGTATTTCGCGCGAATGATACGACCAAGGCGCTTCTCGTTGGTGGTGCTGTATCGTCATGCTTTAGTACGGCACACAAACTGCGGCTGAACACACGTACTCAATGTCGTCCAGGTCCTCTCTCGGGACACCGTCCTCGACGAGCAGATCAACAGCCTCCTTGAAGGAGAGCTTGAGGGTGCCCTCGGGTCCTTCGCGCCATTTGAACTCGTCGGCGGGGAACTGTTTCCGAACGGTCTCGATCTCTTTGGCGTACTTCTGCTTCAGATTGCGGAATATGTGCAAGAAGAGGCTGTCGAGGAGTTCCATGACTTCGTGGTAGTGCTCCTCGATCGCCATCTCGAGATCGAGCCCAATAAACTCAGTCATGTGGCGATGGGTGTTCGAATCTTCTGCACGGAAGACGGGGCCGATTTCGTACACACGCTCGAAGTCGGCAGCGATGGCCATTTGCTTTGCGAGCTGGGGCGATTGTGCGAGGAACGCCTTGCCTGTGCCGGAATGTCAATACGGATAGACATACTACAAACCCAATTGTACGTACCCTTGAAGTAGCTGACCTGGAAGACGGAAGCACCGGATTCTGTCGCGGCACCCTGTAGCTTAGGACTGTGAATCTCGATGAATCCTTGGTCGTCAAGGTACTCGCGGAATAGATGGCTGATTGCATGCTGAAGCTTGAAGACAGCTTGGTTTGTTTGTGTCTGCACGGGGGTTAGCGATATGCGAGATTGAGGAAATATACGGCACGTACCCGCAAGTCAACGACGCGGTTGTTCAGCCGGGTATCGAGGAGGACACGCTTGAACTGAACGTCTTCCGCTTCTGTTTCTGGCGGCTCTGGACGATTGGCATCGTCGACGGTGAACGGCAGCACGGTTTCGAGGCCGGAGATAAGGTGCAGCTAAGACGGGAATCGCATCACTATTCCTGGCGAACCCAACGTTGCATATTCGTCGTACCTGCGTGAGATGAAGCTCTACATCTTGTACCGTCGCGCTCTTGATCGGCTCGGGAGACTTTTTGAGGATGCCCTCGGCGAGGACGATGCTCTCGATCGAGAGCCCCGCAGCCCACTTGGCCATCTGTTTGCTGACCTTTTCTGGGGCGACGGAGAGGAGAGCCTGGATCGAGTCCGTGCGCTGGCGAAGGTTAAGGAAAACCATCTTGCTCCCCTGCGCGCGCGATGTCTGGACGCGGGCGCGGAGGAGGACCGTTTGCCCGTCCATGGCCCCGTTAAGGTCTGCGATCTGCGCGCGCGCGCGCCGCGGGCGAGCCTGCGATTGGTTCAGCGGGAGCTTGCCGTAGAACGCGGTGGCGTAGTCCTGTGCGGTACAGGCGGTGAGGCTGAGTCAATGAAGGCGGACTGGGGGGGCACGCGAGGGAAGAGTGCGTACGACGTCGGCGGCGGCGCGCTGTGCTTCCAGCTCGGCCTGCTTTGCGGCCTTCTCTGCGGCTTTGCGAGCTTTCTCCTCCTCCTTTGCGCGCTTCTTGAGCTCGCTCTTGGACGGGCCTTTCGGGACCTCTGCGCCCTCCGCGGGTCTACGACCGGGGAGAGTGAGTGCCGAGGGATAGAGTGAACAAAGTACGGTGCTCACGGCTGAGTTGGGGGCTGTTGTGCAGCTTGTTCGTTGTCGGCCATATTGTCTGCGTCAAAGGTGCGTGCAGATGCGAACGAAGAGAAGAGGTTTTATGTCTGTCGAGTGAGCGCTGCCCGAGTCGAGGTGAGTCTGCAGGACCTGGAGCCAGTGCAGAGTTATCTGATCTAGGCGCGTAGGGTTAGGGGATGACGCGATGGGGTTAGGACCATGGCCCGCCCAGAGCGAGCCTGAGCGAGCCCGGGTCCGTCCGGCCGTTCTAACGCCCCGTGCGAACATCACCACGCCGCACCCCGGAGACGAGCCCCGCGCTGTATAATATACCGCCCCAGTCCCCGCCCGGTCACCACCCTCTCCCCCGCACGTACCCGCCTCTCGTTTCCTAACACCCTCCAAGCACAAAATGCAGGCCCTCGCCCGCCCCCTCGCGCGCGCCGCGCCCAAGCACGTCCGCTACGCCGGCACCGTCTCCGCCTGGTCTGCGGTCCCGGCTGGCCCTCCGGACCCCATTCTCGGTGCGTGTTTCTCTTGCTTCTCCTTCCTCGCACGCGTGAGGACGCGGCCACGCCGAATGCCCCCGAGAGACCGGCTCAATTGAGTGCGAGGTTCTCTGTGCGTGCAGATCGTCCTTGTAGCGCAGCCCTTCGCGAGGCTATAATTACGGCTCCGCGAGCGTGCATGCATAGCTTGCCGAACGGTCGCTGATGGTTTGCCCCGCACGTACCCCGCAGGTGTCACCGAGGCGTTCAAGGCCGACAAGGACTCCCGCAAGATCAACCTCGGCGTCGGCGCGTACCGCGACAACAATGGCAAGCCGTATGTCCTGAACGCCGTCAAGAAGGCGGAGCAGATCCTCGCCGAGTCGAACCCGGACAAGGAGTACCTCCCCATTACGGGCCTGCCCGAGTTCACTGCGGCCGCGGCGAAGCTCGCGTACGGCGCGGAGAGCACCCCGCTCAAGGAGAACTGCGTACGTGTTTGCTGCTCTCGCTGGAGGACTTGGGTGGGCGCGGGGTCCTGACGTGGCAGCTGGTTCGTAGATTGCCGTGACGCAGTCGATCTCGGGCACGGGCGCGCTCCGCATCGGTGGTGCCTTCCTGGGCCGCTTCTACCCCCACAGCAAGACGATTTACCTCCCGGTGCCTTCGTGGGGCAACCACACTCCCGTCTTCCGCGACTCCGGCCTAGAGGTCAAGGGCTACCGGTACTTCGACAAGAAGACGGTTGGCCTTGATTTCGAGGGCTTGAAGGAGGACCTCAAGGTACCGTGGAATTCCCGTAGATTCACGTGTTTTTGCCTTTTGACTCACCCGACCCGCGGGGCGTGCAGAACATGCCGGAGAAGTCGATTGTGCTCCTGCACGCGTGCGCGCACAACCCGACCGGCGTGGACCCGACGCCGGAGCAGTGGAAGGAGATCTCGGACATTGTGAAGGAGAAGTCGCTATTCCCCTTCTTCGACATGGCCTACCAGGGCTTTGCTTCTGGGTCGACGTCGCGCGACGCGTTCGCGGTCCGCCACTTCGTATCCGAGGGTCACCAGGTGGCACTGTCGCAGTCGTTTGCGAAGAACATGGGCCTGTACGGCGAGCGCGTGGGTGCGTTCTCGGTGATCACGTCAAGCCCTGAGGAGAAGGCGCGGGTGGACAGCCAGCTGAAGATCATCATCCGGCCGATGTACTCGAACCCTCCGCTCCACGGTGCGCGCATCGCGGGGACGATCCTGCGGAACGAGGAGCTGTACGGGCTGTGGGAGTCGGAGGTGAAGGACATGGCGGACCGGATCATCGAGATGCGGGAGCGGCTGTACGACAACCTTGTGAAGCAGAACACGCCAGGGGAGTGGAGCCACATCAAGAAGCAGATTGGCATGTTCAGGTGCGTAGCATGCATTGATGGTGATGGCGGCGAGGAGGTGCTGACTGGGCGGGAACAGCTTCACCGGCCTGACGCAGCCGCAGACGCAGGCGCTGGCGCAGAAGGCACACATCTATATGACCGCGGACGGACGGATTTCGATGGCGGGCCTGAACGGGCACAACATCGACTACTTTTCGGAGAGCGTGAGCAAGGCCGTCAAGGGCGACCTCTGAGGACGACCTCTGAGGGAGGCGCGTGCACGGCGGAGTGGAGCGGCGGAACTAGATGGGACTGCTGGACAAGTGCTAGAGCCGTGGTAGATGCCGGGACGCTCTTAGACGCTCCTAGACGATGTCTATCCGTACAAGACCGTTAATGGAATCCACGTGCGCCCCATCTGCATTAATTCCTGATCTTCGCCCGGGGACCGAAAGCGTGCTGGGCCGCGGCAGGCGGTGGCTGGGGTGGCGCATGGCCGGATCGGGGCAGAAGCAGGAGCGGAAAGAGAAGTCGCGTCGCTAATTGAAGCAGTGTCGCTGAAGCAGGGTCTCTGTTTGGCAGGTGCAGCGAGTGCCCCGTCCGGGCTGGGATCGACCAGCCCGCCAGACAAGACCGCCGTGGCCGCCGTGGCCGCCGCGGCCGCTCTCCCGCCCGCCGCTCTTCCCCGCCACTCCCGCCCTCTTCTACCCCGCGAGCCTTCTGCTCTTCTCCCCCCTTCCTCTTCTCCCCGCCCCATGTCCCGCAGGCAGTCCGCCCTCCCCGCCCTCCCCGGCGCCTGGCCCCTCTCCCATGACGCCCCAGACGACACTCGCGACGCCGACGTCTCCTCCGTCGCGTCCCAGGACAGCTTCATGGCCTCCGTCCGCGCTCGCAAGGACAGCATGCGCAAGGCCCGCAGACGCTGGACATACACCGGCGCCCCGCGCTCCCAGCCCAGCATGACCCGCATCCCCCCGCCCATCCGCACAGACCTATGCATGGCGAGCCCGGACTGCGGCTCCAACATGTCCCCGGTCACGGAGGTGGTATGTTTGCACGACATTGTTCTGTACATTCCATGTCCTCACCTCTCGCTCCGCGCACATACAGGCTTCCTCCACCGTCTCTACGCCGCTTAATACCCCGGACATGGCGGACTGGCCCACCCGCCTCGGCGGCTACCCCGACCAGTCTCTCCTTCTCGACAATCCCTGCCAAAGACAGTCGCCCACCATTGCCTCTCGTTACAGCAGCCGCTCGCCCCGTCTCTCCGCCAGCTATACGCGCTTCGGCTCTTCGAGCCCCCGCGACCATCACTTTCCTTCCCCGCACCTCGACCCGCCTCTCCTGAGCTTCATGCCAGGGCTTCCTCCTCTCAAGCTTCCACTCACGGACATCTCGGGCGAATTTGGTGCCCCTCAAGGGTCTAGCAACTTTACTACTACTACTTACTCAGAAGCGGACTCGACGCCTTCTCCGTTTTCCCTCCCCATCCAGCAAATCGAGGAAAGCCCCTGCGCCTCGGAGCAGGTTCACCTCTCGGAACTCGACGTAGATCTCTTCCCTGCCGTCCCAGGGATACCAGAGTCGTCTCCCTACTCAACGCAAGAAGATGTTCTGCCTCGAGCTTCACCAGAGTCCGATAGCGACTCGCCCGTCCTCCCTTGCGCAAGCGCCCCGCACGCCGCAGAACCCGACACGCTCAATTCGCTGCGCTCGTCTCTCACCCACCTCGATGTGGACGCCTTCGCCTTGGCTTCTGCCGTGGCGTCGTCGAACCGATCCGCGTTCTCCCTCCCGTCATCAGTCCGATCTGTCGCCGCTCTCCCTCCCATGAATTCAAGGGCGGATCCTTCAGACGCGTCCCGCCCGGCCGCGTACAGGCTGCAGTCGATGGTGACCGAGGCCTCCGTAGGGCACCATGGCCAAGAAGTCGCCCCATTGACTATCACAAGCACGGTGCCCGAGACGACTCCCATTGAGCGCGTCCCAGCTCGCGTCGGCCGGGCGCGCCGTTGTTCGGCTCCGCCGCCTAGTGCCTGGTACAGTCCGCCCATGGCTCCCGTGCGGACCATTAGTAGCCGTGTGGACGTTGGCCATGATGGAACGAGAGAACGGAGGACAAAAGTCAAACAGCCTGTGCTCACTACCGTGCGCAAGTTTGGATCTCGTATACGGGGTTTCTTCAGGTCTAAAGGCGATGCGAAGTCGAAAGCAACGTCGCCCACAGCCAGCCCGGAGTTTGGCATGTTGACGACGGTGACGAACGTCGAGTATGAGTCTGTAAGTGAAGCGGATGGTGTATTCCGTAGCAGTTACTGATATCGGTCCTCAGGAGCACCCGATACCTCTACCTAGCCCTCGAGCGAAGCTCATGCGGAATCACCGCCGCTCCCTTCCCGTCACGGCTCGTCTTGCCGGCTCTGATACCCCTCAACGGTCCGTCATAACTCGCACGTCTCTCTCCCGTAACCTCGCGTCTGGTTCCAAAGCGAGCGTCCGCTCGCCCTCCGAGTCTCCCTCGGCTCAAGATGATACCGCTCAAATCTCCTCGCCGCATCCTCTCGACGATCGCCACGGGACTCCCCGCACTCCGAAAACCAATCGGCGTCGCAGTCAGACCAACGGCAGCGAGCACGAATCGCCCAGCATTTTTAAAACGTCACGCTTCTCCTTAACGCCAACCAAAGCCTGGCTTGACTCCGCACGATCTCACAAGTCTTCACGTCGAGGGCTTTCAATTCCTCCTGGAATTTCCGAGGCATCCCAGAGTGCAAAGCCTCCCCTGGCTCAAGAGCGGGAGCCGTTCTGGGGTGGAGAGCTTCCCGTCCTGCGGATATCCAGCGACAGTCCCGCCGACGGCCCAGAGCCGACGTCGACGCACACCCGGATGCAGACTGCTCCTCCGCAGATGCTCCAGACCCAGTCTTTCCTGACCCCAACGCCGGCGTCGGCCAGCGACAAACGCTCACGCCGCTTCTCGCTGTCCTCGCTCATGGTCAAACGATCATCCAGAAGTATCAAATCCAGCTGGCTCGCAGACTCCAAGAAGCCCCTTCGTCCCCGCGCCGGTACCGTGACGCGGACAGGTCTGTCGTCCAGTGGTGGAGCGATGGCCTTCGACGCACCGCCGCGGCTACAGGTCCCCGCGTTCGATACCCGTGATTCGCTCTTGAGTGCCGGGGAGGAGGCGATGTACTTCGACGCCCCCGAGACCCAAGCGGACGCAGACGAGGCTGAGAACGAGGAGGGCCGACCCGGCTCCCCCAGAGCCGAGTCCGACCTCGACAGCATGAGCTTCGCCCGAGACCAGGCGAGCTCGTCGTACAGCGTTGGATCGAGCGCCGGACAACAGTCTTTCTGCTACCAGTTGGGCGGGGACGCGTCCGCTTCGGTCCTGGGTCCAGGCCCCGGGACCACAAAAACGCTGCGATTCGAGGCGGACGGGGCGATTGATGTAGGGGTGCCAGGCGGGCTTGAGCAGGGGGACGTCAGCTTCGCGCGTGCGCTCGGGTGCGAGTACGACGAGATTGCGCGGAAGGTGAGAGACGACCCGATTTGAGTGTCCTGTCGCGACTTCTGGATTGGTGATGGACACGCTTGGGAGAAGGACTATGTATGCGCGTGAACTGCTCGCGGTTTACTTTAGAAGCGGAAGCAGAGGCTAATATGCCCGGACTGTGGATGCCGTCGTCTTGTCACTCATTTGCCGCACGCTCGTGTACTTGTACCCACCGTCCTGAGCACCGTCTGTGTGCCTCACACTCGTTTCCCGACCATTTGTTGTTGCCATTAGCTAGCTATTACTGTCACAATAATCATACATTCATGCACAGAGACGTAATGCAATCGCCGCCTTCATATATCCAGGTCCTCGTCCGGGTCATCGTCATCAAGGTCGTCCGCTGAGTCCGGATCGTACAGAATGGCTGCAGGGGCCGGCGCAGATGCCGCGGATTTGCCTGACAGGCAGGTGTAAGCAAATCAGACTCTCCGGTCGTGTTCGAGTCGGAAACGCACCTTCATGAGCGTACGGGAGGGGAACCTGCGCCCGCAATCGCTGCTGCTCAGGCGTCAGACTGAGGTTGAAGGACAAGTTCTGGGTCGGGTCGGGCGCGCCCTGCGGCTGCACGCACACACAGCCCACTCGCACATCAGCGCCATACACAGTACACTCAGTATATAGAGTGGGATGCTCACCTCCCCGGCCCCGGTAGGCCCCTTGCGTGCCGCGAAGAGCGGCTTCAGGGCGTCGAGCTCGTGGAGCTCACACGGCCCGCCTGCGGCGTCCGACCACGCCTCGAGGACGCGCTCGACGCCCCTCCGTCGGCCATCTGCACCCTTCGCACCCCCGCGCACGAGGACCTCGACGACGAAGTCGCCGCGCGCCGCGGCGCCGTCCCCGTCTCGCCCGAAAACGAGGCGCTCGGTTTCGTGCGTGCGCGCGGCGGCGGGGAGGAAAACTGCCCAGAACTTATCTGCCTCTGGAGAGGAGGAAGAAGGCGAAAGCGAGGAAGGGGGGACGGCGAAGTAGGCTGCGGCGAGGTGGATGAGGAGCGCGGGCGGGTGCGCGGAGAGGTGCGCGAGGGTGCTGCTGAAGCGCGTGGAAGAGAGGACGGGGAGAAGCGGAGAGGGGGCGAGGACGTGGACAATCAGGCGAGAGGTACCTGGACGAGCGGCGGGTAGTCAGTGGTTGGCAGCTATAGGGAGAGCATTGCAGGCTGCCCAGGGGGCAAGAGGAGGAGGATCAGTATGCGTAGGGGCGGGACGGGGCGCTCACCTCCGCGCGAGTTCACGATGGCCAGGAGCTCTGAGAGGAGGCGGGTCGTCTCAGAGAGAGAGCCAAGATCTGACACCATTATGTCCGCCGAGTCCACGACGACAGAGACCGGGCCATCAGGAGCTGTAGCCAGACGCGATCAGCGATCCATGAGGACACTACGATTCTGAGGAAGAACGCACCAGTACGAACGACGTCAAGGACTTCTTGTTTCAGCTGCGTTCTCCACTCTTCTTCAGAACCTTTGAAGGCATCGTCATACCCTGGGACGCTCGCCGTCCTGTCCGTTATCCGGACGTGTTCGAGTCCCGCACTGGCGGGATCTAGGAAATTAGACGGAGGGTAAAGCAAGCAGAACAGAACAAGCGTCTCGCGCGCCCGCACGCTCGCTCGCCGCACAACATCGCGCAAGACAGGGAGGCATGTCTGCGCGGAAGTGGACTGAACAAGGAGGAACGAGTGGGTGCGGCCCGCGGTAGGCGCGAGAGTAGATGAGAGCAGAGACGGCATTTTCAGAGATCTCGCGTTCGACGGCAATCTTAAGGGGCAAGCGAGGGCCGGGCCGGGGCGCCGGAGAGTACACACTCTCGCAGCTCGATTGACTACTTAGTCAATAAGTCGATTGACCGAGGGAGCCCGAGGATGAACGAAAGCGCGTGCGGGCGAACGACCCCGGGCCGGGAAATCAAGCAGGGGTCAGAACTTGGAGAAAGGCGATGAACTTCAGCAATGAATGTGAACAGATGAAAGGATTAGGAGCCTCAAGTCAGTCTGTCTCAAAACAAGGCAAATCTCACCTATCTCCGGCGCGATTAATGCTTATTCAACGTAGAACAAAATGGATCACACAACACGACATGAAATGAGGAATGCGTTTCCAGCCCAAGTGTAAGATAACGGGCCAGCCATACAATTCGGCGTATATTGCACGAACGGACCAGCACGCGAACGGAACGGAGAAGATACCACACAAACCGATGCTGCAGCTTGAACCTCCCCGTCAGGAGCATCGCCTTACTAGTGATTCAAATCCTGAGACATCGCGTTGATCGCGGTAATTTGGACAGCGCGGTATGTGTCAGGAACGAGTGTGCCCTCAGGCGTTGTGAGCTCCATGAGAGTCTTCAACAAACGTCAGTGATAGGGAGAGACAACATAAACCGATGGCAACGCACTGGCTGAGACAGATTGTATACTGGCCAATGGGGACCTGTAGAATTTTACAACCCCAGTCAGCCCCCCGCGAAATAGCATGCTTACGGCATGAAGCACGTACGAGAGGAGCCCTTGCCGTCATTCGGATCGAGACTTGTCGCAAACGAGATCCAATAATCCAAGATCGGAATGGCAGAAAACTCCACGTCCTCGTGAGGGACGAAGATACTGAAACCATAGAGATTATAGAGCTCAGACGCATGTGAATCTGAACGGACAATAGGGCTTCAGCCTGCCTTCAGCATTCTAAACATCCCGCGGGGAGACAATCACCTCCCAGCATGGGTAGATCAACGGGAACCGCCTGTGGATCAGTGAACAGGTACCCGTAGTTCTCCACTCCATGTCGTGTCGCAGCTTGTGACCACGCGCGGCGCGGCGCCTGGAACATCACGTCGCCCATGACCGCGCTCGTTTGCTTGAACTCGGAACTAAGACCAAATGTTTCGTTGCCCGTGCCGAAAGGCGATCCGAGTGCGGGGTTGTCGGCGTAGAGTGCGACAATCTGCTCTACAGCGTTGCGCACATTGGGAGGAAAGTCTCCATCAGCGGTCGGATTGGCCTCCGTGAGGACTGTGAAGAGAACTTGGTCCTCGCTCGAAATTGTGAGGGGAACAAACAACGTTCCCTCGTCCTTGTTCGTGCCAGCGATGAATGGGATGCGCGAGAAGTGGCCCTCCTCGAGCAACTTGAAGGGATGATCGGGGACGACACCACTCAGTCCGTCCATACATGGCCCAAAAACGTATGGCGCTTCGGAGGATGCAGCCTCGACGGCGCTGTAGGACTCGATGAGCGTGCTAGTATTGGCGACACGTAGACAATCAAAGGCGTCGTTCGGGTCGACGCCCGTGCATTCGGGTGTGGCATTGACGAAATTTTGCCACTCGAATTCGCGTAGGGTGTAGTTTCCTGTTGCCCAGGACATCGGTGACCCGGACTCCAGAATCTAGATGGAAAGTAAGTCGCAGTGCCCGATGTGTATGGATAATTGTACGCACTGCCGCTCGTGCAAAGCTTTCTAGACGAGAGTTGAGATAGAGCAACGAAATGGAGATAGCTCCAGCACTTTCTCCGAAGACTGTGACCTAGATGCAATTGATATTTACATCAGCGTTGAATGTTCTCGCCAGTGATAGTAGCCGACCTTCTTGGGGTCCCCTCCGAAGGCGGCAACATTAGACTGGATCCACTGAAGGGCGAGAAGTTGGTCCTTGAGACCAAGGTTCAGTGCACCACGCGAGGCTGCTTCAGATCCTTGAGGGAATCCAAAGGGACCAAGCCTATAGTTGAAGCTGATATATATGATAGGCGTGCCCTGGAATAAACGTGTTAGTCGGTTTTGTGCGTTGAGGAGAGTTCGCATGGCTCACGCGATCAACGCCTCGCTGAACAATGTTGCTCGCGTTGTAGACAGATGAGTTACCCACTAAGAATCGGCTGTATTCAATGAGACAGAACAGTAGAACACAATGTCTCACGGTTGAAACCGCCACCGTAAATCCAGGCCATCACAGGAGCCGGATCGCCAGGAGACTGTCCTGCGGGACGTAAGACATTGATCGTCAAACAATCTTCGTTGGCATTTGTTAGAGACTGTAGGTATTTTATAAACTTCATTTCTCCAGAAACCAAGTCTATGCGAGCTTCACCCCGAATTGCGGGCAGGCATCGCCGTATTGGCTCGCGTCAAGTACCGTTTCGTTGAGTACATGCGGCACGGGCGACGCGAACCTTAGAGGGCCCACAGGTGCCTCAGCAAATCGAATGCCTTTGAAAGATTCGTCAGTGGGTTTAGAATGATATCCTGACACGCCAGGTACTCACCTCCAAAAAATTCCTGCTGGCTGACGCCTCGGTAGTTTATGGTCCTTCCTTGGATCGAAGTGCTATTGATCACTACGACTGGCGTTGCCGCTCCGAAACCAACTGGCAAGATCGAGAGGGAAAGAAAAGGCAGGGCCCACATATGGAAAGGTTTCATCTTGTGGAACAAATGCTGGCCCCGCTGTGCTTCGGGTTTTATGGGTCCTGCTAATGTGATAATTCCCGGCTGACAAAGTTGAAGTCCGACCGGCAGCATCATTCATTGAGTCGTCGTTAGAGATATACGTACGCAATGCGGCCGGCCGGCAATATTATTCCAATTCAGGTAGCGGTTGGAATGAAATTGGTCGGAACGCAGCCACGTAGGAGTCCGAGACGAGAATCTCGGGATGCCGGGAGTCATTTTTTGAATGGGCAGTGTCGGACGCTGTCGGACTGGCAGCTCGACATTAAGAACGAAGACGGCGTCATAATGGGCGACTATCGGTATCGGAGATGCGAAGTGCTTTGGTCGAGGAGGTAAGACGTTCATTATTGCGGGATATGGTTGTGTTGACTCCAGTCGAAAGACGGTGGCCGTGCTACGTACTAATATTAGTGTGCGCCAGACGAGCTTGTCATGAGCGCTCGCTTGTGCCGAGTCGTTACGGCACCGCCCATGATGATCGGGTCTGACCAATACTGACAGCACCTTCAAGTTGACTTGCAGCTGGGTGCAAAATCGTAGACCGCATCTCATTTTTCCTCTGTAGGAGCAGAGTGGCGCAGTCGACCTATGTATGGTAGGTCGCTCCGACTATGCGAGGGGTTCCACTGCGGCGGACCCACATTTGCCACAGTCAGCAGGCTCTCAGCCAATGGCTTCGACACCAGGCTCCTCATCGTGCTACGTGCTCCTACGGGCGAATAGACGGTGATGGACTACAATTTTGCACCCAGCTGTGACGTTCTTCCTTCACATCTAACTATCCTGTTCCTGTCTCCCGCACTTGCTGAGTACACGTGGTGTTTATCTTCTCGCACATGGTGTTCCCATACAGTCTCAGCCACGCATCCCCAGATCCCATATATGCCGGCCCTTGTGACGGTTTCTGCGGCCTGATCTCATGAAGGTGACAACCTCTCATAGAAGCTGTATGGCTGAAAGTGAATCAGAATGTCCGCTGTAAGCGCACATGCTACTTCCCGTGCATAGCGTTTGGGCTCTAACATTTAATGCGTTGTTTAGACATTTCCAATTCCTGTCGACCACTCTATGGAGGCTCTCCCTCCAAAGTCGCGGATCCGCCAAATATATCCAGATAATTTATATCCTAATGGTTAGTTATCTGCACTTACTCCAACAGTCTCCTGACTCACGTTCGGTGAATTTGTCTTTGGATGGCTTGCGTATTCAGGCGGCTACGCATCGCTGCCGCACGGACGCGTCCGATACTGGCTTCTCGGCCCTGAATGTGGAACTAGAGTACAATCCGACCTGATTGGACCACGGGGAGGTGAACGCTCACACGCATCTGCTCAGGTAGTCCTCATCCACGGGATTTCCACACCATCCATCTCATGGAAGGAAGTCGCCCCCTATCTGGCCGCGCGGGGCTTCAGGGTTCTTGTCTACGGTGAGAGCCCTTGATGCGCTGACGAGTGACTTTGCTGATATGGCATGTTTCTAAGACCTGTATGGCAAGGGGTATTCGCAAGCGCCGCGAACTGCCTACAATGCGACCCTTTTCGTCACTCAGATAGCCCTCCTGTTGCAACATATTCGCTGGGATTCCGCACGTATTGTTGGCTACTCGATGGTTTGTAATCGACCCCCGTCCTTTTGTAGTAAGAACTCACAACGACGTTATTCGTCAGGGTGGGGGTATAGCGGCTGCTTTGACCGTGTCTTTACCTTACCTTGTTGATCGTCGGGTTGTCTTTCTGTCTTCCGCGGGGCTTCTCGAGGTGTGTTTTCTTGAGGGGTTATTCTGTTCACTTTGGTCTTGCATTGATGGCTCCTCATAGCAGTCATCATCTGGCGTGGGTATCCGCCCTTTCCAGAATCCACATGTCTCCTCACGCACCATCTCTATAGAGGCGCAGGGCAGATGCGGTGTATGAAGAGGTGTGTCAACCTTGGAATTATCCTCCACGTCATTTTAACGCCACCCGCGCAAGTTCCGACGTCTCCAGGCCAGTGTCCTGCCTGGGTATAAGCGAAGCTTGCAATCATGCTTCGACCACGGACCCATCAGGGGTATGCAATCCACGTTCGATAAATTGTCCGATATCGCCGTAGGACCGGATCGGAAGCCGCTTGAAGTGCTCATCGTCCATGTACGTGAAGCCTCGTATTCATGCGAAACGGCAGCTGTACGATCCAACGCAGGGTATGGAAGACGAAATCGTGCCGTGCGGGGAAGCGCACAAGATTGCGGCGCGCATTCCGCAGGCAAGGGTACTCAAGATCGAAGGAGGCCGGCACGACATCGTCTCTAACAGCATGCACTGGCAGCTAGTTGCAGACGCTCTCGTCGTGTTCTTGCAAAACGACGGCGTAGCATCTCGGGAAGTGCCTTCGACTGTATATAACGACAATTGACATGTATCTCTCCCAATGGTAAACTCGGTTTACTCGACTTCGTAGGTTGCTCGGACTCCACTCATCCGCTCGAAATTGCAGCAGCGTACACACCATAGGCCAGCCCGTAACCGAAAGATCAATACTGCCACCGAGCAGATTCATTAGGGACAGTAGCCTGAGCAAAGCGATATTAACCTAGAACGTGAAGCCTGTTCAAGCTGACATCGTCGATTGTGTGCGTAGCAAGATCGGCAATGCCGGAGGGGTTGTTGATCAACAGCCGCCATCAGCTGCGCTGTTCCAAGTCATTCAGTGTGCTTTCGAGTGATTCATATCGCCGCGCTCTGGCTGTAATCCCTCATATGCAGCTCGTCGTAGGAAATCGACATCACTAATCCGAGCGGATTTTATTAAAACCTTGATAGATTCCGATAAGCAGGAGCGCCGCCATTTCTTAGTGAATTTCCACACCTACTTGGACCACTTCGTACGCAGATTCTCTCACAGGGCGATGGCGGCACTCCGTTTCCGGGTTCCACTGACGCACCGTGTCTGAAACAGAAGATAATATATATAGGCAGCTGGTGTTGATACTCATTCGCTTCGTTTTACCTTGACCATCGCCTCAGTGCGCGACCGGCAAAGACCTCAAGTAGCGTCCACACTCTCTGCTCACGAGTTGTATTATCTTGCACAAGATCATGTCTTCCTCATTCCCCATCCCAGTAGACCCTTCTATGGAGGCCCTACCTGTGGGTTCCCGCCTCCGGCAATTATACCCCGAGGATTTGTTTGAAAATGGTAAGCCGGCGTTCGGTCCTACACGGCAGCGTCGAAGGGGGAGCTCGCCTAAGCACGACGGGGAATGGCTGCAGGTGATTACGCGCAGCTCCTGCATGGTCGGGTCCGGTACTGGCTTGTGGGGCCTGAGGACGGCGAGAAGGTTTGTACCTTCGAAAATCGACTTCGTATCGTATATACCTGACATGGCGTATAACCTCAGGTTGTCTTGATCCACGGTGTGTCCACACCCAGTGTTACCTGGAAGGAGATCGCTCCAAATCTCGCCAATCGCGGTTACCGGCTGCTTATATATGGTATCGCCTAATAACACGGTTATCCCACTATGCAGGCTTGACAGGGCTCTTCACTGTTTAGATCTATATGGCAAGGGCTACTCGGAGGCACCGCGTGTGGCGAGCGATGCTACGCTGTTCGTCGTCCAGCTTGCATTACTTATGCAGTATGTCCGCTGGGATTCCGCGCGCATCGTAGGATTCTCCATGGTCAGTGTGTATACAGTCGTTTCAAAGCATCCGACCTCATTTGGAACAGGGCGGCGGGGTCGCAGCGGCATTCATCTCCACGCTCCCGCACCTCGTGGAAGAGAAAGCCGTTTTTATCTCGTCTGCAGGTTTAATCGATGTACGTTTGCCTTTTTGAAACTGTCCTCTTTTTGGCACGTAATAACGCAATGGTCGTCAGCGTGCACCAGGATTTCCGCCACCTCCTGTGAGTCACTGGCGGCCGTTCAGCACGTAGTCTCATCCAAGCCTTCTGCCGTAGAGCGACCGAGTCTCCCTAATGCAATATCAAGAGGTCAAGAGCATACTCCTGTATTTTCGTTCATCACTCACCTGGACAATCCTGTTCCGTCTATAGCTCCGCGCTCACCAAGCTACAGACCTGCCAGGATACAAGCGGAGCCTGCAGTCTTGCTTTACGGACGGTCCTATTCGTGGCCTCGAGGCTGCGTTCGACAAGCTCGCTACTCTCACGGTAGGCATTAAGAAGCAGAAACTTCAAGTCCTTGTGGTACACGTGAGTATCTGAGACTCTGAATGCCGACAAGACTAAAGAAAAGCAGGGAACCGACGAGATTGTCAATGTTCGGGAGGCCGACAAGATCAAGATGCGTGTACCACAGGCCGAAGTGATCAAGGTCGATGGCGCATTACACGATATCGTCCTGCGGGACCAGCATTGGCAGATCCTCGCGCAAGCTCTCGCCCAATTTTTGGCATGACTTTTTGCGTAAAAGCGACTATAGATGTACACAATGGTGTCATTCGGGGGCACTACATTGCGACCCTACGGAGTCAGTTTAGTGAACATCTCTGCACGAATAGTATGTACGTTGTAAGTTATGCGTCCCAAACCATCTTGTCTACCAGGAAAATCATGAGCCAACCATTGCACGATCACTGTGTGCCCGCTTGAGAAGCCCAGACATGCTTCCGCAACAGCTGTGTGCTATTTTGCCACCGCATCGCGCCGACTGTCTCCGTCTTCTTCTCCGATGAGAACCCATGCTTGCGGAGAGAATCGCCTACGTACGCATAGAGCGGACTATCGAACGCACGGACGGCATCGAGTTTCTCACTCGCACCAAATGCATGCTTCAACGCGAATTCGAGCAGGTCGTCCGCCATGCCCGCCGGGCGATAGTGTTCTTCAACGAAGAAATGACGAATTGTCGCAACCAATGCAGTGCCTTTGCCTGCTATATTGCCAGACCGTTTGCCAGAAGTAGCGAGATCAGCGTCCGAATGGGCATCGAGGGAGGCATCGACAGCGATGAATCCGATAAAACGTTCGCCGTACTGCAGCACCCAGAAACCGGACGCGGGCGAACGCGAGTAGTAAGTTGGGATATTGATGAGGTCGGCGCGGCGAAGGACTTGCGTACAGTGGTCTTCAAAATCCCATCGGTTTAACCTAGGGAAGGATGAATATTCCGCGTAAAAGTATTAAAGGGTAGAGCAAGTACCAGTCTATGCCGAACATGAACGCAATAGCGAGCGCTCCGAATGGAGGGATGGGTGCGAGGTATCCCATGAAACCGTGCTCCGGCTTGGGTTCCCAATTCGCGAGTTTCATGAAGACGCAGGAAAGCCCGACCCACAGAGCAAGCACGAGGGGGTGACTATACACTAAAAGATAAGGGATAAGACTGCGCGCATGCAACAGTAATGAAGATACACCTACTTTGCCTGTTCGCAACTGCAATGGGCTCCATGGCTGCCTTGCCTACCAAGAAACGAATATCCTTTTGGTCCTCGAGCGTGACCGGGCGTATCCTTGCGGCTGATTCAACCATAGCGTCGGATAGATAGAAAGAGAGTGGTGGTAGGAGGTCGCAGCCTACGAGAGTGCCCAAGAAAATTGGCGAGTGGGTGGACTCGAAGCGGGATAGGGGAGCCCGGGAACGCCATGGGGTGGACGAACAGAGCTTGCGCTGCAGCCACTTAACGTTCAACGTTCAACCGTCGACGCACGTTCGTCCCTTGGCTGCACCCACGTGACCGGCCCGTCGCTTCCGTTCGTTCCGGGCTTGAGCGATAGTAAGGTATGCCCAACACAGACTCCACGACGTGTGACGAGGTGTGACCAATCACGTGCAGGAGAAAAATCGAGGAGTTATCTCGCATGGCGCTTGCCTCGGCTTTCTCGGCCCACTTTCGACTTTGAGTGCGAACGGCAGCAAGCTCGCCTGCCTCGACTACTCCCACTGTCTGGTTATGCAAAACGTATACCGACAAGACAATACATTGTATACACTTTGAATGCGAGGCTTTAATCAGCGAGAGACCTGCTGTATACTCACTTCCGAGGTGGAAGCTAGCATCGAATAATGGCACATGCGCCGCGGACGCGCGCGGGTTCAGCGCGGCCACCTAAAACACAGTAGACATTACCGCGCGAATCCGAAACTCTCGCATGACTATGCTGCACGCACGCGTTGTTGTATCTCGTAGAACAGCCTATGCATCGAATCGCGAGACCGCGCTCCTGCCTCGCCACTCAGCCACCAGGAGCCAACTCTCCGCGCGACCTCTTAAGGACCTCCTGTAGGGGACCGCGTCCCCAAAGTTATGCACCGATGATTGTGGAAAACAGTTAAAATCATCTTCAAGATAGTTTGGCGTGCTTTTCTTGCTCCCGTCTGCAGTCGCAGCTTGTATGGAGTGCGCGGGTAGCTGTCTATTGGTAAGCGCAGACTTACAGTCATCTACGCGTCTATGAGACACCCCCTGTCAATGAGACAGATTGCCGCTGTACATTCAAATCTTCGTGTATCTGCCCCATTTCGGGCTTGTTTTGTTCGTACTTCCAGAGCCTGAGAAGTGTAGTGTAACAGTTTTTGCTTTGTGGATCCATGGGAGCGAAAAATTCGCGAAGATGGGTAGATGAAACAGGTGAAATATACACTCGGAAATTGTATAAACAAGCTCATGGCCCTTCAAAGGGTTTTTTTGCTTCGTGACGGGTTTCTGCAGAGAGTTCTAGGTCTGTATTACATTTCTATGTGTGTTTTGGGTCCAACAATCCATGGCATGCATCATGACCCGATGAATAAAGCCGAGGATGGCGCAGCGGCGTCTTGCCGCGATTTAGGCGCCCGTCGGGCCCGGCCCGCCACCTACGCCTGCGCGAGAGTGTACACAGCTCTCAAGCGTGAACGGGAGCGACATGGGAGCGGGCTCGGGGTGTCTGCTGGCAGCGCAGCCCTGTATGCTGGCAATGAAGAGAAAATTGTATTTGTTCAATCTTGCTCAGCACTACTACTCTCGTTTTTCTCAGGAGATGACTTCTTTGGGCACACGGAGAAGCAAACAGCATGGCAGGAGAGAGAGGCGGTGAAGAAGGAGGCTCGCAGGATGAATAAGATAAGCCGCTTGGAGGCGCACGTATTGTGGAACATCCGTGAGGAGGAGAGGAAGGCGGAGAACAAGTGGTGCCACGAAGGCGGAATGGAAGGTGGAGGTGGAGGCATGGAACAAGGCAAAAGCGGGCGCAAAGGAGAAGAAGGAAGCATTTTCCCTCCCTAAGCCTATGGTGAGGGGCCATTTGCTGCCACCAGAACCGAAGCTACGAGTCGAGGTGGAGGAGGAGGATGAGAGCAGCGAGGACGACGCAGATCGCGGCTCGAATGACTCCGAGACTAGGGTGCTGATTAGATAGGCGCTCATCTGTCTCAATGACTCGTTTTGGGCTCCACTGGCTCTCGCGAGGTTTTCGGTCAATATCTTCATCCACACTCACTCCCATACCACCAAATTTTATGTACCCATTGTCTACGTAGTCCTAAACACACATGGTCATTTTCAGGTGACCGATGTTTCAATTGAGCAAATCACGGCGGAAATAAATTTCGGCGTCTCAACCAGCGGTAGATGACTGTATCTCCCAAATTCCTGTTTAGACGCCTAAGAAATGCTCGCGCTTGCAAGCAGATTTTGAATGGCTCACTACCGAGTCCCTTTATTCAAAATCTACTCAACGAAAAATGTACACACGTAGGTCTAATACAACTTCCGTTGAGCAGATTTTTGGTTTGTGAACCGCGCGAGTTGTGATTCAAGTTTGCGACCCGTTCCCCCGCCAAAAGTGACAAAAGCGTGACGATTCTGCTCACGTGACGTCGTGGTGTTTGTGTTGGGCATACCATCAGCAAATTGGCTGCACGTTTGGCAATGGTTTGTAACTCGTTGTAACATAGAGCAGGTCGTTATAATACTTCATATGTACAGACGTTGAATGGCGGCCGGCCTTTGGTCTTCTACTGATTCTCGTATAGCGATATAATTCATTAGAGAACCCCGCGGGCGGAATGACCCTATGATGGCCATACCACGCTGCCGGTATGACCGTTCATTGTCCTCGCGCGCGGTGCGTGTGACCGTGCGTTCTCATTCTACAGTGGGCGTATGGTCACTCGTGGCCATACGCGAGTGAGGGTATGCTCACGCGCGACCATACCAGAGGGGCTGAATGGCCATGCGCTGCCATTCCCAAGGGACTGATTGACAGCGCGCGACCATCTTTGGCTGCTCATACGGCCAATCGATGGTCAACCATAGCCTGTTGTGACCAAATACCAAAGCACACCGTATATTCCTAGGTACTGATTGATCATGCGGAGGGGCGCGAATTATCATAGTTCAAAAACAGTGATATATTAGCGGTTTTCGTAAGACAGAACACAATCAGCAACACTACAATACAACATGAGGGAGCACCTGTCAGGTCTCCGACCAATGCCCCACCTGATCCCCAGCCACGCTCGCACAGCACCGCCAGGCAACGCCGAGGCCCAGTTCCTACATACCGGCAATGCAGCCAAACGCCTCAGTGCGCTCGGCGTCCTTGACGCGGTGGAGCGCACGCTCAGCGGCGGTGAGGAGTGCCCCAGATCACACCCGAGCACGCTGGTGTGAAGCGCCTGAAGGAGCATGAGCGCCTCGTCGATATCGCACGGAGGATCCAGGACCCTGAGCTCACCGTCGAACCCATAATCGGAGTTGCCCAAGGCGGCAGCGACGTCCACGACGGCCGGCGTGGGATGTTCCGGGGCCCTGGGGCGGTCGCTACTGCGGGGAGCGATGTCGGTCATGTCCGCGCACTGGGCTCGGACCGCCCGCACAACGTGCCCTGGCAAGTATGGAGTGAGATGAACGCGAGTAAGTACTCGGAAATCGCATACAACTTACCAGGATATCCGGCGGAGTTGACATCGCACAGTTTGTAAAGTACAACGCGGAGTATAGTGCAGTCTGATGTAGGATATGCACCACGATAATTAGCTGAGACGACACTAGGGAAACGTGCACGACGCACCATTGAGAGGGGTAGCCCCGAGCTGAGCACTACTCACGTGAGCGAGGATGAAGCAGCAAAAATAGACCTAGGTAAGCATGTGTACGAGTGAGGGCAGTTAGAACAGAGCACGCACATGGATATCTAGTGAGCTAGTTTTGCGCAGAAAGCCTGTATGGTGCGCGCGAGCGGTAGAGGCAAGGCTCGAGAAGCACTCGGAAAGGGAATGAATCACTAGGCATATATGCGCCAGTTCAAGCACACGAACATTGCGTGGGCGGCGGGGAGGATGCGGGTACGATCGCGACGCACCGAGACACATCCAGTACGCCCGAAGGCGCAGCCAGCGCTGACGTGCAGGGATTCAAAGAGGGGGAACGGATATCGGCGAGTGTTGTCGACGCATATAGTCGACCTAGAGAGAATTGAACTCACGGTTTACCCTCAAAACAGTCTAACTAGCATGATAAGCGTCTGTTAGCCAAGCACTCGTCTCGTTGACAGGACAGAGGCCGGTAAGTGAATAGCGGGTATCAGAGACGCGTGCACATACTCGTCGACAGAGAAATGGGCTGACGTACCACGGAGACTTTGCATGGGAACAGTAAAGAGGCAACGCCACAGCGGGAGAGGCGGCGAGAAGCCGGGGGATGGAGGGCGGGGGTGAGCTGGGGCAAAAGACGTTCATGAAGGGCGAAGGCAAAGTGTCAAGTAAGGGTGGAGCGCACTTGAGGATGTTTATATACGTGCGGGCGGGCAGAGTAGACGCGTCAGGGCAAAAGGCTTCAGGCAGGCTGGAGATCGAGAACGTGAGCGAAGAGGAGGGCCACGAAGGCAGAGGAAAGGGCACTTGTATGACGCAATGACGTCGCGCGAGTTTTTGCAGTGACGCGGCGCGCGGCGCGCGTTTGTCACATGACCGCGGCGCAGCCCTCGCCTCCGACTTCTAGCTGCGACCCTTGCCCCCGTTCCTCCCTGTGTCCCTACGCAAGAACAGCACAGTGTAGCATTCACATGTAATCTTGAACATTCGAGCACTCCGGATACCCCCATACATCACGGGCAGTGGCCGTGACAGGCCGTATTTGGTCATTGTATGGTATGTATTCTGCCCAGACGCTGTAGTACTATCATTGCACTATCATACAACATCAGTCCCGTTGGATGTTGACCATCCTACACCCGCACCCGCGATGTCTGGTCATACATCGTGTGGACCTGCGAGGTATGACCAGCGTGCGGTCATTCCCCGCGGCGTCGGCTGAGCGCCGGCCGAGCACCGCCATACCCGGGAGGGCGCTATAACGCGTTGTATGCTTGCAGCCAATTTGCTGATGACCTTATGAGCAAGCATAGTCCGTGACGGTGCAGGTCTCTCAACTTATCGCCAGCGACTCTGCATCTGTATTTGGCTCCCCGGAACAGCTGCTGCGTTTTGAAACGGCTCGCTGTGAACAATGCTCATCACCAAGACGTTCTACGACGTGCCTACCAAGCTTGACGCCAATGGTCGGCCCATCAGGATCTTCGTAATCGCACCCACCATCACAGGCTATCCGAACGCCAAGTTTCCTGGTAGGTGCAGCTGCAGACTGCTGGGACATGTTGGTGATGATATCTCCAGGCGTGGTATGCTTCAGGTACAAGCTGCCGTCTCGTTGCACAGTATAATTTGGATTGAATCCCGGACACTGTTGATCCAGCGAGATCTACCAAGTGACCGGTCCAGTAGAACGGTTTGCTGGTCAGATCGCTAGCCAGGGATTTGTCGTCGGTGAGTATCAACATCTGCAAGACGATGGCTCGTAATAATTCCAATGTAGCATGTCCGTCCACTTACCACGAGTTCGAGGGCCCTGAGCCGATCCCGTACGACGTAGAAGGTATGCAGACACTGTTGCCCACTGGCATTTCTTTGACTGGGTTGAAACCGAAATATCCTCTCTTCCCAGGTACCGACAGAGGGAACAAATACAAGGCACGACTGTCCTGGCCACATGACTACATTAAGTAGCTCGCTAAGGCGCTGTGTAGATTGAGAAGACGGTTGCTGCGTATGACGAAGTGCGCTCTCCTCCCGTTCGTTGAACGTCATGGCCCACTTCTGACGGTTCTTCGTCCCACAGGACGCGACTCTTGCAATAGACCTCCTTTGTTCCCTCAAGAACTGCAACGGACGCATCGCAGGTCCGTCACCTCTGTACACACGCTCCGAGTGTGGCGTAGATGTTAAACCCTGCACATAGCCACTGGAATGTGCCTTGGGGGACACCTAGTACGCATCGAACCTCTCTCTTAATCGTCTCATATCCTGATAACGATATACTATTCTAGGCATTCAGAGTATGCGTTGCCGCTCGTTGCGTAGCTGGTTATACTTACGCTTGACAGGCCGCGTTCGACCCTCGTGTCTTGTCTTCCGTCTGCTTCTTCGCTACGGACGTACACTCCGCTACACTTGGCAGGGGAGGGAATGATGACTCCCTTGTGCGTGTCCGAAATGGCGATATGACTGGGAAGGGTGAACTCGTCGTGAGCCTCCCACCTGCCCCTATCATGACCTCATGTTTTAATTCGTCACATCTCCAAGATGATCTTTGGGAAACAGGTGCGGTGATTAGTAGGCCTCCTACTGATTCGCAAACTCACCAAATATGATACAGGACACACACGTACCTCGCGCGGGCCGTGATCTGATCCGTAAGACGCTTGAAGATGCGAATGTCCCAACCTCCGTATGTGTACTTTGCATAGAAGCGCGTTACCGCCATTGCTAATGTCGCTGGTAGTTCCTCGAGGTCCAGGCACAACACGCTTTCATTCGCGACGAATCTTCCAAGGGGAGGTGGGATGCTGCTCTGACACGTTCCTTGTTCACTTTCATGATGGAAGTGTTCGAGCGTACGGTCGGCCGGGACCTCGGAGAGAGAGTAGACAACGGCGGTACGATCGAGCATGTGTGTTGAAGAGCTCGCGGGGTCCGGTTCACCGATGCATGTGGACGCGAGTTACGATAATGCGAGAGAGCAACGCTACAATCAATTCGTACTTCTTCTCCTCTACACGCGACTACGCAACGTTACAGAACATGAGCCGTCAGCCTGGTAAGGGCCGATGGCATGCTTCGTGATCGTGAATACAACAATGGTGGGGAAGATGGTAAGAACACAGTTGCGACAGTTAGAGATACCATGCGAGATGAGAGGACGAAGGAAAGCGTGGACGAGACAAGGAACGAGGGAAAGAAGGACCGCGACGAAGTCGTTTACTTCTTCTTGGCCGCCTTCTCCGCCGACTTGGTCACTAAAAAGGCGACGTCAGAAACGAATGGCAAAACATGATAAAACTCGCGGACGTACCCTTGCCACCAGACTTGTCGGTCTTATCAACGGACTTGATGATACCGACGGCGACCGTCTGCCTCATGTCACGGACAGCGAAACGACCGAGAGGAGGGTACTCGTTGTACGACTCCACGCACATGGGCTTGCTGGGGACAAGCTTGGCAATGCAAGCATCGCCTGACTTGACGAACTTGGGGTTCGCCTCAATCGACTTGCCCGTCCGGCGGTCGATCTTCTCGACGAGCTCGGCGAACTTGCAAGCAATGTGGGCGGTGTGGCAGTCAAGCACCGGGGCGTAGCCAGCACCAATCTGACCGGGGTGGTTGAGGATGATAACCTGGGCGTTGAACGATGCAGCCTCCTTGGCCGGGTCGTTCTTGGAGTCGGAAGCGACGTTACCACGACGGATATCCTTGACCGAAACGTTCCTGATCAAGCACAGGTGAGCGACGAGAGCGTTAGGAGGACGTTTCGAAAACTTACTTGACGTTGAAGCCGACGTTGTCACCAGGGACACCCTGCTCCAGCTGCTCGTGGTGCATCTCAACGGACTTGACCTCAGTAGTCACGTTCGTAGGCGCAAAGGTGACGACCATGCCGGCCTTGATGATACCAGTCTCG
Organism: Grammothele lineata; assembly: GCA_002150815.3. Classification (NCBI taxonomy): domain Eukaryota; kingdom Fungi; phylum Basidiomycota; class Agaricomycetes; order Polyporales; family Polyporaceae; genus Grammothele; species Grammothele lineata. The sequence goes on along the minus strand of NDFF03000382.1, from coordinate 101,815 downwards.
ACACGACCGACGGGCACCGTGCCAATACCGCCGATCTTGTAGACATCCTGGAGAGGGAGACGAAGGGGCTTATCGGAGGGACGAACGGGGGGCTCAATGGCATCGATGGCGTCCAGGAGGGTCTTGCCCTTGACGACACCGGCCTTAGTCTCCTTGGTCCAGCCCTTGTACCAGGGCATGCTGTGAAATGATTAGCTATGAGCACCACATCGTGACGAAAACCGCGCATATACTGACTTAGTAGACTCCTCAAGCATGTTGTCGCCGTGCCAGCCGGAAATGGGAACGAACGCAACCGCCTTCGGGTTGTAGCCGACCTTCTTGATGAAGGTGGACGTCTCCTTGACAATTTCGTTGAAGCGATCCTCAGACCACTATATTCCAGTCAATATCAATGGGGACTATGGATAATGACCGGCAAGGCGTACCTTGGTGGTATCCATCTTGTTGACGGCGACAATGAGCTGACGCACACCGAGGGTGAAGGCGAGGAGGGCGTGCTCGCGAGTCTGGCCGTCCTTGGAGATACCGGCCTCGAACTCACCGGTACCACCAGCGATGATGAGGATGGCGCAGTCAGCCTGCGAAGTACCGGTGATCATGTTCTTGATGAAGTCACGGTGGCCGGGGGCGTCGATGACCTTGAAAGCACATATGAACACAACAAGTAACATCGCAAACGAATGAATGAGACTCACGGTAACCATGTACTTCGGGGTCTCGAACTTCCAGAGGGCGATATCGATGGTGATACCACGCTCACGCTCGGCCTTGAGCTTGTCGAGTACCCAGGCTATGATGGCTCGGTTAGATTTAAAATGGGAAATGGGCGTCTAGATGTACTCACCATACTTGAACGAGCCCTTACCGAGCTCAGCAGCCTCCTTTTCGAACTTCTCGATGGTACGCTTATCGATGCCACCGCACTTGTAGATCAAGTGACCAGTGGTGGTCGACTTGCCGGAATCGACGTGGCCGATAACTGTAAACAGGAATCAGAATCGACCCCAATAACGGAAACGCACGATGGCGACGATACTGACCGACGACGTTAACGTGGGTCTTCTCCTTTCCCATTTTTGATGTAGATCTGCAGTACCGACGTCAGCACAGCTCGATGGTCGCGGATAGTAGCGCATCGTTAACGGGGGATTTAAGGCCGGGTAGATAGCGGATGGAGCGCGCGCGACGTCGATACCAACACCGCCTACACCATCACGCCTGCGCACCAACCCCGTACGACAACGCACACGAAGAACGAAACACTCACGCAAAAGAAAGTGTGAAAAGTGAGGGAGGGCGGGGAGGGGGAGATGAGGGTAAGAAGAAACTCGAGTGGACGGAGCCTTAAGGTTTATATCCCCTCGCACGGCCTCAAAAATTTTAGATGATCGATAGAGATCTTGCTGATTACGGTGCAAACCCTCCACCCTCGACCCCGGCCGGCGCCGGCGCTCGACCGGAGTCACCGCCGGATTTCCCTTTTTAGCAGAGAGCGCCCGATTATTCTGGGCAAAACTCGAAAGACTTCCATGAAAATCATGTCTGTTCCTGCACGCGATCGCAGGCGCGAAAAAAGTGTACAGGCAAACTTCTATTGCACAAGATTGGTTGACTACACAGATACATCGTACGGATGACAGAAGGCATGTAGGGAGAACAGATGCGGTCAAGACAAGGGGGCGATGCGATGAGTTCGATAACATTAATGTGGGTACAGAACGGTCTTGGGAGGCTGGCAATAAATACCCCGTCGGAAGGGCCTAGCGATAGATGGATAGTGGAGAGATAGGACGGGTTCGATGGTGAAGTCAAGGGATGTCTGGACGCCCAGCTTGCAGAGCACGAAGCGATCAGATAACATACCGGCGTACCGCACCTGGAAACACGAGTCGAATCAGCCTGTCAGCTCCGGGCTACTTCTGATCGCGCGAGGTGGTCTCGCACTGCACGCACTCTCCCTGCGGTTGCCCGCCTTCGGGAAACGATCATGAGTCCATTCCCCACCCTCCGTTCCCGCTTAAGAAGCGGCTTTGCAGGATCGTTTGGAACGTCGGTCGCGCACTAACGTCCACCCGCAGGCAAGCCTTGACGAGCTCCGCGGCATCTCCTAACGCGCCGCCCCCGTCAGCTTCCTCGCCCTCCTTCTCCTTGCCGTCCGCACATCGCTCGTCCAATGCAATAGAAGCCGTCGCGAACGGTGATTCCAGACCATCCTGAGCCTCGGCCGCTGTAGTGAAGGGGCACTCGCCCACGAGCATCACATACGCAACGACACCAAAAGCCCAGACATCTTGTTCCTTCCCGAAGTAGCGCTCGCCGCGGAGAATCTCAGGGCCAGCGTAATCGAGGCTGCGAAGGGGTTCCCATGCCTGAGGGTCATCGGAGACGAATGCAGGACGATATGCACTCACGTGCCGCTGAAAGTGTCCCAGCCACCTTTCCTGACCAACCCGGAGCTCCCAAAGTCGATAAGCACGCACTTCCCGTCAGGTCCAAGGACGACGTTCTCGTCCTTGATATCGCGATGGACTGTGGGGCCCCGTATAAGCGGCAAGATTACGTACAAAAGAGTCGTACTGACCGATGCCCTTTGAATGCAGAAACGCTACGGCGTCTGCGATCTGTCCGAGATAGGTTCGAATGAGATCTGGGGGCAACCCGTGGGGATAGCTTTCCACCAATTCGAATAAGTCCGATGGCGGCTGTGGCTCGTTCGGCCGGGGCTCCGGGGTAGTTGAGGGAAGAACCAGATAGTAGTAGTGGTTGTCTTCGAAGAAATCTAGGAGGGGGCATATGTTCGGATGTCCGCTCACCACCTTGCCCTCCACCCACTCGTTTTTCGCGTCCTGTATGTTGCGCAAGGGATCCCATGGGCGCGTGGGCGGCAAAACGTAATGCGTGGTTGATATCGCCGACATGACATAGATCTCTATTGGGATTGTACCGAACTTGGGATGACGCTTCCAGCAATCTGCCAGTATACGCGACTTGATAATTTGCTTGATAACTAGTGGTGGCTATGGACAAGCGTTAGCGGTACGAATGCAGTGTGCCTGTAGATCTCACCCCCATGCTCCCGTCGTCCATCATCTCCCGCGCACGCTTCACCAGACCATACGCGCCACGACCAATCTCGCGTTCGACCACGAACTCTGAGATACTTCGATCACCAATTGACCTGGGCTTCTCATCCGGTGTCGGCGGACCAACGCTGCTGGCCACGCTCAGGTAACTTGCGGCGCTGTTGGTTCGGACTAGTTTTTGAGGTCCAGCCGGCATCGGAGAAGGTGGTTCAACGGGCGCGATGGAAACACGTCCTGCGACGAGCGAGACGCGCTGTTGCGATGATCGGCGCCGCATGCGAGGCATCTGAGAGGAGTGAGGAGAAGACGGAGTGCTGGACAAAGGACTCCGGATGGAGAGAGATGATGCGGTGGGTACCATTGGCGAAGTAGGGCGTGGAGACGTAGGCTGTGAGACCAGAGGACGGGGGGCTGGGGAGGAAGGACGAGACGAGACCGGAGAACGAGTCAGAGGGCCTGAGATGTAGCTGCCGGTACGGGATGATATAGGAGGAAAAGGAGAAGACGGGGTAACCGATGTGGAGATTACCGGGACGCCTTTCGTAGCCGCAGACCGTGGAACTGCGGCAGAGCTGAGCCATGCTGGTCGGCTTGGGCGTAAAATGCTTGGACAGTCCTTGGAAACGCCAGCAGTGGCGTCAGGGGCTACCTCGACGTCCTTTTCGAGGTCACTGTCTTCGTCGTCCCGGTTATGATTGCTCCACTGGAAGCCACGGCCGATAGAGGTGACCCCCCAGCTGTTCCCCACACTTGCGGCGCGGTAGAGCGAGGGACCCGATGCGGGAGGGGCAATCCAGTCATCGTCGTTGTCAAAGGAGAGATCGACGGTGGGGGCGGCAAGCATGATTCCTCGCAGAGGAGGGAAGGCTCTTGCGCGGAGGTAGGCTTGAGAGCGGGAGGGCGTGGATGATGGTGGGGCAGAACGCGAACGCGAAGAGCGGAATGACGGCTTGTGGGACGGCGGCTCTAAGAGGTTGCACGTGAGTGCTGGAGAGCCGCCGCGTCCGAGCCGCTGCGGCAGCCTGGGCCGGCTAGCTGCAGTCCACACATACTCGTCCTCTGAGCTGGAGTCGTATTCCTCATCCATGCAGATGGGGGGAGTAGGAGGGCGCATCGCCGTGGCAGCATCGGCGACCTGGGGGTCGAATGGTACGTCGTGTCCTCCATCTGGAGACGCTCCCCTTCTTAATTCGCCGCCTCAGGTGATAAGCCATGCCCGGCGCCTCCCACCCTCCGTCACATGCGGCGCTCCCAGCGCTCCACTTCCCAGCCTCAGCGCCTCTTCCTCGGCACCCACGTGGAATAGGCGCCCGAATCCTGCGCCCCGATCCGCCGTCGCCCTCCAGGTCCTCAACGCCCTCTTCAACGCCCTCCTCAAGCCCCACGAGTCGTAAGTCTGTCCTATCGAGCGTATGATGTGACATCCTGGCACCCGTAGACTCTGTTCGCACTGCAATACGTGTGGAATGTGGTCGGCAAGGCGGTGGATGCAATCTCGGCCGTGTGGATGACTCTGGACGCTGGGCTGCCATGTCTTCAGACGTCTTGTCCTTCCTGCTCTTCTCATTACAATCTCTATTACAGGTCACCATGGTCAAGGTCCCCATTATCAAGAAGCGCACGAAGCCCTTCAAGTGAGATCTCTTTGCTCTTATCCCTGGAATCCGACTGAACTCTCTACCTCCAGGCGCCACCAGTCCGATCGCTACAAGAGCGTGAAGGAGGCATGGAGGAAACCCAAGGGTATTGACAACCGTGTCAGGCGTCGGTTCAAGGGTCAGTTGCCCATGCCCAAGGTACGCTCGTTCACGGCGCTTTGAATCTTCGGTCGTAAATAATCCATATCTCGATGTAGATCGGCTACGGCAGCAACAAGAAGGTACGTCAGACGAAAGGCAACGGGTTGCGCAATTGTTCACGAGAACTATCGTAGACCCGTCACCTCCTCCCCAACGGCTTGAAGAAGTTCTTGGTCAGCAACGTTCGGGAAGTTGACCTTCTCCTCATGCACAACAAAAGCTTCGCGGCGGAGATTGCGCACAACGTGAGCAGCCGCAACCGGACAGTCATTCTTGAGAGGTTCGTTATCTCTGCCCTTTGTATGAGGCATTCTCACGGTTCCTCAGGGCGAAGGTACTCGGCGTCAAGGTCACTAATCCCGCCGGCCGTCTGCGGTCAGAGGAGTAAAAAGTCGTTGTCGGTATCACTGCTGTCTCGTTTGCTGTTATTCCATCATCACCACATGTATCCATTTGACTATGCCGAAGATAATCGACATGCGACCATGTTCCAGGCTTCAGCTGGTGTCGATTGTGGCTCAGCTACTGCACTCCGCTTACAGCTCCCCTTGTCTCGGAGAATTGGTGTGTGTGAATCAATGCTTCTGTCTTCCGTGGGGTGCATGATAAGTATTGGGTAATGAGGGGAGGGGAGGGCATCGAGAAATCGCTAGAGGGTCGCAGAGTCACGCCATAGCGCACGTGCATTCAGTCTAAGAGTGTGCATATTCCGAACTATTCGCGGTTGGCCACGCCGTCTCGGGTATGCCCAGCCGCCGCCGCCGATGTAATCCTTGTAACCGCGCGCAACGCTGGCCCTGAAGTCGACAAATCAAGACCTCTCGAGATCGTCCTCGGCCTGTTTCCCCTCGCATCTGCGACAGCTGTTTCCCGTTTATACTGCAGGTTTGTTTTCGCACCTAAGCGACTGCTGCTTGATCAGCTCAAATCCTTCCGCTATGAGCTCGAGGTATGTAGACTGCTGTCCAGTTTCGCGTACCCCTTCAGTAGATAAAACGATGCAACCTCATTCCAGACAAGCAACACACGCTGATTCCTGGTACACTGGGAGCAGAGTCAGGCTAGACCAGGAGTTGACCGGGTGGCTGGAAGCTGTGGATCCTTCGCCTGGGGATAACTTCCACCCTCCCGTCCCCGGTACCAAGGCAATCATAGCACCGTGAGTAGATTGGGCGCTTTGCTATGTACTGGTACAGTTCGACTGATACTGTGACCGCAAGACATGCCGGGTACTCGTACTCGGGACCCGCAGCAGCGTGGGCATACAAGAGCATCGATACCACTGGAATGTCTGTACTCCCTAGTACTAGAGATCACACCGTGCTGATATATCGGCATGGCACAGCAAAAGGGTGTTCGTCCTGGGACCATCTCACCATGTCTATCTTGATGGTTGTGCCCTTACACGATGTACGGAGTACCAAACGCCTCTCGGGTCGCTCCCGATAGACGTGGAAAGTAACTGCATTTCCTAACCTGCATATGGCACACATAGAGATGAGTGCTAACTTGGATCTCTAGCAACCAAAGAGCTCAAAGAGACGGGGTACTTCACGGAAATGTCTCTGCAAACGGACGAAGATGAACATAGCATAGAGATGCACCTCCCTTATGTCCGCAAGACGTTCGAGGGGTGAGAGATCAGTGGGTCTCGCAAGCTACGTCGGGTGTTCATAGAATCGTCATAGATGCGACATCAAAATTGTGCCCATCCTGGTTGGCGCTATCAACTACGACCAGGAGGTTTCTTACGGAAGGCTCTTGGCCCCTTACCTTGACCGCGACGATACCATCTTCGTAGTCTCCTCTGACTTCTGCCACTGGTGCGTGACTGTTATCTCTTCGAATGTCCTGCACCTCTGATTCACATTACAGGGGCCTGCGATTCCAATATACATTCTACTATCCCAAATCTCCCCCGGCTTCTCCCATCCGCCTGTCCCGCTCGGACGCATCGTCGGCCTCTTTGAAAGACCATCCTATTCATGCATCGATCTCCGCACTCGACCACGAGGCGATGGAACTCCTCACCCTACCCCCCTTCAGAGCAAGTCAATCCCACAGAGAGTTCGCGGAATATCTGGCCAGGACGAAGAACACCATCTGCGGGCGCCACCCTATCGGAGTTTTGCTCGGCGCTCTATCTGCACTAGAGGAGAAAGGCAAAGCGCCGTCTCTCAGATGGGTACGATATGAACAGAGTAGTCAATGCATGACAGTGAAGGATTCGAGCGTCAGCTACGCTAGCGCATACGTGAAGTTTTAGTCCGATGGCTGGAGTTTACTGGAATAAGAACTTGGCAGGAAGGTAGCATTTGCAACGCAACGCAACGTGTACTATAGACGTCCGGATCACGCTGAATTTGCATCTATGTCTAGATCTAGGACGTAACCATGTGTCGCTATCAAAATAAATATCTTGACTACATCTGCGCTCGCAATTGACTGGGCAGGAGTTCGCGCTGGAGACCGACCGGATCGTCCGCCTCGGTCTCACTCCCTTGCTCACCGCTGTGGTGAACAACCTACGAGCACATTAGCGAAATCGAGAGGGGGACGGCTTACAATCTTTACCTGGCCATCGACGAAGACGCTGTCCTCGAAACCCCAATCTCTTAACGAGCCCTCGTTGAGATGCGCCCCATCCGCCGCCTTCACCATCTCCCACCCACCAACTACCGAGCTCCCGCTTGTCTTCCTTCGCATGTCCGTCAACGTACACGTCCCGACGCGAAGGGGCATCTCACGATCGCCCATGAGTTCCCGCGCGAGTGCGATAACTGTCGCTGCGTGGCTCACGAGCAGGACGCGCTTGTGCTTGCCCTCGAAGCGTGTCTCCACCACGGGCACCAGCGTAGAGAGCGTAGCGCCCGCGCGGTCGTGTACGCCTGTGATATCCTCGCCTTTGCGCGAGGGGTAGTAGAGTGTCTGCCATCCGGCGGGGTCGATCTCGGGGAAGTGGGAGCGGAGCATGTCGGCCGACGCAGGACGCGGGTGCAGTCCCGACCCCGGGGCGACCGGGGAGTACCATTCTGAAAGGCCTGGTACCAACCGGAGTAAGCGTGCGATGAACTGACTAAATCATATAACGTCCACACCATGTTCTACGTATAAAGGGAGTTGCAGTGCCTTTGCTGTGGGCTGTGCTGTCTGCAAACAACGGTCTGCATTTGCGTCAGTGCCAGAGTTCGCTGTACGCAGCATGGCTCTTACAGTACGGAGAAGAAAAGATGGCCGTAGGCCTCTCATATTCCGGCAAAGACATGAAGAATGCTGCTAATTCTTCCGCTTGTATTATCCCAAATGGTGCAAGGGGCGGATCGCGTGGTAGTCCTGTGAACCTGGTTGTCAGTCAAAGACGGAGGTTTCATACAACACATGTCTCACCTGTGATACTTTTCCTGGACTCGAATGATCAGTTTTCATCAATCTCCCTCGATGGGTGAGGGAATGTTTACCAGTCATCCGTAACCCAGTTCATACGATATCCTGTTGGCAAAAGTCAAGTTTGTATGCGAACATATCATCGAACTCGTCCCCGAGCCGTCTTACCATGCCTAGCTATGTAAATGTATTCTAACGTCATCTTGGCGCTGACTCCAACAATGAAAAGTATTGCTGAAGTACTTAGGGCGTAAGAGGCCCTAGGGTGGCGGACGATGAGAGTAGAGGTAGTAACGCTCGGCACCTTGCTGGCCGCTGCCAAGCCACACGGCCGATCAGCGACGCCTCGCGACAAACGTGCGTCACACCCAATTGCAAGAACACAATTCCAGAATACTGCACGCGGACAAGAATCTGCTGCTGAGCGCAAAAATGCATCGATGGTCTTACACCTCGTATACAACACGACTATATATGGAGACTCACAAAACATAATATACCGTGCATAGTCTTGATTCATACGTCATGTCAAGGGAGATGAGTGGGACCGCTACTACTGATACTCGAGCAGGAGCAAAGGGATACGTGGAGCAAGGGTGAGGCAGAGAGATATATACGAGGTGACAATGATGCAGAACGTGCGCGCAGATATCAAGACAGCCCGAAAAACTACAATCAGGTTCGCAACAAAGTGACTTCACATTTTTGTCGGAACTGCACTGAAGTCGGCAAGGGATCAGTGCGCCATCGGCTAGTCCGATGTGTTTACTGGCTTTTAGGCCAGGGATGGGAAGGCGGTCTCGTCGTCGACGTTGAGAGTCGCCGGAACAGGGGCACCGTTGGCGCCACGACCGCGACCGCCACGGCCGCGACCGCCACGGTTACCGCGCTCGCCTCCGCGGTCACCGCCGCGACCTCCACGACCTCCACGAGCAGGGCGCTCGAAGCGAGCCTCGATCTCGATGAAGACCTTCTCCTCCTTCTTGGCCTTGGCCTTGGGTACAGCCGACTTAGCCTACATGGCGGATCGTTAGACTGATCACTCATCAATGGTTCAAACCCCTACCTTGCCGACGAAGTATGAGCTTTCCTCCTCGTCTTTCTTGGTGACCGCGACTGCGCCTTTGAACGCGGTGTCATCGACCTTGCGGGTCTCGAGTTCGGGCACGATCTCCAGCTTGTTCTGCTTCTTGCGATACTCGTCCAGAGTGAGAGTGTTGTCGTCCTCCTCGGGCTCACGGGGCTTGCGTTCGGGCTTGTCGCCGGTAGGGGCACCCTCTCCAGCGGGGGCATCAGCGGGGGCGGTCCAAGCATCAGCGCTGTCCGAGGGACCAGCCCACTCGTTGGCCTCAGCGGCAGCATCAGTAGCCGCTGCGGCCTCGGCCTTGAGCTCGGAGTTGCCCTCGTCTCCACCCCAGCCTTGGTGAACCTTCTTCTCAGAGTCGCTGATGGCAAACAGCTTCAACGGGCATTTGTAGAGCAAGGAAGAAAGTGACGGACGTTTTCCCTGTCATGCTGTGGCGGTCAAAGGGACGTCCACGTCCACCCCGTCCACGGTCGCCACCTCGACCGCGACCGCGACCGCGACCACGACCTTCGCCGTCAGCTGGGTCAGGACAAATAGGGGGGTGCAGTGGTGAGACACGGTCGCCTCGATGAGTGCGTGAGGACATACCACGCTTCTTGGGCTCAGAGTCGTCTCCAGCAACCTCCGCGTTCTCCTTGTCGCGGGGGGCGGCCTTGCCGCCGCGCTGGTAGTAGCGGCCGCCTCTGGATGCGGGACCGCCACGGCCCTTCTGCTGCCCGCGGGTAGGGGCGGCAGTCGCAGCGGCCGGCGTTGCCTGCTTGGCCGGTGCGGCAGGAGAGGGACTCGCCGGCCGCGACGCATCCTCTGGATATATACATCGAGTATAAGTTAATCGCCGAACAGAGACCGGTCGTTGGGTAGATGCAAGGGAGAGGGTGCGAGGCCGTAGGGGCTGAATTGGGGAATTTGACTGACCATCGAGGAGAGCAAAAGGATTCCTGCTTGCCACCGACATCTTTTGAGACGGGGCCCTCTCTTGCAATCGAAGGGGGTAGGATCCCTGGGTACAGTCGAGTGGATTGACGGCGAGGTGCGTGAGGGTTGGCAAATGCAGGCGCGAGAATGCGACCGAGAGGAGACCCGGTAACCGCTGTCCGGGGTCCTAGTCAGCCACCCCCGATCGCTGTACAGTTCTTCGCACCCATATAAACCGCTCGGCAGCCGACCTCTGCCCTCAAACGCTTAAACCACAGGTGCGCGTCGTTTTGTCTGCTACCTCGGCCCCTCCGCTGACCCTTGTCGCTCTAGCCCTCAAAAGCGTCTCGACGATGACCCGCTCGCCGGTTCGCTGGACTTGAGTGGGTCGAGGACCTTGAGACCGTCACAATGGGCTGGAGAGCAAGAAGACTTTGGTTGTGAACGATGGGACTTGGGTGCGGCGCGCTCGTGCTTTGCAGATGAGACTTGTCTTAGCAGTGTGCTCTTCGTGGCTGCTGTGTGGGTTGCGTCGCAATGTCTCGTTGTACATGCTTCATGAATGTGGACAGATTATCTGACTCATCACCCTGGTGTGACACCCCGGCGCTGGCCTTGTGGAGGATGGTCTGGAGCCTGCCACGCCCTCGGAGTCGTGTGCTTGTGCGTGCGCTGTGGGCTGCGTCGCGTAGGGTGGTCGGGTCTGGACCAGTCCATGACGGAACGGAGACGGACTCCGCGCGGGCGATCGAGGAGGGACTGATAGCGTTTCTGCGTGCGGAGATTGCCTGTGACCTTGTGTTGTAGTCCACTGTGACCCGAGATGTAAGAATGGCATGATATACCTTGTCCGCTCTCCAACGCCTCTTGTCGTCGCCTCACCCGTCCATCGAGTCTGGAGTTCACCAGTCGCCCTCAGCACAGAACAAGGACATGACTAGCCGTCGACTGACCATATCTTCTCTGCTCTGCGCTGAAGACCAAGCCACGGACCAGTCTCAGCCACCCCCCACCAGCCACCCGGACATTCCGCCCTACCCCCAGGTGCTTTCGGGACCAGGGGTTCCTCCGCCGGGCGACTTCAGAGAGTCTCAGCATGCATATCTTCCCATTCCCCAACGTGGAGAACGGGTCCGTAGTAGAACGCACTCTGGGCCCGTACGAGAGAGTCACGCCACTGTCCCACTCTCACTCCAGCCCGCGCACTTGAGGAGGTATACGCCTTCCCCGCCGGCGGATGGGGCGGTGACGTACGTGCCATCACGAGCGGGGTACAGGGAGTACACGGACGAAACCACAGCGCACCCCGAAATCCTTGCGAGTAGTTCCAGGTCGTCGGCTCCGTCTGTAAGCCTCGAACACCCTTACTATCCTTCGCACCACCACCCCCAATCAGCGCCGCGCCCGAGCTCTTCCTCTCGCCGAAGTTCGGATCCCAATAGACCAGAGTATCGTCTATCAGACGGATATTCTCACCTTTCTCCGTCTTCAATACGGGCCACTCATCCAAACTCCCTTGTGGGATCTCCGTATCCTCCACCACCTCATCCACATTCGCCACCTCACCCAGCTCCCGCGCCTCTTTTCCATCCGCGCACGGCTCGGCACCCCTCACATTCGCCGGATATTGGGCTACGACCGGTCGCGTATTCTCCAACGAACACGTACCGTCTCGCGTCTGAGTCCACGCCATTCGGACTCCTCCAAGGACCAGGCTACTCCCCTCCTCCACCTACTCTTAGCCAGATCTCCATGGCTCCGACAAGTTCAGCATCGCCTGGACAAGATTCCTTGAACACTCGTGCTTCCCACTACCGGTCTACGTCGTTTTCACTTTCCGAAGGACCATCGTCGACCCCTAGATCTTCCGTAGCGACGCTCCCCAACCTCCTCAACGCGGATCCGTCACGCTCACCAGTGACGGGGCTGTCCTCTCGTGGGAGTCCCGGCTCATTGGGTGGAATGGGAGGCTTGGCAGGGCTGGAAGCATTAGTGCAGGCCGCGACGGAGGAGAGACGTAGATTGAGTGGTGAGCATTCTACCCAAGTCGAAGCTAGAGAATCCGCACGAAAGGCGTCTTTGAGCCCCGTGTTGAACCGCGTTCCTCCTTCGCTTCCCCACGCCCATCCATCCCGGTCCCCTGTAGCGCAGAGGAGTCCGGTTCTGCCTTCACCTCGGTTCGACACGCGGGTCAATTCGTTGGCCGTGATCCCCTTGGGCCGTGACGGTGAGCCGCCTACCAAGAGGCGAAGGCAAACGGGGAGTTTCAGCACCAGTCATCCCGCTCCTCTTGTTGTGCAGAGTGTCCCCTCTCCACCTAAGCAAGTGATTCCGTCGGTCTCGACTTCTCATTCCCCGCTCGGGGCAGCCACGGTATCTGACCAACATGGTGGGAGTTCCACTTCTCCGACCTCAGGTCGGGCTAATATCGCCAAGCGAACAAGTATATCCCAGCTACTCTCCCCCGAGCCTGTTATGATGAGTCCGCAGAGGTCCGCCAAAGGCTCCACATCCCTAGACGCTCCCAATCCACCCACTCGTGCACAGGCGATCGTGCCAACTGTCCTCAATAAACGGAAGACGGCAATACCATCACCGGAGGTGTTAACCTCATCGACAGACAGTGGCCTACGCAAGGATCATCAGGGTTTGGAGAGGGACGAGATCACCCTCGATGAGACCGCGCCGGCGGACAGAGGTGTTATGAGACCGCAAGACGTCAAGCCTTTCTCGCCTGCGGGCCATACTCGCGCTGAGGAAGCTCCGGCTATCACGATTTGCCCTGCCCCACGGGAATCGTCGCTTTTCACTCATGTCGTGCAAGCGCTCTTGGAGGACGAAAACTTGCCTCCTCCGTCATCCCCTAGCCACCAGAGGAACAACTTGCCTCCTTGCCCCATCCCGGACGCAGTAGATTCCCCCATTCAGGACGTGGCACAACAGGACACGGCTGTAATCACACCTTCGGAGGCCAAACTCGAGTCTTCGCCTGTGTCGCCAGTAATGAAGTCGGAGATGCCTGTACCGCTACCAGGGGCCCAAGTTCGGGCCTCGTCAATGAAGGAGCAAGAACGCAGTCAGTTGACATACGAAGCGGGTGTTCCTCAGTCTTCGCCGCTAGCGCCATTGCTCTCCGAGCCCACACAGGATAGGTCCGAGGAGCTCCCAGTGCCGTCTTCGTCATCACCGGCTGCAGTGGAAATGCCTGCCTCCCCTCCCAAAGCGGCAACTCCAGAAGATTCAGAAGTCGTTGCCGTCCCTCTCCTCATACCCTCTTCAGAGCACATACCTGACCTACCAGCACCATCAACGTCGATTGGCGAGCCTTCCTCATCTGATGTGGAGCTGGCGAGCGGACAGACGACTTCACCTGCATCAACGTGTGAGCCTTCAACTGTGCCTATAGCAGTAGGTGTCCCCCGCTCGCCCATAATGGAGACCGAAGAGCTGGTGGCCGACACGTTGTTAGAACCCGCAACGCGTGAACACGCAACCGACATGGCACCTGTTGTGGAAATGGAGACGTTGCCAGACATTGTCGAGGAGAACGTGTTGCATAAACAACTACCCCAGCGTGACCTAGATGAGGACCCTCATGACTGGTTAATGGACCAGCTCAAAGAAGGTACCCCAGCTCGTGGTTCGCACCATTCGTCTCCTGCGCCAGAAGAGCCCCCACAGACACCCTACCTTTCTGAGGCGTCTCCACCTCCTCATGGTCCCCGCAAGGAACCGATCGAACGGCACAGGCCGGAGTCACCTAGCCCGTCCCGTTCTCCTACACCTACCGCTCTGCTCGAGCAGGAGCTTGACGACCTCTCCGCGAACACAGATGCGGTGCCAAAGTCGGCACCCTCCCCGCGGTCGGACACCGATACGGACTTCGGCTTGGAGCTCGACCTGGTGGCTGGCATGACGCCTGAACTCGGAACAGAAGGCGACGCGTCGATGGTCAGCGACCTGGACGACGAGCTCCTCAGTCTCGTCGACGACAAACCTCATCGTCTCCCTACGAAGTCGCACGGGCGCCACGTTCCGATGGGAAGAGTGGCGCCCCCGTTTTCGAGCACTAATCAGGACAAGGTGTTTGTGACCAACGAGATTGTGACCGGGAAGCCTGTCCCTGAATCTGCTGATGTCCACGTGCCTTCCGTCGCTCCTCCTGCACCCTCCAAACGGGTGGTTATGCCTCCACCAATTGCACCACCTGGTCAGACGTCCAGGACCACCGCCCAGCAGAATCCAGTCAACGACGAGAGAACGGTTAAAGAAGGCCAGGGTACTTCTGACGCTGGCAAGGATAGATTAGTGACGCCGAAAGTCAGTGTGTTTCAATGATTCCTCCGCTTGTCGAAACTTATATTGGATGCCCTTTAGCCCCTACCAAAAACCAAGGATGGAACGAAGGTGAAGACGAAACCTGTTCCGCGACCCAAGGTGAAACCAAAAGACAAGCAGAAGGAGAAGGAGGAGGAAGCGGCAGGTTCCACAGGCCGCCTCACTCCCTCGGGTAGTGGCACTATCATGACCAAGGGGAAGAAGGCCGCTGGCGGTTCCGCTACGGCTGCCAAGCGTGCCGTGTCTGCGGCTGCGGGTCCTTCGCGTTCTCGTTCGGCTTCAGAAATGCCCGTGCCCGCTGAGCTCGCTCCCAGGACCAGAGTACCTGCTGCAGAAGAAGATGCTGAGACCGAAGAAGTAGATGATAAGCTGTATTGCATATGCAAAACGAGCTACGATGAGGATCGCGTCATGATTGCATGTGATCGGTAAGTAACCATTTCGTCGAAGTCGCAGACACCCGGTCTGACGGCTGTCGCAGCTGTGACGAGTGGTATCATACGCAGTGTTTGGGTATCGATGACTTGGAGGTCGATCTTATCGACCAGTTCGTCTGCCCAGTCTGTATTCGAGGTACGCAGCTTGTGTATGGTATCCCAACGCAGAGGACTAAGTCGGGCTTTACGATAGCGAACCCTAATTTGCCGCTCAAGACGACCTACAAACAGTGTTGCATGGCAGGCCTGAAGCACCCTCGCCCAACATCTCCCACAGCCTGTCACAAACCTTCTCGAGGCGCCTTCTCTAAGTTCTGTTCGGACGAGTGCGGCATCGCCCACATGCAGCGACGAATCGAAGGTTGGGGCGGCGACCAAGCTGTCCTGTGGGCCAGCGTCCGTGACACGAAGCAGCGTGAAGGGGTCGTTGTCAAGGTACATCTCTTAGGAGGATCCGATGGGTCGGCCAAGGACGAGCGGCGACCAAAAGCACCCGCGGGTCTCGTCCAAGAGTCCTACGAGGTCCAGCGACCGTCGAAGACCCAACGGGAGCGGCTCATCGAAAGGCTACAGAGGGATTTGGAGAAAATCGAGCCGAAACGCGTGCAGCTCAAGCAAGAGCTGGAGATCATCGCGTGGCGGGAAAAGCTGCTTGAGCTTGCGGTGGAGCGGGGTGAGAGGCTGAACGAGTGTGGATGGGACCAGAGGCTGCTATTCGACGAAGAAGAGTATGCGGAATTTTCGGCCGGCGTGCTTGAGAGCTATGAGGAGTCGAACGCGGTTCAGAATGGCGATGGCAACGACATGCAGGCAGATGGAAACGGTGTCGAGGAAGGTGAATGGTGGTGTCGGGGTAAGCGGAAATGCGAACGCCACGCAGCAGGGTACGCCCATGTCGTCTATATTGGCAGCTGCATTCATAGTGCTGACGTCCCGTCGTTGTCTCTAGGTGGCAGAAACTTCGTGCCAGCGAGTACGAGTTTGATCGTGAGTTCAAAGAGAAGGCGATGCTTGGGCTGACGACCCAAGAACGAGAAATCCGCAAGCAGTTAGAGGATGCGATGAGCGCGCCTGAGCGGATGCCCCTTGTCTCCGCTATCGTAGCGAACGGTCACCCGCCGGTCAACGGGGCGAAGTTGAAACCTAACGGTACATCGGGGAAAAAGGGGAAACAACGTAAATGATGTGCATTGGTGTAGTAGACTTCGCTGAGCTGTTGATTTAGTCGAATTGCTTCCCTGCGATTCCTGTGAGAATCGCTCGTACTGAATGTTCATGCTTGTTCGGTATTGCAATACAAGCGATGAATGTGACAAGAGCAAGATAATTACAACAATCAATGTGTCTCCTCGGCGTAATGAATCTGCCTACGTTGGAGAGCACCGACAAGATGAGGGAGATGAACGAGCAAATGTGCATGACAGATGGTCCAGTTAGTATCCGTCGCCTTCGCCGCCTTCCTTGCAGAAACCTTTCTCCTCGTATAGGACCTGCGATTTAAAGTCTTCACGTTTCTTCTTGTTCGCAACCTCCTGCTTGTGATAGGGCTCTAAGACGGTCCACTCTACTTGGCGAAGTGGAACTTCATCTTCCTGGTCCAGGTCCTGCAGAATATGATCCGTATGACGTCCATTAGACAACCAGCAATTCACTCACAATCTCCCCAAGCAGCACTACGTTCTCTCCACGAATGAGAAACAAGCCTCGCCACGCTTCTGCAAAAACATCCTGGTGATATATTCGCTCTACGGTATCTTCTAAGACGAGGTTGGCTGACAAGGGTAGCGAGTTTTTTAACACGCCCTCTGGATAACCTGGATGAATACTTGTGGATGCTCACCAAACTGGTCATAGGAGCGTAACACCCCTTGAAGTTTCCTACCGTCGCGTAGAACAACGAGCATCTTCCCTATTAGTCGGAAACCAGGTACAGGCATGGGCGAGGGGGGGACCAGCAGGGCAAGGTATGGGGCTCAGAGTGCGCGTCGAGTACGCGGACTTGGGATAGACGTACTGTCGACGCAATCCACAAGCGAGCCGGAAGTCGTGAAAGGGATGAGAGAATCCATTGCTTGGGAAGGCAACCCTCGCGGGTGGAGGTACAGCGTCGACCGAACGTCAGGAACCCGGTACGCTCAGTACTAGCGCAGTGTTCTGCAGACTGGGCGGCTCCAATGATCCAGAGTCAAGATCCTACGCAGCGGGGAGGTCATCCTTGCGACCATCTGAAGTCTATTATTGCATGTGGTCAACAAGCTGATATGGCCGAGTCGTTAAGGCGAGTGATTTGAACTGGTTTCACTATCACTTGGGCATTGCCCGCGTAGGTTCAAATCCTGCTGTCAGCGAATTTTTATGCGTTTGTTTTCTCAGGGTTGCAACATAACGATACCCACGCCAAACTACACCCAATGGTCGATCGAGTACCTTGGTGGTCTACAGACTCTGGCCCAACAGCTTCACAGAAGACACTCAATAATAGGTTACGCCCACCGCATTATACGAATAAGAGCCAACTTCTTCCTCCGTTGTAAGTTATCCCCACACTCCAAATAGGATCAGTCACGTCCAGAATGATACTATACTATCTGGTGGAAAGCGGTCCGAGGAGCCTTGCAGCATACTACCAGCACGGATAGAGGCAAGGGCAGAGGCACGTAAAGTGGGGTACGCATAAACTATGCATTGACAACCATTAAGATGATGACGCCGTAGCCTCCTTTCCAAAGTACTGCCATTGTCCTGGTTCCGGTTTCTCCCCTAGAGGCTCCCAGCTGATTTGCGATGATGTCAATCGCGCGCAGAAGACAGCAGAGCCAATGGTTGCTACGTACGCTTTCCACTGTAACATCTTGTTCGCTAGAGACAGCTCGTCTTGTGCGATGTCCAGCGACTCTTCAATCTGGCCCTCGTCAAGCTCCTTCTCCGCCGCTTGGACATCTCCGTTTGAACGCTCGAGAATCCTGAGCTTGTGAGTGGTGAGGGACTCAGTTCCCTGGCGGTAGACAGAGGATAGCGGCATGGCGGAGAGCGTCTGGAGAGTGGCCTCGTAGGTCTTCTTCAGCTCAGGGAGCGGGTCGGGGTGCACTTTTAGACCGGTGATACCTGTTGACCGCTTCGTGACCGCGGTGAGCAGGGGGCGGGTGCAGCGGAACATCGCGAACGATAGTGGTACGTGAATAAGTTGTCCGTCGAGGTCTGTGTATAGGCAATCGGGTGACGCAGACGCCCGTCGCGTTCCGGCGTCATTCCACAGTCATTCCACGCCAACTGTTACTCCGCTAACTGGGCATACTCGCTTTTCCTCTTACCAACATGGCCACAGCACTTCCCCTCCCCCAGTCACGGGGGTGGCTTGCCTCTGCACGGATTCCTCTTGCCCGGTTTTCTTTCGCTGCTCTATTTCTTCCCGCATTCCTCGCCACGCAGAGACCGTTCGCGTGGGCTATCCCTTCACCCTCCTCCCTCTTGGAGCTTCTGCCTCCATGGCTTTTGGCCGTGCCCAAGAAGAAGACTTCGCATTCGCGGAAGGCCATGAGGAGCGCGAACAAAGGACTCAAAGATAAACAGAGTACGCCACTGTCTTCACGCCTTCTTAGATACGATCTGATCATACGGCTGGTGTAGACCTTGTACACTGCCAGGCATGTGGCTCGCCCAAGTTGGCCCATAACCTCTGCCCAAAATGCTACAGGGAGTTGAATGTCGGCTGGAAGCGTAGTCAGGCTGAGGTTCAAGAGCTCTAAGATAGTTGGCGGGTTACGGTTAGATGTATAGTGTGCGTACCGAGCACATACCGTTTCCTCATGGTACTGATTCGTCTTGATACAGTACACTAATGACTGATAATGTGGTTCTCTGATATCGGAAGAATGCCCTCCTTCACCGAACAAGAACCTGTTCAGTCCTCTCGGCGCGTTGAACACTCACTCCGTTATGTCGGACTTGTTCGAACATCAAATAGCCGTCGACGTGCGCATCGTTAAACGCTGGGGGCGATGCCCAAGACTAAGAATGCATAGCTGTCAGGCAATAAAGACGAGTGTGGGCGAGCAGGTTAGGGCACCCCAAGCATAGTGTGACGAGATTGGAATGTCCCTTGTACGTCCGTCAGAGATGCACCTTGTAAACGCAGCAAGAAGTCATGACACACGAACATGATCATCTACTCGGCCACAGCTGCCTGTTTCCGCCGCAGCGTGTTGGCTAATGTTCCACTTGCAATCAGCGCCGTAATGCTGTTTGCGTCCATAAGAAACTGATAGACCGCTGTGTGGGGGCAAAGTCACGCTGAGTGCCTTCAGGAAGGTCAATTGAGTACAAATCGCCGGCGCTCGTCTTCGTTCGATTTGGGACCTGTAGTGGCGAGAAAAGGATCGAGTGCCGCACTGCGACTGACCAGCCACAGCAGCTCGGTAATCGCGGTGCGGGCACTCCAGGACAAGACGCGTCCCGGTGAGCGCGTCATTGTCCAAGACGTCCAAGCCTGAGCCGCCGAAGCGGTGGATGTGCACGGACACAGCTCTGCCTCGGGCCCCGTGAATGCGCGCGGGCGCGGGGCCTGTTGGAATCGTTCTCTCGCGTCGTCGATTTGACTCGTGAAAACTTTAGACCGCGATTAAAATTAGACTTACTGTAGCTCTACGAATGTATCATGAGCGTCGAAGCGCTTACGCTGTCGCAGTCACATGATCGACGCGTCCCTTGAACCGCGCTTTCCAGCCAACTCGCCACCTGGCTTGTTACCACTTCGAGTGCATGCTTTTCCCTTCCAAACGCGCCGCTTCTCCTTATCTTTTGGCTGTCGGCATATCATGGACGCATCAAGAGCTGGTGAATCAGGCGTCATCGCCTGGTGCAATTCTATACGTCTCACAATGGCCAAGGACCCCGGACGGGAAATTCTGTATGAGCAGATTCAGAGGGAAGGTTTCGACTTCTTAGACATATATCTGGAGAACTTCCTGGAGGGTCCCAAGAAAGAGTATGTGTTCTTCACGTAGATCGCTTGCGAGGACCTAACGAGCACGAACCAGGCCTGTTATCGAACTTCTCAAGACACCCGGCAGGAAGAAGAATGTACCAAATCGGACGCGGTCTGCTACCGTCGCAGCTGCGAAGTCTCAAGTGGTCATTTCTTTGTCGCTCGAAGT
The DNA here is from genome assembly GCA_002150815.3 of Grammothele lineata. Taxonomy (NCBI): domain Eukaryota; kingdom Fungi; phylum Basidiomycota; class Agaricomycetes; order Polyporales; family Polyporaceae; genus Grammothele; species Grammothele lineata. Next base: position 81,616 of record NDFF03000382.1, on the reverse strand, counting down.
ATGTGTAGAAATTGTCTTGCTTTGCGTTTAAGATTAAGCGTAGCGTGCAGGACGGCAATCTCAAAGAGAATCATGGTCCCATGAATGACCTGCAGAAGGCTCTACTCCAAGCGAAAGCCAGCGATGACGAGGCACCCGGAGAGCGGGATCAGTCTACGAACTCAAGACCTTCCACAGAACGATCTCGCCCCAAGGTCCCGTTATTGGGAAAGCTCAAGAGCAACAAGATTGTCACCATTGCGGACAGCCCTGCGCCAGACTCCAAGCCGGAGGTTGACGACGTGCGGATAACTTTGCCATCTCTTCTCATCGAAGCGCTCCCTGTCGCCAGTCCCAGTGAGGTCGATACGTCGCCAGAAGATGTGAAAGGCGCCATGAAAGAGCTCTCGATGATTGCTGAAGACGATGAACCGGCGGAGAAGAGTCGCGTTTCCTTGGCTGCGCTGCCTAATGTTGACATAAGTGCACCTAATCCCTCCTTCACACATGTCGCCGAGCCTCGTAGTTCGTTACGTGACTCCAAGTCCATCCCTGCTCGCGATGTTGAGATGGAGGATCGTATACAGGACAGTGTCAATGCGGATATGGACCTAGAAGCAGAGGACACATCTCATGACGACACGACTACCGCCTCCATGAACACCTTTCACACCGTCCCGCTCAGTCCGCGCGAGGCGGAGGCAGGACCGTTATCGGCACGGTCAGGCGACTTCCACACCGCCCCTCTACCCAGGGTGTCACTGTCACCTGTACCCGTGGATGACGAGCCTTCTGCACATACCGCCCCCCTTCCTCGGCCATCACCAAGCGCTCACCAGGACTACACCATGCCTCTTCGCGACGAACCTTCGGCCCCCGTGCCCGGTCTTTCCCGCAAACCTAGTCTGGCACAGTTTACGGGGTTGCCCGCCCCTTCGCCCCTACGAAAGTCTTTACGCCCTACAGGAGATGCACCCGCGTCTTGGGGACCCAGCACGGTTGGAACTGCCCCACTTTCGAAGCGATCCTCGACGACTTGGCTTTCAAAAGCGCGGGAGACCAAGGCCATGGAGAGTACCGCAAAGCGCACCAGTACGCTTGGTGCGACTAAGAGAAAGAGCAGTGACATGCTGGATACCGCGAATGCAGTCCTAAAGAGCTTGGATGAGGAGGAGCGTGCTGCGAAGATGCCAAAACTGTCCGTTTCGTCGACGGACATGATAGCGCCTAATGTCGACCAGAAACGTAACTCAGTGCGTCGTTCCACGGCACAAGATTCCCAATTGCTAACAGAATTCGTCTAGTCTCGGGATTTGGACGCATCACAATGGACGATGGATGCCATTGTTGGCGTGTCTTCAACAGAAGTATTGCCCAGTCATGAGGATGCGGACATGCTCACGACGCTTCTCAAGAACCATGGGGGTAAGGCTAGCAAGAGTATGGGCAAGTCGTTGGGTGGTAACGCCGCGGCCGCGCTCGCAGAAGCGAGGGCGGCCGCGGAGGCGCGTGTTGCTCAACGTCACAAGCTCGAACTCGGTATCTCTGGTAGTTCGGACGGCGTGTCGGCTGCACATCCTTCCCAGGACGAATCTCCAGCAGCGGACAGGTCCCCCACTACAATCAATGGCGTCGATCCTGAGGAGTCGAAACGTAGGTTGAGCGTTTCAGACCTTGCACCGCCCCCGCAGAGTCAAGAACCAGACAGAGGCACAGTGCCCTCAGTAGTATTCTCTGAACCCACCATTGCCCAGGCACCCGCTGACACGAGCTCATCGACTACCCCGCCGACGTCGCCTCCACGTTCTCGCAACACGAGTTTCGTGGCGCCGGGTGGTCCTGTCTTCTCGAAACCTACAGGGCCTCCTCCTCCCCGTGCGGATGGTCACAGTGCCGTCTCTGAGTTCAAGCTGCCGACAACGAATCCTTTCTCCGTTCCCGCCGCCATGACGCTCGGCGTCGGGACCAAGTTCGCGCCTCTGTCCGCTCAGAGCAGCAAGGCAAGCATCTTCTCAGACGTGGTATTCGACTCGCAGCAGAGTGGCTCGCCCGGCTGGCTGCCGTCGACGCAGGACACCTCCTATTCTGCAGCGCAGTCACAGTCCCAGTCGAAGAATGACGACTTCGACGAGCTAGACGACGACAGCTGGGGAATGGATGAGAAGTTCGGGCCGCAGAACATGTGGACGCCATACGGATTCACGAGCTCAAACCCCGATGGGGTTCTCAAGGACGACACGACGACGTGGAGCACGCTTCCCAGTCGGAGCACGAGTCAGAAGGGCGGCGACACAGGCCCATTACAGTCGACGCAGAGCGTTGGGATGGTCCTAGCAAACATGGAAGAAGAGAACGGAGAGCCGGAACGTGGCTTTATTCAGCGCCTGGCAGAGGCCGAACAGGAGGAAGATGGGGGTGAAGACGAAAGCGAAGAAGCGGACATGGCAATGGAAATTGATGCAGATGAACCGGAGAGGACCGATCTCGAAGACGATGCTCTGGCAGGCAAGCCGACCATTAAGTTGGTATCGCAGGTAAGTTGCGATGCATGGATGCCGTTTGCTTGAGCTCACACACCTGCACATAGTCCTCTAGGACTGAGTTGTCATCACAACCTAGAAGCGAAAGCCAACAATCAATGGCGTCTTCTGCGTCGTCACAGTCTAACCTTGGCTTCTTTGGTCATGCCAGCAAGCTCGTCAGCAGTGTGTTAGGTGGGGGTAAGAAAGGCAAGCCCGAGGTCAAGAGTCTCCAGCTTGCTGCTGCCGCTGCGAAGAAGGTACGTGTACTCCTAATCCAACGCCATTGGCTGATGCTCAGAATCCCTCGCTAGCAACAAGAGGAGCAGGAAAAGAAAGCTGCCCGCCTCAGGGAGATGGAGAACCGCCGTCAGCTCGCCATGCAGCGTAAAGCGGACGAAGAGAAAGCGCGTGCCCAGGAGGAGGAGCGCAAGATTAAGGAGGATACCGAACGTCGAAAGCGTGAACGCGAAGAGCATACGGACAAGCGGCCGCTGAGACCTCCAACCGCGCTGGGGAAGAAGGTGAGCAGGACATGTCGCCCTTGATCAGGACGTCTAACGGACGTTCATTTCCTCGCAGCAGAATTCGGAAGATGACACGACGAAGCGGAAGATCCCTGTGCCCGTGCCGCAGAAACCACCCTCTAAGGAAAAGAAGGATGCCGCGCCACCCCGCCAGATGAAGCCTCCCTCGGGCACGTTAGCGAAGCCAGCATTAAAGTCTGCCCTCAAACAACCTGCTGCTGGTCCCTCTGGTTCGGCCGTTCCCACCACTCCTGCGGCGTCCAAAGCTTCCGCTCCGGCGAAATCCGTCAAACACGTTCCTTCAACGGGCAACCTCAAATCCACCGCCTCCGGCAAGGGCAAGGATAAGGAGCAACCCCAACCCGGCCCGAGCCGTGCCAAGACACCCGCTCCAGCCGCGCAGCCTGAGCCACCGCGCGTCACGTCGGAGAGCATTGAGCTGCCCGACATCAATAGCGAGTACTCGGACTCGGAGGATGAGGACAGACCGAACAGGCGTAACCTGCCCGACTGGGCGAAGAGCCCCGACATCGCGGCGGCACTGCGCCAGCAGAGCGCTATCAACCCTGACGACATTTTCGGACGGATCGGGCCTCTCAGAATGGAGGAAATCTTCCGCACGCGACAGTCACGCTTCCGTGCGCGTACGAGCTCTGCAAACTGGGCTGGCACTGATGAGCTCACGGCGGCGGAGGAGCGCGAGTACGCTCGGCGGATGGGCTTCAAATAGGCGGCGGCCGAACTGCGCAAACCACAGCTGGTTCTGAACTCCGCGTTTCGGGCATTCACGGTTACGTCGATTATGGCCGTAACATTATTATGCATTGTTCGGGAAGTTCTGATCATGACCTTCGGCTTGCACTTCGGGCAAACGGCACGTATACAACGATGGTAATGTGAAGAGGCAAAGTGTGATGCGAAATGCCAAGGAAAGTAGCTACTATACGATCTACTGATAATTATATATTATAGGATAATGATAATCGGGTATAAGAACGTCGTGCAGGATCTCCTACAACCCACGGCGACATTGCCTCTTGTGGCGCTCCCAATCGTCCCTCTGGTAATTGAGGATCATCGATCTGACGTAATAGGAGGACCATAACAATCCGAAACATACCTGGCAGCTGACTGAGCAATAGAAAGCCCCCTATTTCCGGCGTTAGGAGGAGCCCGGCGCAGACTGGGAACAGGGACTTACCTTGCATCCGCCGCAAATGCAGAAGTCGGGAGACCTAAGAAGCGCTCCTGTACACTGTGAGGTTGTGAGGATGCACGCACAGGGGGGATGGTAAGGGGGGTGGCATACGTTGTAGTTGCTACACCGCATGTCGTCGGGTGCGCCAAGCATGCGCAGAGCCTTCGCCTTGAAGACCTCGCGCCTCGCGCGTTGGACCCGGGCGACGTTCTCACGGCTAGTAGCGATCTCTGCGAAGTCACGGATGGCGACGCTGACCTCGAGCGATTTTGTGAACCACTCCTCGGCATCGTCGAGACGACCCATGTGCATGTATGTTTCGCCAAGGCCGTTCGACAGCCGGGCGAAGGTGGGGCTCGAGGAGGGCGTACAGGGGCCGACAAGCTCGAGGGCCTGGTGGAGGAGGCGCTCTGCCTCGCAGTAGCTGCCGCTGGCGTCGAGCTGCCGAGCTTTGGTGCTGAGACTCCGGGCCTCCTCTAGCGCAGACTCGTCCCTAGAGACTGCGGGCTCGGTGAAGCCGAGGGTGGGAGACTCCATGTGGATGTGGATGTGAGGAGTCGAGCACGGAAGCAGAGGGGTCGGAAGGACGAGAGGAGAGTGAGAGGGGGGCGAGAGGAGAGGGAGAGGGACTAGGGAGGAGGAGGGGCGAGGAGTGGAGGGCACATTGCCCTGGGCTGGCTGGCTGGCTGGAATGTTGGGAGTGGGTCGGATATATGTCTTCCGCCACAACCCCTCGATCCCCTAGGAACGGTCACGTGCTGGGGTTTCGCCACCGCGACGCGGAAACAGCACAGCCACATCCGGCGGAACAGGAGACGCCAGGGGCGCGACGGCTCATAGGGCTCATTCCGCCGACACCAGCCAATCAGCGACGGCGTCTGGAGGGGGCCCCTATACGCGTCGACACCGCCCGCTGTCTCTCTCGCCCCTCGTCCAACCTTCGTCGCCCCTTGTCTTGCCTGCAGGGGCTCGGTTCCGCGCGAACCCTGTTGTTGAGGAGGTGCTCACGGTCGGCTCACTGCAGTCCCCAGTGAGGCCACAGCGACGCTCAGCCATGTCGTCGGATATGCGCCGAAAGGCATAAATGGGCCCTCAACTTCGCCGGTAAGTCCCCAGAAACCACACACTCCTCACAAGTTCGCACTTGCCTCCAACTCGTTAACATGTTTTCCAAGGCTACTGTCACATTCGTCCTCCTCTCCCTTGCGGTGGCCTCCTCCGCCGGCCCGGTCCCTGATGGACTTGGGTACCGCATACCCTTCCAGAAGCGTTCCTCTCTGCAGAGCAGAGGTCGTTTCGACCATCACAAAGCCCTCCGTCAGGTCGTTCGTGACCACAAGTGAGTTCTTATGTCTGTACGCACACGATTCCTTTGTTCACGTTGCGTTTAGTAAACACCGGAACAATCTCATCAACCTCCAGAGCAACGTGGGCCGTGAGGCCTTCAACGAGGGTGCCGAGATTCTCCCGTCCATGGGCATGCCGACTTTTGACAAGCGCCAATCCGAGAGTCTTCAGGACGAAGAAGACATCTACTGGGCTGGTAATATCAGTATAGGCACTCCCGGCCAGACGTTCCTCATAGACTTCGACAGTGAGCCGATTTCAGGGCTTCTTTCGTTTAAATATCGTCTAATGTGTCATACTAGCCGGCTCATCTGACCTCTGGGTCCCATCGGCAAACTGTACCGACATGGCTTGCTCGGTCAAGCACAAATACAGTGCCGTCAACTCGTCCACGAGCCAGGAGCGTGATGGTCATTTTTCGCTCACTTATGGCGATGGCTCCGGCGTGTCAGGGCCCATATTCTCCGATACAGGTATGTTGACATTTCTGACATCCAATTCAAGCATTGCTTAACCTATTTTGTGCGACAGTCCAGTTCGGCGGAGCGTCCGTCTCGAAACAGTATTTCTCGCCTATCGAACATCTCTCACAAACGTTCGGGATCGAAGACGATGACGGCGTCCTTGGGCTAGCCTACCCCTCGCTCTCGAGCCTACACCAGTCCCCTTTCATCCAATCTGCGAAGACAGAGGGCGCCATCAAGTCTGCCGAGTTCGGATTCAAGCTCACCGGCGACGGCTCAGAGCTCTACATCGGTGGTACAGACAGCGCTCAATACGACGGTGCGCTTGAGTACCACCCCGTCGTCGGTCACGGCTTCTGGCAGCTCGGAAGCGCAACACTCACCATTGGTTCTACGGTATGCGCCCCTCTACTCCCACAATGCTGAGACTTCGGCGCTGACGGCGAGCCCTATGTAGACCGTGAAGTCAAATATCCGCACCATCATCGATTCGGGCACGACCATTATCTACGGCCCCCCCAAGCAGGTCGAGGCTCTTTACAAAAGCATCCCCGACTCGGCCCTCTTCGATTCGCAGAACGGCTTCTACACCTACCCGTGTGATAACCCGCCTGACAACGTTGCCTTCAACTGGGGCGGCAACAGCTGGACGATTTCCAAGGAGAAGTGAGTAGCATATCGTAGATGGTGTTGCAATTGTAATTAATTGGCCGTCTTTGAAACAGCTTCAACTTCGGCCATGTCGATGACAGCACCTGTATTGGCGCCATCGCGGGCAAGGAGGTGGGCCTCGGCAAGGACGTATGGTTGCTTGGGGATAGGTACGCTCAGTATAAATTACACTGGACAGATCGTGAAGGCTGACTTGGAACCCTCTCTAGCTTCATGAAGAACGTTTACACTGCCTTCTCATTTGAACAGAATGCTGTCGGTTTCGCCCATCTCAAGTAGAGTTACATTTCACTTGAGGAACATATATTATAGGTGCCGGGCACCATCCACGTGTAGTCACAGGTACCATTATCCAGTGTCACAAACAACGAAAAATCGTCCAAACAAATTAGAGTCACCCTTCGAGTGGCGCGCCTACTGTCGCTTAGCAAGTCTACTTGATCCTGTTAAGCTGTGTGAATAGCCTATTATTAGCATGGCATGACAGTAAACAATGTGAAGACACGAACTCTCTGGGTGTTCTTGAAGAGGTGCTCGTCGAGGTTATCAGTCTTACCGGTGATGCGGACGAGACGCTCGTTCTGACTATCGAGCTCGCTGCTCATAGCGCTGCCAAGGGCCTTGAGGCGTTTAGTGACATCCATGATTTCGTCGAGGTTGTCATCAAGTTCATCCTCAAGCGCATCGTCCTCCTCATCCGCCTCGAATTGGTAGCGCTTACGTTGTTCCTTGCGCTGCTGTAGTTGCGCAGCCGTACGGAACCGGCCACTTCCACCACCACCGATACCTTCCTCATCGTCGTCGCCTCGCATGCCGTATGTTGCAGCACGACCGAGGCGGTCCTGGGTATCACGGATGTCCCGCATCGATTTCTCGCGGTTATCGCGTTCCTCCTCGTAACGCGCCTGAATCTTCGCCTCCTGCGCAGCGCGTTTCTTGTCCTTGTTGAACGTAATGACAGGCCGGAAGATCGAGCGGTTGAGCTGCTTCAGTTCGTCCGTCTTGTCCGCCGCGCGCAACGAGTGGCCCTTGGACACGTCAAGATGGCGCTCCGTGTCCGCAAGCCTCTCTGTGAACGATCAGGCGCGCGCCCAGGTGAGCACAGCGTTCACAGCCGCGTGATGCACGCCCGAGGGAAGAGCGGAACGGACGGACACTCACCGGACTGCGAGCCGAGCTTGCTGACCGTGTTTCTCGCCGTCTCCTCCGCCTCGCGCGCCAGGCGGAGGGCGTTGCGGGTCGAGTTGACCGAGTCCTGCTTAAGGTAACGGAGGTCCTGCTTGATACCCTCGACGTCTTCCTCGTTCTCCTCGCCCGGAGGCGGCGTCACGCGCCGCCCGGGCCTACCCCCTACACCGGGGCCGTCGTCAAAGAAGCGGCCGGAGCCACCCTCGCGAGGCTTGTAGCCCGCAAAGAGCTCATTCCTGTCCTGTTCGACATTGCCCTGCCCACGCGAGTAGGCGTCTCCTACGGCGTTCTGGCGGGCGTAGCGGTCGCCGGCAACGTAGCTACTATGTGGCGCGGCGGAGGCATATGGATCGCCATCACGGCTGGCGACGTACGTGGTACTGGTCGAACGCGAGAAATTGCTCGGGGGACGGGGAGAGGTGCTGTTGCCTCGGGAGCCAAAGAGCTCGTTGCGTTTAGCGTCCTGCGACATTGCGGGCTCGACCGGCGGGATCAGGTTTTTCTCTTTGCGCGAGAAGAAAGACATGGCGAAAGGGGTCGAAGGAGATGCAGAGAGGGATCGACGATGGAGGAGAAAACGAGAACGATGGGGGACGGCAAGGGCTGTTGCTGTGCGCTACTGCCACAGCTACACTTAAGTGCCGGACATGTCATCACGTGCAGGCTGTAACAAGCGGTTATAGGCTCAGTGCGGGCTCTTTTCTGGCGGAACATCCTATCGGGATCACAGGAGGCGTTCTAGGCGTCCGAGAAAACGGTAATAAGAAGACGCGAGATATCCCCGCCTTCACACGCACAGAGGATGTAGCGAGAATGAGGTAAAAGACAGTATCAATATAGACTCGTGACCAACCTCCACGGTGCACCGCAATACTATAGTTCACGCAATGCGGAATTTTAGAGGCGTGGGATGGGTTTTACTTGGGGGAATAGCTTGGGCGAGGCGAGTACGGTGCCGTAGACACTCTCCCCGTACCAAGGCGGCTGGTTATGGTAGGTATTCATCCCACTCTCCCCATACCAAGGTGACTGGTTACGAGACTAGTATCGATACAGCAGAGTCGGATACGGCGCGCGCGTCGACTCGCATCACGTCTTGCCTCGTCCCTGTTTGCCGTCCACTTCTTTGCTCTTGCCCACAACCGTGACACCCTTTCCGTTCTTGACGAGGGTCTTGAGCGCGGCCTCCTTTTGCCGCTTTACACCTCCGACACCCTTCGGCCGTCCGAACTTCTGGACGCTCTTGTCAATGGCATCGCGCGCTTTTTTGCTCGCCTTCTTGCGCTTATTCCTTAGCGCACGTTTCTCGACTGGTGTGAGCTCGCTGCGCGCACGCAGATCGCTCGAGACGGGGGCATAAATCTCCTCGGGAGCGAGCATAGTTGAAGTCGCTTTCGCGGTCGGAAGTGCCGACTCCATGGTCGCAGCCGCAACGTTAGAGACGCTGGTGATTGATGCTTTGGGCTAGAAAACAGCTCAATAGTCAGTTGCATGGAGCCACCAACAAGGTAAACTACGTACAGCCTTGGGAGTGAAATGCGCATTGCAAAGAGCATCGAGCTTGCCGCAGATACGCTCCCATAGCTTCTCAATTTCTTGATGCTCTTTCTTCAGTTTGCCATCCCTGTCTTCGCCCGCGACGCTGCCAGACTGGGCGGCCGTGTAATCATCTTCGTATATCTCAGCCAGCGACTGTTTTGACTTGGTGTCTTGCAGTTCGAAGAACCGGGATGGCAGGAAGGGCTTGTCATCCAAAGGCCGTTTCCGCACGACGTCATCGAATTGTCCGTTGAGGATACGTGCCTTAATACGCTCTTCTAAGCCGTGTACGACGTCCTCGGTGATCACGGGCACGGACTTCATGACCCGCTCGAACTCCAAGTCTTCCTCTAGCAAGGAATTCTGAGGTCGGGACCGTGACGTTGCCTCGCCCATTAGTGTCCATTCTTTCTGGCCGACGTTTTCTGCCTCTAGCGCAGCGATCTCATCTCGGATAGCGGCCATGCGCTGTTCGTGCGTCGACAGATCTAAAAAAAATTGTTGGACACAAATGCAAAAGTGACTATGTATCTGCACGCACCTTGCCGCTCTTCGCCCTCGTCATCTGCAAGAAGATCCTCCTTTAACCGCTGTATCGTTGCCAGACCAAAGTCCTCATCTGCCTCCTCCATTGATACCTCTCCACCTTCCTCTTTGTCGTACTCAGCATCCGACATCTCGTCGCCCTCTTCGTCGAGGTACTCATCCCCATCTTCTTCGCTCTCATCGTATGCATATTCTTCATCCTCATCATCCTCCTCTTCCTCGTAGAACATGGTGGAGACGGGAAGATTCTTGCCTTTCGCTTTGATCTTCTTGACTCGGACTTCATCGTTGAACCGTACCTTACTGGTTGACGGGAAGGCTTCCGTGGCTTTCCTTGCCTTCTTCGCCTTCGGCGCAGACACGCCACCCGGAGGGTCGAAGAAATCCTTGTAGAACAGGTCTACAATCTCGAGGTTAGGCATATCGCATGACCAAACGCAGATAATAGACGCACCACCGCCGCTCTCCAGATCCTCCTCGTCGAACTCGACGTCGTCATGCACAGGGGCGAAGAGGTCAACAGACTCGGCATCGTCCTCGTCCTCGTCCTCGTCATCCTTGCTTAGTCGGCCTCGTGAGGAAGTTCTGGCTTCGGCTGCTTCAGTCTCGGCGTTGAACGCTGCCAGGTCGAAGAAGCCATCATCGAGCTCGGGGTGCCCGCCAGGTCTGCGCTTCATCTTAAGCGTCCGTTTTCCACCATTCAAGAAGGACGGCTCGTCGAGTTCTAGCCTTCCGTCGTCGTCATCTTCGTCCGACGGATCCCGCAATTCTTCCACACCCTCGTCAAGCTCCGCATCCTCACCGGTGCTATTTTCTTCGTCATCCCAGTCCTCGTCCTCGTCGTCATCGTCATCGTTGCCACTCTCATCGTCCTCGTCTTCGTCGTCCTCGCTATTCTCTTCGTCGTCCATCTCGAAGTCCATATCCTCCAGCTCCTCAGGGGAGAAGCCCTCGGCGATGAGTGCTTGGCGCATGTCCTCCAGCTGCTTCGTCTGCACTGCTTTCCCGCCTTCTTCGTCTTCCTCGTCTGCATCCTTCAAGTCCCCGTCTAGCGCGTAGTTGAGCATGTCACATACGCCTTGCGCTCGTAACTCCAGCTCCGCCCAGACCTGTTCGTCGCTCATGCCCTCTACGAAAAGCTCCCCGAGTGGGGTCTCCCTCATTAAGGGCACCGTAGGAGACAAGTCTTTGGGTGTATCGCGTTTGCGCTTGCGGCTCTCCGCTGCGGTCGTCTGCGATCGCGTCCGAGGAGCATGGCTCGGGGAGATGGAGGTGAGCAGCTCGTTCACGCGACCGAGTGCATGCTTCTCTGCGTCCAGAGCTATTCCAGAGAGGATCATTAGAGGAACACGTAAAGCCAAAGCTACGGCCACATTTACCTAAGTCGTAGACATATTTTGTTGCATCCAATGCAGCTCGGCGAAGGTCCTCGCTCCCTATAGCCAATGCCTCCGGCTTATCCGCGAGGAGTTTAGACAAAGCTTCGAGCACAGTAGGGAGCTGGAGTTCTTCCGCAGCACCGAATGTCTCTTGTTCCGTGTCGTCCGACATGTTTATCGTTGAAATGAGAGAGGGGCGAGTAAGGAGAATAGTCAATGCGCGAGTCTCTACGCGCCGAGCCTAGGGGCGTGAACGTATTGAGGCGCCGATGCAGTAATTTTGGATCTAGATTGGCGCTGTAATGCTTGCGCATGTTTGGCAAAAGCCTCAGTATATCTGACATACGCGGGCCCGGGCCCTGGTACTCAATACTGTCAGGCATCTTAGCCTCCAACTAACAGAACTCGAACATTCAATGACTGTACAAGCGCGCTGTCTTCGTGGCAACGGTATCAAACACATGGTCCAACAACTGCTCTGTCACATCGCCTTTAAGGCAGAATCGACCACTCCTCCCAGGCCCAAGACGACTTCCTCGCAAAGACTTGGTCCGACGAGTTGGATGCCAACCGGGAGTCCTTTGAACTTTTCAGGGTCATCTGTGGGAGAGCTGAGGACATACGTAACCTCGGAAAGAGGAAATGAAACATACACATGTCGTGGATACCTTTGTCGTCTTCACTCCAAAACTCTTCGCGTTCCAGTTTTACATCAACTTCGGGATCGACTTTGGTGACAGGAATAACCAAAGAAGGATAATCCATTGTGTTCCAGATGATGGTATAGACCGAGGATCTAGAGAACGGTAATCAACAACCATAGGCCGCAGAAGTGTAAGCGCGAAACGAACTTGGTTTGTCCGTGCGGAACGGCCGGATAAGCCGCTACAGGGCAGATGAGACCGTCGATGGGTCTACCAGTACCGGTCTGCTCAGCAGTAGCCTGCCAGTGATCGAGGAGGGCCTTGCGCAAAGCTCGGCGCTCCTTGTTCAATTGCCAGACCTCGTATGCGCTGATATTCTCTCGCTTTACTCTAAACGGAGGAACGTAATCGGGAGCGGCATCGGGGTCCATGCACTGTATCAGGGGTTCGCCAGTCGTCAGGCATGCGGTGTAGTCCTCGCTACCGTCAGCGAGAAATGCGGATCGCTACGAAAATACAGTGAGTTTCGGATGAAGACGTGTATTGACCCCTGGACCTACCGCAATCGCCACGTATTCTGAATGACGGAAGGACTTCCACTCCATCACTGCAAGATTTAAGCTCTCAGCATAGGTTCAGCGTAATAATAATATCCCGCGTACTCGTATGACCTGCAGCTTCAAGGGCCTTCTTCGTCATTTTCAACGCTCGAAGGACAGGCGGGAGGGGTTTCATCGACCCCTCGTCCCACATAATGCCAAAACATAGCTTCTTTCCCCCGCCGAGTGTCTTTAACTCATAGTCATCTTGAGACCACTGCTTCGGGAAGGCGTTCGGGCAGTACCGCCAAGGTTCCGCCTCGAGTACGGAGCGAACAAATGTCGTTACGCCAGACAGAGATGTGCTGAGTGGCCCTATCGAGGATGGCACCGACTCTTGGCCATCCAACGAGTTGACAATACCAAACGTGGGCATGCGATGGCTGGAGGGTTTGAAGCCATACAGACCACAGAAGTATGCGGGGACACGGATGGAGCTAGAATAATCAATAAGCGGATTGCAATCGTTGCACAAAGATGGCGGGAAGAGTATCGTATGCTTACCCTCCAATATCAGAACCGACTCCCAGGACACTTCCGTGCATAGCGATGAGCGCGCTTTCTCCACCGGAGGAGCCGCCAGGTGTGAAATGTCGGTTGTACGGACTCAACGTGCGCCCGAAAACGTTATTCGAGGTCTCACCCCACTGCAGGCACACTAAGAATTCTTGACAGAAATAGCCTGATGACAACTTCTTACCATCAGGGTTTGTGGAACATTGGTCCGCACAAACAGAATCGCACCAGCAGCCACAAGTATATGAACTAATACCGCATCGTCGCCAGCATATTGTCCGATCCATGCGGCGTACCCTATCCGTACATCCATCAGCGACGAACGATGAATGAATACGCCGAGCATTCGATCTTACCCATCGTTGTTTCGAGACCTTTGATCGGGAACTGATCTTTCAGGGAGATTGGAAGGCCATGCAGAGGGCCCACCACTTTGCCATGTTCTTTGAGATACGCGTCAAGTTCTGCAGCACGCTCGAGAGCTTTGTCGATGAAGATTTCCGTGAGGCAATTCACCTATATGCGATGTACATATCAGAGGATGTTTCAAGATGCATAGGACCGTTATCGCGCACCACTTGGTGAGCGACGATAGCTCTCTTGCTGAACGCGGTCGCGACCTCTACAGCCGACCATTCTCCAGAGGCCAGCTTATTGAGCAATTCAGCGACATCGGATGTGTTTGTAATCTCTAGCTCCCGGTTGGACAAGAGGCCGCAAGTGCTGGGGATATCCATTACGTTTGCTTGACTATCCGGTACCGAAGGAATGTGCCATTCCAGAGGGATGGAAGCCTTCTGGCGTGTAAGCTTGTCTGCGACATGCTGTTGCCATTGCGCGATAGTTGAGATCTCAGAGGCCATGGTGGTATCTACAGGTGAAGGTCATGTAGTAGATCAAGCGAGACCGATGAGCACAGAGTTTGAGTGATTGCTCGATAAGCAATGGCACACGGACCGTACTTATTTCGTGTCCGAACTTCACCGACAGGATAACCTGTTGGTATAAGTAGATGGGAGGCTTAGCTAGGCAGATCCCAGTTCAAGCCAAGGCAGTTGTTGGAGGAATGATCTTAAGGAGATGACTCGTGCTTCGTTGGAGTCGACATACTAGAATGATATAGCGGGATATGATACGGCATTTGATTGCGCTATACTCTAAGGGGGTCGAAACCGAGGGAGAAAGCTTCAACAGGAACTGCCTTCTCATGGGACACCAGTACTTACTTGTCCCGCGGGCGGACGGGCAACGTGACCGCGACGCACCCGGTGACGTGAGTGAGAGCGTGTAGTACCGGCAGAGGCTGCAAATGTGCCCGGAGTTGATATAAATTTAGATCGGAAAGGAAATGAAGAGCCTTGTCTATAGTCGTGGGGGAGTTGAGAGGATCTATATTCGATGTTGAACTTGGTATTCACTGTACGCGGATAGGCGCCCGTCCGACTGGGCTGGAACAATGGGGCGCTTATTCTCCGTCTGCCCTCGTTACTCTGGTCAGAGCCGCTCTTTGTTGTCTCCGCTCTCCGTGCCTCTGTCCCTTGTCTGCTATTGTTCTCCGCATGCCGCTTCTCGCCCGCACAGGCATGGCCCGGCGCATTCTCTCAGCCGACTCGATACTTAAGGGCCTCACGGCTCGGAATGCGTCCCCCATTGTCCTAGTCGACGACCCCAGTCCCATCCAACTGCAGGCAGGCTTACATTCTCTAGACTTCACCTTCGGCTCACGACCGCACCGTTCTTCATATTCTCTACGACGTCTGTCGACGCTACCCGGAAGCCTTACTTGCACGTATACCATCCAGCGCCCACCATGATTGCCGGTCTCTCCAAAGCCATCAACCTCTACCTCGCTCCCCTGCTCTCCTTGACGTCGTTCATCCTCATCCTTTTTGCCTATCTGGCTCCCGTCCTCCTGTTCCCCGATCAAGTATCCCTCTTGACGGTGTCACCTTCGACTGCACTTACGCAGTCCAAATCCTCGAGTGACGTTGACGGGCCCTCCGTCTTTCTCGGTGCATTGGGTACGTCCGTCTGATCGTCCCCCGCATATGTTGCTTATTCCAGAATTACAGGATCGTGCGCGCGTTCGTCGCAGGATGGCTCCGTCACCTGCACGGTTCCAACAGTTTCGCCGACTTATGGTACGTTGTCCTTCCGATATCCCCCGACGCTGTGCTCATGTCTCCCAAGACCTCTCCGTCCTACCAGACAATGCGCCCGACCTCCTTTCCGCGCCCACAGCGACGACGCCCGCATTCATCGCCGTCTCCCTAGGCTTCACGATTATCTTCTTCGTCCTCTTCGTTATGACCACTTTTCGGCACAAGATGGGCAAGGCGGGCAACGTGCTTGACAAGCCTGCCGTGCAGCGCACGACAGCTTGGATTGGCCTCCTCGGTTTCCTCATCGGTGAGTAACTAAGCGCACCCAATCTGATGGACCGGCGACTTACCACGCGAGCAGGTATCACGTCGTTCCTCGTCCTCCGTATGTGGTTTGGCAAGGCTGTCGAAGATTTCAACCGCGACATCTCAGAGGCCGGCTCGAGTGGTCCTCAGCTCATCGCCTCTACTAGCAATGGTTTCATCAGTAAGCGTCATAACCTCTAGCTCGTTATGAGCTTGTGTCTCATACTCGTTACAGTGGTCTGGGTAGCGTACGCGTTCTACGCTGTTCCGGTCGTATCCTCTCTTGCAAAGCTACACATCGCTCCCGGCAACGCGTGAGGTACTCAGCAAGATTTTTTTCACCCTCAGTCGTATAGAAACGCGGGAGAGTTTCCAGTACGAACTTTCACGGTGGACATTCTACGGACACTCCATGACCAGCTGCAGGCGCAGCCCTTGCATTCAGTTGTATCGATATATCGCTTTCGGACATCACGCTGGGCATGTATCGTTATACATAGTTGTAGCATATCCATTTTCCTAATGGGACCGGTTTCGAGCATTTGGAATCTGCTCTCCGATACGTCTCCGTGAGTTGCGGAGTAAACTGTTTGAAATGCAGAGAACAACACGTCACAACATACAATACCTAAAATGCGGGCCGAGTTACTCATAGTGACGACGTTTGTTAAACAAACGCGGTACATTTGGTACATCAAAATAACGAAAGCCCAGACAAGCTGAAATAGCACAACCCAGCAGGATGTTCCCACTCCGGGTACCAGACCACCTATTGCCCTGTCCACGCCCCATTTACACCGGCAGGGTTTGTGTGACACTGCTCCCCGCGACGCCCTCGGTCGGCAGCGTAACTTGGAGCGTCTTCGTCTTCGCCGTGCCCCATCCGGCGGGCGCAGTGCCTGAGCCGAGCGTGAACGTGAGCGTGAGGTTGCTCAGCAACTGCGTCGGGTCTGCGACGGTCACCGCCCAGGTGTCCATCCGTATGATCACGTTCGTGCTGCCCGTCGATTGCACTTTGAGCGTTGCCCCACCGGCTTGCGTCGCAGGGATCGTGAATGTGCCCCCGTTCGTCTCCCAAAAGACCCCAAACGCCGTCGGCCCGTGGGCGACGTCGACCGCGGCAGAGATCGAGCCGTCGTTCCGGATCGTGTGTACGTTTGCGCGGGCGGCGGCGGCCTTAGCGGGGAAGTCCGCCGCGGCGACGCCGGGGAGGACGAAGTAGGCGACGTTGGCGGAGACGTCGTCGTGCGCGAGGTACGCGGTGAACATGTCGACTGTCACCGGGGGCTGCGAGGACGCGCCGATCGCTGTCCAATCGCCCGTGCGCGAAGCAGCGGACACAGAGAGCGTGACGGGATCGGTCGCGTTGAACGCGTAACCAACGCCCCCGTGCCAGAGCGTGTCCGGGCTGGAGAAGTTACCGCCAGACGACACGGCGCCGTTGATGAAGATGTCTCCTTCGTGCTTGCGCTGGTCTAGTACGGACAGCACGGGGGCTCCTGAAGTAGACGTGATGCGCGCAACGAACACGAGTTGGACGTCATCGGGCAGGAAGAACCATGTCTTGCGCCAGTTGAGCTCCTTGTTGATCGGGTTCTCGTACCTCATCGCGACCGCACCAAGCGTTCCGTCCGACGCACCGCCAACAAAGGTCTGGGTGCCGGTCTTGCGTGTCATGTCGCACTCGAGTGTAGTCGCACCATAGTCGACGGTGATTCCAGGAATGAGGTTCCAATCCCAGGCGGCGACGATGTCTTCGTACTCGTCGCCATTGATGTGCGTGTACACCGCGCCATCGGCGAGATGGAAACCGAAGTTATTTGCTTCGTCAGTACATTCCGTGTTTTGAGTGCGTTTTGAGTACATGCGAAGAGCGGTGACATATCCTGGTCCCCGTTGGACCTACAGATGCGATGAGACAATATTGTGGGTATAGTGAAGTCAGTAACTTACAGCATAATCATTGGCAAAGAAGATGCGATTCCCAACAAGATTTCCCGAGTTCGCGGTAGTAGTGTTTAGCGAAAGGTTATTGAAAGCATCGAGTATGACATCAGAATCCCAGAGCTGGCCCAAAACCTGCAGTTGTGTGAGATTGGTCTTAATACTGGCTGACGCACTGACGCCATTGAATGAGTGGGTAATTATCGAACAAACTAAACGTCTGACGTACTGGTTATCAATAACAGGGTCGGTCAAAAAGCGACCCAGTACACCCTAATGTCTGGTCAGTAAGGGGTTAGTGGGGGTCGTACTTTCAATCGCACTCACAAAATCCCAGTGAAGGACATCCGTGAAAATATTGCGATAGATCATCCACTGGTCGCCATCGACCAGCGTCTCCAAAGCACTTCTTGCAGCATTTCCAGCCTGGAATTGGGTACCCCCAGCTTCGATTTCAAATGAGAAAAGGTCGTTCTCGCTAAATCCAGTCAAATGTCATCATCCATCCACAACCAAGCGTTGATGTCGTTGCCTATGTGTTCTACTCACTAGTCTTTCCCATAATTGCCGTTGTAGATGATGCCAGTGTGCTGGCCAAAAGAGCCGTCCGCCCTGATACCGTCCGCCTTTGTTGCGTTCTGGATGATGGCGTCCGCGTGTACACGATCGAACGCGGCGCCGACCAGCGTCACATTCTGCGTGAGCAAGCCTTCATCGATGCCGATACTCGCGATGTCGAGCGCGTTCGCACCGGTGATTGCGCTCACGCCGACGATGCCCGTCTGAAACGTTACGAAGCTGCGATCGGTCATCTTGGTGCAATTCCCGAGCTCAGAGGTGCTGAGCGAGTCACCGAGGAGCAAACACACTTCGCCGACGAACGTGGGAATGCCAATGACCTGCAAAGGAATCAATATACCAAAGCGACATGGCAGTGGTATCTCCTAAAACATACGTTTGAAAACCAATTTGTGTTCCACAAACCGGGCGTTCCGCAAGGACATGCATCGGTCCCGCCTTGATCGAGGCACGCGGGGATGGGGAAGTCGTTTGTGAACCAGAAGCCCATCGCCGACGATATTGCTGCGCGGACCTGGTCGCTCTGAACCCATTGTTCAGCATTCTTGAAGCCGCCGTGCCAAGCGGACGAGAAAGTCTCTACAGACGTGGCGTGGTTAGTTGGAGGCGGCTAACGTGAAGCTGTGGTTGAATGATGCACGGATGCGCGACCAATGGGTCTCTGCTTTCCAGTTCGCCGTCGGTGCGTCGCAGCCCGTTGTGTAGTCGACGTCCGGCCATGACCCGTTGGACTGTAGGGTTGACAGCCTGTTCTCCGGTCAGTTACGCTGCATCTCGGTGTGGAAAGTAATCGAACGGACCAGGTGGAGATTGAAGATGCGCCAGTCGTCGCACCGACGATTGTGGCAAATCTACGCTCAGTAACGGTGTCGATATCGTTCGCGTTGGATGCACGGGCTTTGGGCTCGCTTGCGACGGCGGACACCACACTGGGGTGCGCAGCCGAGAACGCCGAGGCAACGAGGGATAGAAGTGCGGGTACCGCGCGAAATTGGTGTGCGCCGACCATTGCTTCCGATGCTGAAAAAAGCAGAGATGCGAGGTAGGCTTGGAGATTGAGGCATCTCTCTCGCCAGCTCTTATATCTCGGAGGCTGGTTGCAGGGAGGATGGGGCTACCGCCCATAATTAGAGAAAGAGCCGGAGACGAAGCAGAGGCCGTCGCGTGTTCAATCAAGCTTCTGTGCTCAATCAGACATACGGCTCCGGTGAGTGGAAGGGCGCGCCGCGTGGGATGGATAGTGCACTCACTATATCGAGGAGTTCGCCGCCTCTGCACCGACAGATGACTTGGCTGAGGTCCCCAACGCGGCAGGCGCGGACGAGGCGGGCAGAGCAATGGCCGTTGCGGACACACAAGGTCCTGCTTCGTGCGAGCGGATGCGGAGAATCGGTCGAAAAAGATGGAGACGGGTGCCGAGGCACATGCTGGCACATGCCTCGCCGGAGAATCTGGCAGAGTCGTGACAGAAGATAAGTCTCCGCACAGCATCACAAGGGCGCGGCCCTCGGCGAAACTGGGCTCTCTCGCCAGCACCAGCACGCAAGCCGACGGTCTCCGTGTCGTCTGAGAAATGCGCCAGGGACGGCGTCGCCAAGGCTAGGGCTTGTTGTAGGTCCATTGTGGTTCACAGTCAACCGGAGTCACCGCTTAGCCATTGCCAATGTAGATCGGAAGCTCCGACCTCCAATACGGGCGCTCGTGGCGAGGACAGACGCCCGGCTGTATTCTCATCGCCATAGCGCGTAGGCACAAGGTGGAGTCAAGAGACAACGCACTGCACCGATTCAATTCACATTGTACAACGGGGCGATGATGCCCCGGAAGCATGATGATTGCGTGATAGCAGCGTACGACATACAACAACACACATCAGAACGCAGCAGGCTGCTCGAAGCCCTGCTGGTAGCCCTCCTGAGGGGGATACGCCGCGGACTCCTCCGGCACGGGCGCGGGCGCAGCCACGACCGCGGGCTCGCGTTGCTCGGAAGTGGGCTCGGCGACAATTTTGTCGAGTGGAGGCTCGAGGATCTGCACGGAATCGGGCAGCGGCTTGCGGGGGCCGAGCTGACCCTCGGGATCCCAGCCCTTCATGCTGCAAGCAGAATATGATGAGGGATGTTCCCGGATAACAAGAGGTCCTCACGCGACTCACATTTTGACCTTGATACCAAGGACACCCTGACGGAGCATGACGTGTCTGACAGCGTAGTCAACAAACTCGACCGCGGGCTGGCCGGAGTGGATCATGAAGCCGTCCGTGAACTTCATCGACTTGGCGCGCGCAGCACGAAGCTTGCCCGAGACGACAACCTCGCAACCCTTAGCACCAGACTCCATAACGAAACGGAGGACACCATAGCAGGCCCTGGTAAAGGGTTTAAGACGTCGGGATATGTAAGGGGAAGCGTCTAGGCGTACCTGCGGACAGCGAGACCACCGAGGAGCTTGTAACGAAGGGACTCGCACTGAGCGACAGCGGAAAGACCACGGTACTGGACCTTCTCAGCGTAAAGCTCCAGGGAGTTGTCCGGGAACTTGAAACGTTTCTGGACGAGCGCGGTGAGCTCGCGGATGCGGCGACCCTTCTCGCCCAAGACCTCCTGGGTATGGGTAGCACGGATGATGATCTTGAAGAGATACGGATTTGCGAAAAATTCTATAGTCACGAAACAGAAACAGATTCTGCTCACCTCGGTGCGAGCGTGGGTGACACGGACGTCGCAGCCGGAGTAACCCTCCTCAGAGAGCTCGCGAGTGAAGAAGTCGTTCAGCTCGGCACGGAAAACACCGTCAGCGACAAACTTGCGTTTCTTACTGATCTGGCTGGCCATATTGAGGGAGTGGCGAAAACTAGAGGGAGCGCCGTGTAAGTGGAGAGTTGAGTGTTATCCGAGGCAAGGATCGTCAATCCACCCAAATCCACCACACGTTCTCGCTCTAAACATCAACCTTACCCGAGCAACAGACTGTCAAAATGGCTCTGATACTCACCTTGGGGGATTGCTCGAGGGTTGTGCCGAAGACGGCTCTTGAGGCTTTGAGGACGCGGGCGAGGGCGAGTGTGAGTAGATGAGTCGAATCTCTGATCGCGTTCTGTTTGCATAAATGGAAGGTGCTACCCACGCGATACGGGCGTCAAATCGTATACAAATTTCGAGCGCGACGGGGTCGGACACGTTTGTAGCCTCTTCCTCATCCTCGACACTATTGTGCGCCACTACGAGCAGGTAGGTCGCGTTCTTTGATCTAGCTAGCTGCCTGCTATGAAGAGTGTTGTATTTTTCAACCATCCTGGCACCTCTTAGTCGATTCGATGCTTCGCATTTGGGCTCACGCCCTGCTTGGCCTCGATGACATGAATGACCTTCTGAGCTTCTCACTCGATGCGATATCATAGAGTCTTTGCTAACCTCAGTTTGCCCTCCCAGAATCCAATACTTCGTAGTCCCACTCGAACAACAACGGAAGGTCTCAGTGCTAGATTGTGTATAAATATCAGGGCGTCGTGCTTGTATCTCTATGCCAGATGATTGAATGGAAGCCGTACCTTCGTTTCGAACTTGTCGTATACATACCGAAGCTGAACCGAAAGCTCGCAACACACACACGAAGAAGCGCGTATTCGCCAGCGCAAGTGAGTACCGGCTCAGTACCCGTCACATTGCCTTCATGAACTGTACATATTCAATCGAAGCCACGACATGGCTCCATAGGTTTAAACAACTGTAGACAGCCTGAGTACAGTTTCGGGCCTACCAGCTACGCTCAGGCGAACCGAACATCTCGAAATTTTCTCGACCCGCTTTGTCGACGTGGAAGCTAATTTGAGCCCGCCAAATACACAACACCCAGCAAGAATCATTACCCAGGCCGACCATTAGACCAGTTGACGACGCAGGTGCAATGATAACGCTCGAGGTCTACCGTCTCGCAACCGTGCATCATCAGGTGCCCTCACGCCCTGCCATGTCGCCGGGGCATGTGAAACAGACGTTCCGATATAGCCTTGTACAGCCGTCTTCTTCCCACTTCCCATGGACGAGCTAAATCGTTATCAGACGCTATATAATGGACGTTCTCACCCCAAACTTCCCCCAACTCACCATGGCATTCGCCACTGACACTGACAAGTGGAAGTTGCTGGTCGCAGATAAGCGGCGCCGGCAGCAGGCTAATATTCCCCCGGAATGGGTGCTCAAGTCACCTCCTGCAGCTCATGTCATTGACGTCAGGGCGTTCCCAGATACCAACGAATGCGGGCTTCTCACACAACGCGAAGTGATGATAACGAACACTACCGACGTTGATCTCCTCCTGCGCAAGCTCACCTCCGCAGAATGGTCTGCTGTGGAGGTAACGACTGCTTTCTACAAGCGAGCCATCGTTGCGCACCAACTGGTATGCGCCTCCAAACGCTTCACTGAAACGTTGCGTATGCTGAAATCTGATCAAATGACCATAGGTCAACTGCCTCACCGAGATTTTCGTTGAGCGTGCCTTAGCACGCGCCCGAGAGCTCGATGACCATCTGAAAAGAACTGGCCAAATCGCGGGGCCCCTTCATGGTCTACCGATATCGCTGAAAGATCAGATCCCTGTAAAGGGTCTGGAATGCACAATGGGTACACTCTGGTGTCGATTCTAGTGGTTCGAGTCACCAATTCACTATTATAGGGTATGCTTCCTGGATCGGCAAGTACTCTGAGGACGACGCCGTGATGACCAAGATACTGTACGCCTGTGGGGCAGTACCATTCGTCATGACCAATGTTCCCCAGACTTTATTGGTATGGAGTTGAGAAAGTCTGATATTGCATTTTTCCAACCATAGTCTCATTGTAGTGGTCGGAGACGTACAACCTGGTATACGGGCGTACCTCCAACCCAGCGAATCGAACACTTACTTCTGGCGGTTCGTCCGGTGGGGAAGGCGCTCTGATCGGCATGAAGGGCAGCCCACTCGGGATTGGCTCTGACTTGGGAGGGTGCGTCCAAGCTTTATCAGCTGCTCGTGAACTCACGTCGTGCCGCACAGGTCTGTCCGATACCCAAGCTCCTTTAACGGCCTTTATGGCCTTCGCCCATCAAGCCATCGCATCCCCTATGCTGGCTGTGTCAACAGCCTTGAAGGCCAGGATTCCTCCCCATCGTCGCTCAGCCCTATTTCGGGTAGCCTGTCCGGTCTCCGATCCTTCATGAAGGCGATTATCGGGCGCGAGCCATGGAAGCTTGACCCGCTGGTCATACGCAAGCCGTGGGACGAGGACGCGTATCAGCTGGTCGAGCATGGTCGCGGGAGGCAACTCTGTTTCGCCCTCCAGGAGGACGATGGGATCGTGCTCCCCCACCCACCTGTACAGCGGGCACTCAGGATGACAAAGGCTGCGCTAGAGGCCGCGGGGCACAAAGGCGAGCATTGGCTATCACGAGTGATCTACATGAGTGCTCATGAATCGTGCAGTCGTGCCATGGAAACCCTTCAAGCATCAGGAGATCTATGACAATCTGGTAGACAAAGATCTTCCTCACCTTTGTAGGGTCGTCCTATTGATAGCGATACCACCTCTACAGGCTCAAATCTGGATGGCTGGTGCACTCGATGATATCGGCGCTGTGACTTCTGCGACCGGCGAGCCCCGTCTAGCTTCTATGGCTACTGAATCCGCCGCTGCGATCGATACTGGCGTCCACTACTCCTCTACTATTTCCGCGTACGAGCTCTGGCAGATTCAGAAGCAACGCATCACCCTTCGCGAGGAGTACCTGGCGCTTTGGCGTGGCTCTGTGGCCAACACTGGTACCGGACGGCCGATCGACGCACTCATCCTACCCGTTGCGCCGTTCGCTGCACCCCCGCACGGGAAGACGATGTATGTCTTCGACCCACTTCGTCACTTGTTGATGATGTATATTGAGCGCTTGCCAGAATCTCGACATACACTATGGCCTGGAGTATGTTGAATTACCCGGCTTGCGCTTTCCCCGTGACCACGGTCGATCCCGTCCAGGATCCGGTGCAATCGAGAACCGAATTCATTAGTGACAGCGACCAAAAGAACTATATGTTATGTACGTCGACATAACCCAATGCCTAACGGCTGTACTTCATGATGAGGCCTGTTTTTAGACCATCCCGACATATTCAAGAACGCCCCTGTTGGGCTGCAGCTAGTTGGGCAAACTTTGGAGGAAGAGGCTGTTCTTGCTATGACCGAGATTGTAGACGCAGCTCTCAAACTTCAGGCGAATGGCTATGGAAATCTGTGGAAACAGAGCTCGCTGTAGCGGTTTCCACGTAAACTGTGTGATATCACATGATGCACATCCTTGAACGTGTACGAGTATAGACGAGATCCGAGAAATGAAACAACTGGCTCACGCGCGCGCCTCATTGACGAAGATAGCGGCTCCTCCCATCCCACTGCCAATGCACATGCTTGTACACAGTAGTTCGGCGTCCCTTCGGCGAAGCTCAGCAAGCCCGGTAACTACCTGACGTGTCCCGGCTGGGAATACAGTTCATCAGCTTACATCTCACTTTCGGAGTCTATGCAAATAACTCACTCATACCGAGAGGATGGGTGAGAGCAATCGAGCCCCCGCTAGCCATACGTGTAAGCAATATGGTGTACAATCAATCACTCTGGACTCACTTGGGGTTGATCTTTTCAATAGGGATCTGCAGCTGCTCGACACAGTAGGCGAATTGGGAAGCAAATGCTTCATTCACCTGCAACAGGTACATTAACACCTAGCGAGACACGCCTAATCATATCCTACTTACCTCCCATACGTCAATGTCTTCTTTGGAAAGACCGGCCTTTGCAAGAACCTTGGGGATTGCGATGGCAGGAGAAATGCCCATGTATCGTGGCTCCACGCCTGGTTTGATCTGCGTCAGTCCTCAATAATCGTACGGCAAGAACATCGCACGCACCTACGAAGGCGCTCGTGATGTACTTGCCAAGAACTTCCCAACCTTCCCTGTTTGCGCGTTCACGGGTTGTGAGGAAGCAGAGAGCTGCGCCGTCGCCAACACCACTGGCATTACCCGCAGTTGTCGATCCGTTTTCAGCGAATACGGGCTTCAGCTTAGCTAGTGACTCAAGCGTAACTCCCGGTCGCACGGTGTCATCAACGGAGATGATAGCGCCGCGTATCTCAATGGGGATGATTTCTTCCGAGAAGATTCCAGACTTAATAGCCTAGGAAGCATATCTTGAAAACCTCCCCGAGCACCTAGAGACATGGAACACGTACTTTTGCCGCCCGAGTATGTGATATGAAAGCATATTCGTCCTGTTTCTCGCGAGATACATTGAAAGCTTCAGCAACCTGCTCAGATGTCCATCCCATTGGCTTCAATGTGGCATAATTTCAGCGCGGTTAAAAAGCTCAGGACACATCGACTGTGACGGACCTGCACACAGTCGTGAGACTGAGCATTCTGTGAAACAGAGGGTACTACTTCCGGGGTAGGTCGAGGACTGACCATGTCACGAGTGTTCCTCAGTTTCCATACAAGAGAATGAGTGTGAAGTAAGCTCACTTCAATGACATACTCTCCACGCCGACTGCCACGCCCAAGTTGATCTGCTGCGCTTTAATTGAGTTCGCGATGGTTACAATGGACTGCAGCCCGGATGAACATAGTCGATTGACTGTAGATATGGGGACATCGACTGGAACACCGGCGGCTATAGCAGCTGCTCGCGAAACATACAGCGGAGAAGGCGGATGGCACGTCCCTAGAACCAGTCCAATTAGACGTGTCCGTTTCAGTGAAGCGGTACTAGCGCACCAACACAAATATCTTCGAGCAACGTGGGGTTGAGTTTGGTCTTCTCAAAGCTGGCCTGATGAGACCGGTACATCAGGCGAGGTTCGTTCAGCTGTCTACCGTGCTCGTACTTTGAATAACGCGTGTAATAGCTCGTCCACCGGGACATCCTTGAGCTGGCCCTTCTTCGCTCTTCCTAGCGCGGTCCGCTTGGCAAAAGTGATGACAACGTCGTCCGGATGCTTCGTGAGGATCTCTGTGCGCCCCCTGAGCTGAGTGGCGTATGCGCGGGCCAAGAGGGGTCCTACGTGGCGAGAGGCTAGCTTGGAGAGCATCATGGTGGATGGGGTCTGTCGGTGAAATAGCACATGAAATAGTGGTGAGGAGGCGCAGGTGCGTGTGTCATGACCTCGAGAGGGATTACTGCATTCCGGGTGAGCTTCCCCACACTCGCCCAGTCGGAGACCGACGCACGGCGGTAGATCCGTTCGCCCGATCCCCATGACGCGTACACATGACCCCAGAAGTCTCTCAGGCCCGTGTCCACACTTCGAGTGTCTCTGGAGTGTCGCCAACAGATAAACGTGCCGCGATCCATGGAGGTAAACAGTCCGCATATAACGAGACCAATGCGCTGAAGTATATACACAACGGATCACTAGGGTGATATCCTGACATCAGAAACGGGCAACCAAAGTAAGTACAACAGATAGCAGAGCAGATAGACAGCAATAGATACAAAACATCCGACATCAAGCAGGACTCTTCTTATCAAGGTTCGTTCACGGGAGAGCTTCTCAATATAGCACTCTAGCTCGTCTCAGGAGTGACAGTGCTCAGCGATACCTAATCCTCAGTTTCGGTAGCAGGATCTTCGCCTTCTCCGGCAGAGTTAGTTTCAGCCGTGGCATCATCTTCAACATCACCAGTGGTCAGCCGCGGCTGGTTGGGAAGACGCTATAGATTGGGCTGGGTAAGTGCTCCAATCATCGCACGAGCCTAGGGTGTGGACACCCACCTTCAGGGCGAACTTGCAGACAAGATAGCCTTTGTCGTTCATGCCCGGCTCCTGCCACGCCTGGAAACGGGTTAGGCTAGAGTTTCCTTACTAGATTATCTAGCTCCGACCTTCTCAACAGTGTATAACCCATCATATCTGTAACCTTCGGCCGGTGCGTACGGCGAATCCAGCTTGTACCCCCGGATAACGCGCACAGGCTTCCTCGTAACAACCGATCTCTACACGAATCAATAAGCCAGTTGGAGGTTTAAGAGGTTAAACAAAGCAAAGCTCACCTGTAACGCTGCATTGAATGGATTGTCAAAGGTCTGGTCGCAACTCTGAGGGGCTGTCCGTAGCTGCAAGATGGCCATTAGAATGATAGGCTCGCTTCAACGAAGAAATACGTACATTTTTCGGATTCTGTTTCGTTCCTTTCAGATCACGGCCGCCTGTTACATGGGATGATTACACCACGAGGGGTTCCAATGCGATAACGACACTACCTGAGCCAGTGAAGGTGCTAGAAGGATAGCTGGTTAGTGTAATTCGGATGCACTTACGTGGCACTTACAAGCCATTGCCAAGATCTACATCGTCCTCATACCCACCTGAGAGTGCTATGGAGTACGCGCCATCAGGCCCTGAGGAAATGCCAGCCACCCATGGTCTAGACGTGCAGGCATTGGTCTCGTATTACATGACCCAGTTTTGTTCATACTCACGCATGGACGGCATCTGTACTACATGCTTGTCTGTGGAAGACTTGAGACACACGAAATCACGAATCATGGCAAAATAAAACGTACCTAGTTTCCCACCAAGATCCAACGGGAACTCCGGGGATAGAACCATATGTCTTCCTAACGACATCCCCGATGGTCAGGCCACACACGCTGGTTTGAAACAAGACATGCTCACGGATCGTGCTTCCTCCTCATCAGATCCCTTGGTGCACTCTCCATCTCTGCACGCCTCGCTGCGTGACTGACAATGCGCGG
This sequence comes from Grammothele lineata, assembly GCA_002150815.3. NCBI lineage: Eukaryota > Fungi > Basidiomycota > Agaricomycetes > Polyporales > Polyporaceae > Grammothele > Grammothele lineata. The sequence goes on along the minus strand of NDFF03000382.1, from coordinate 53,784 downwards.
GAGCCCACGAGTTGCGGCGGCCGCGGTGTCCCCGTCGTCTTTGTAGCTGGTCTCCTTACCTTTGTTCCTCGCGCTCCGTCGCAGGCCCGCCGACTCTCCAGCCAATATCTCGACCTTCGCCATCTTCTTCGGGCGGTCCTCGGTATCTTTAGCAGTTGGCTCGTCTCCAGCGGCATCCTCGCCCTCGCGGGGTGCGCCACGCTTCTTAGAGGGATCAGGTCTGGCCTTGCGTATCGCTTTTTTCATCTGTTTTTTCGAGACAATGTCGTTAATGCCGAGACCGGCCAGAACAGCCTTGTTCTTGGCAATATTTTCCCAACGTTCTAACTCCCACTGTGTCGGCATGGTGAGGCGTCAGTACTGGGTGGCGGGATAGAGGACGAGATCAAGTTGAGGGCAAGAGCTAGCTGGCGCCGCCACCAATTCGAGCGCGACTCGCGTCGGCTTAAACACGTGATCGTGTCTGATATTGCCTCCGAGTCAGGACTCAGGACTGCAACTTTCTCTACTAGTCTTTGTTGGCACAAGGAGCTCGCTACGCAATCTGATCCTAGGGGCTATCATGTCATAATCAGGACAGCATTAGGTAGCTTGTTGGAAGATGTTGCTGGGATGCTTACCGTGACGGTATAAGTGATAGGCTCCATATTCAAGATTTTTATTGTTCTCTGCACAAGCGCCCATGTTCAAGCAGGTGGTCTGTCGTCGCGAACGATAGTCAGCCATCTACGACCTCACGAAATGTGCTCAAAAGCGATATCATGGTGCATTGAGCATCTGAGACCAAGATTTTGCGAAAAAATCTCTCAAAAACGAAGAATTACGCGAGATATGCCAGGATGAGTGCGAAATGGAGTGCCTCGTTTCGCACGTTGAATTAGGCGCCCAGAAGAGCCCCCTGGAGGCCCCTAGTCACTGAATGCTCGCTTCGCTCGCAACTAGTTACCGTTAGCACAGCCTGAGAGAGCTCGCTACGCAGTCCGATTCGGCGTGGACACACGATAATCGAGAGTGTTGTAATTCCCTGGTCTCTTGACCTAACTATATTTTACTGCGACCGTTTCGGAGGCAAGACCACTGATCACCTACTACCGATTGTTGAACGTTCAGAGCTTACGTTCACACAGCGTAGAGCTACATCAAAACATCTTTTCTGTTCCTGTGTGCTTAGCTAGTCTCTTGATAAGGTGCAGAGTCCGCGTTGAGCATACTTTAGTTCAAGGAGGCGATTCGACCACTTTTGAGGTAGGCGCCGATAGATTGAACATGCCTGATACTCCCGCATTTCGGGTCAAATCTTCACAAAACTTCGTCTCATAGTGCACACATACATATTCATCTCTTTCATCTGTTTTGGTGCTCTTAGATGCGGAAGTGCAGTCTGATATAGAGATGGTATTTATAGGTATGGCCCTCCGGGCAGACCTGGACACTTGTATCTGCTTACTCAATTTGCTGAGCAAGCACACTGAGAGGGTGCTCAGTTCTGCTCGAGGACGGACATTCTGGTAGTATGCTTCTACTTTACAGCCTTGTTGAGGTTCTTGGTTGGCCTGCCCCAGCCATGTTAGCCCTCGCGCTTCGCGCTCGAGCTAACATGGCGCTGGGGACAGGCCACTTGATTAAGACTTCGGGGACTCTGGCATAATATCGGTCAAGCACTCCAGCATAACGTGCCCCGCGCCTCTGGCGCCGTGACTATTGGAAGGATTTATCCCAGCCGTGGTACACCAAAATGCTGGAATCATGCCTCGTAGTGAAAGTAATGATGATGCTGCTAGTCGGTGGGCTGGTCCGTGCTCAGCAAAGTTAGGCCTCATACTTCGTACTCGAACCAACATCGCTGAACGTCAGTCTGCACCTGTAAGGCCTAATCAAATGACTACAGGTGGCTGCTCGCGGATCGGATCCAAGGCCTTAGGCGGATCTTCTCACCGTACCGATGCCCCGGCTTTATTCTACGCACATCATGGACCAAAGACTTTTGGAGGCTATACTTGACCTCCATTCCCTATGAGCTGAAACCAGCGCTGAAATGCACGAGCTTCTATCCATGCCCGTTGACACGATGCAAAGATGAAGTTCCGAGCAAAACTACATGTGACCCATAGACGGTTGATGGAGATTCCATATTTGGATATCACATAAGCACCAAACGCCCAGTTGCCGGCGGTATGTCGATACTGGTCCTAGACATTTGCCTTATTGGAACGCCATGTGTCAGATTGATTCAAAGATTCGTCAATTCGACCCCTCCGAGACCTGAACACTGAAGTGTCCAGGAATAGAACCTATATATGGTATGTAGCGGTAGTTTGTTCGTGTTTGGCCAGCCTGCCCGCCCCCTAGACACAGAATGCTCGCTTCGCTCGCAACTATAGAAGAGAGGGAGATCTCAAAGATAGATTAATATGCGGCATCATACAGGCTATATATTCCACTATATTGTTACTAGATCATAACAAGACCATCCCAAGAGCTCAGCGCTCAGTGCTCAACGACGCAAAGCCTAGTCTGCTCGCCCTTGAGAACTAGCTGTACCCTGCTTGTGTAAAGCCGAGGAAGCTCTGCTGTTGGAATCCCTGAGGCGATAAAGGGTGCGCGTTGACACCCTCATATATGGGTATGCGGAAGCCATGCACTTCAAAGGGACTCGCAAGAGGCGACAGCTGGGGTTCAACATGAGGAAGGGCATTACTAGACCCTACGTAGGGGCTCCCGGCGGACGACGGGCTGTCCCTACCATCCTGTGGATCGTGCATATTCCCTGCGTAAAAGATGTCAGCGTGACGCCGGCACCTATCGAAGGACACAGACTCACTCCCAATAAACTTGCATTTGCCCTGTTTGCGGAACACGCACCTGGGCCCTTTGGGACAGAAGTGGTTCATAATGCAGTTCTCGCCGAGTGCACACCTGTTTCCTGGGATTGTATGGGCGATTCAGTAGTTTTCCTTAGAATATTGTGAGAACAATCGCGGCCTACCGTTATTGATAGCAGGGCATGGCCATCTCTTCGCATTCACGCGCAACTCTGCTACTTGCTCAGGGGTGAGAGGGTAGTTGTGCTCGTACTTGCAGTGATCACCGTTATTGCATCTAGCCAAATAATGGAAATTGCATGGCGGAGGTCTCTCTATGCAAATGTCAATCGCGAGGGGATTGCGCAAAATACTACGCAACGCACGCTTATGAAGAGGCTACACGCGCGATTGGTGCATGAGCAAGATGGATACAAGATCAACTGAGAGTGGAAAGCACCTGGCTGAGATCGAGTTGGCGAGATCGCCCGACGGGCACCACAGGCGATGCACCACTGGCATCCGGCGCCGATGCTTTCACCAAACGCACTTTCTCGTGCTCCTGCGGTTGCACAGAAGCCGGATTTGGTTTCGGTGAATTATTTGACTTAGGGGTGCTCGTCGCCGTGTTAGACGATGCGCCAGCCGTTTGTGCGGCAACTTTCTTTGATCCCGGGTTGGTATGGAGTTTCTTCTGGATAAAAACGCCCTCGATCTCCAGCTGCGGCAGACTGAGGCTGTTGATCTCGTGGGCGAGGTCTTTGTAACCCTTGAGCAGAATGACCTTATCTAGAAGGCCTTCGTTCTGCAGCAGGGTGAGCGTTGAGGTATACCCGTTGTCATGCGCGCCGCCGAAGAAGACCTTGACGGTCTGGGGGAAGCGGGTGAAGACACGGAGACACTCTAATTCCAATCCAAAGATATGTCACACGACCGCCCACACAACGAGGTTGGCTGAATGACACACCTTTGATCTTCGAGTCTGCAGCCTCTTTGCCGTTTCCAACGTCGACGATGGAGAAGAGCGGAGATGCCTGGTTGAAACCGAGCACGAATGCCTCAAACTGCTCTGCAGTGCAGACGGCGTTGCTCGTGAGCGTGTCAAGCAACCCAGACTTGTTGCAGTAAATCGTCAACCACAGCTGCGACCGCGCGGGAATCGACGCGTCGGAGGGATCGAGCGAAGTGAGGTGATCGGTAAGGCCCTTAAAGAGTTGTGAGGCAGCGAGCCGACCGCCGGCTTGACCTTGCTGAATGAAGTCAGCGGAGAATATGTTTCCATCTCCATCAATGAGGCAGACGATCAACGGATTGTCCTCCTATGAGTGCGAATGTAGTGGGGGAAAGGTCGGCACAATAGTACGATGAAAAAGGAGACTGTCGAGCGCACCTTTAAAGCCCCAATATTCCTCTCAAGCTGTCGGACGTTCTTTGTAAGAGCCTTGCACTGGAGATCTGACGTCCTTTGGGCTGCTTTCCACACTGCGACCTCCCGTTCGAGCTCCTCTACCCTAGTCTCGAGGAAGGCATTTTTGGCAAAGGTCCTCTCAAAAAGGGCTGTATACATCGGGAATCACCCATGGTAAGCAACACGTAAGGGCTGCAGCTGCCAAAAGTCTTCACACCTGTTTGTTCTTCTAGAAGGCGTTTCCTGAGAGTGGCTCGCTAAGACGAATGGATGGTAGCTACGAAGACAGGCTGCTCACCAGACTGCGAGGTCGGAGGGAGTCGTTATGTTTTCGTCATCCATGACCTCGCTGGTCATGGTCAAATGTTCAGACAGTTATGCTGATAGCGAGGGATGTGGCGGGGGCTTTCACATGAGGTGTGCGCGAGTCAAGGTTCCGATTCTTTCATAGAATCGGTAATCTATATCGCAGGGAGGACTTTCGGACACGCTGCGGCCCCACTGCAGCACCGACCACAATAGAATCGGCTGACAGATCTAAGCGCTCGATTCCGCGAATCTACACTGACAATGACCCAAGACGCTTGACCTGGTCGGCTGTGTCGCTTGGCTCCTTCACACAACGTCCGTGAGGACAAATCGTGCGGACAGACGACGATGCGATGCGATAACCACTAGTGTACACAAGAAAAGTGAGAGCCGAAGACTCCCTCACTGGTGAATGCCTTTCCTTAAAGCTCCCCAGTTCCCGCCAGTGAGCGGTCTGCTAGCTGTCTGCCACGGTGCGTGCCGCCCGCAAAAAAGCCTCCCTAACCTCATTATCCCCGAACGAGCCCCCATTGCCGACACCTCGTCTACTCTTTTTCCACATCCTCCACACGCCTTCTAATGTCATCCTGAGCTCGGCTTCGTCCTCGTCCTCAGCTGGAACATGGACAGAAGTTTTGTCATCTGAAAGCGAAGTTGTAGCGGATGACTGAGCGTCCGCCATATCCATGTCCATCCCGCGTAAGCCGAGAGCCGACGAATCCGAGTCCGAGTCATTGCTCCCACCCATGGTAGGCGAGCTGAGTACATCGTCTCTGTCGAAGAAGCCGCCCGGGGCGGCGCTCGGGAGCGGGCTCTCCCGCGGGGTTATGGTGGAGAGCAAATGGGCTAACGCGGTCGGAGAAGCCGGGTCCCATCTTGAGTTGCTTCTAGGTCGAGGAAGGATCGACGGCGGGATTGACAGGGGTGCGTCGTAGCTTGCTTCGTAAGGGTGTTCTGGGAGTGCTACAGATACGTCCCCTGCCTCAGCAGAATCCATTTGCGACTGCGGTAACTTTCGGCGATTCTGAGGTATGGGTGACGGTATCGTAGAGTCGGCCGTTCCTGAGTACAGTTCGCGTTAGAAAGGAAGGATTCATACGTGTAAGCCTTAGCTCACCGTGTACAGAGGAATACTGCGCCCAATAGGCATCCTCTGAGGAGGCGGGTTCCTTGTTTGGAGCAGGCATACCATCGCTGTACGCGCTGTCACCGACGTCGGTCGAGCCGTATGCATTCCAATAATCGTCGTCGTCGCCATCTTCAGGTATATCCACGCCGTAGTTGGGTAAGAAGGATGGGACGGGCCGTGACTGAACAGGGAAAGGATTCGGTGGCGGCACTAGCACATCCTCTAGAATGGTTCGACTGCCTGGTGGAAATGGCATGAGGTTGACGTCGTGGTATCTCCACTCTCCTGCTTCGTCCCATTGTAGGACCACACGAGGGCCTTCGCCTTCGCCACTGGAGAGATCTACATGGGCGTAAAAGTCTTCGCCATCGAATGAATATTGAAGGGGGTAGACTACAGGATAATCGTCGTCGACGGGCTTTGCGCAGGATTCGAGAAGCTCAAGGACATGTGCCTTGCTAGCCTCGGGCAAAGAAGGCCAGCAGAGGTATTCGTCCGGGGAATCTGGGGTAAGGCCGAGAAAATGATGGCGTTGTAGGAGAGGTTTGGAGAGGAGATGGGGAGGGATCGGAGCAGTCAACTGGGACGGCGGTGAGATGTACTGAAGGAGGACGTGCAAGACATTGGGCGAGAGGGGTGAGGGCGACATTGGAGGTAGTAGAGGGAAGGGGAGACGTACGAAGACCTGCGGACAGTTGAGGCCAGGTGATTTTGAGAAGAGTCTGAGGGAAATACCCCGGAAAGCGGCAGTGCGGGGTCGACGCCGCCCCGCCGCCCCGGAGACCGTGGAGTAGACAGTCGATGGGTCTCATTCGATTAGCGCCTTACGGGCGCCTCGTGTCACGGATACCCCAAATTGAGACTCAATGACATCTTGTGACTTCGCCGATTGCATCACGCATCGGAGGCATCGCCAGCGCTGCAGTGTGGCTCCTCGCGCGACACACGCGACATGCGAGCCTCCCTCAACGAGCTTGAGGGGGCGACGCTCTCCTCAGAGATGTGCGACTCCCGCGCACTCATGTCACTACCAATCGTATCTCTAGGACACATTGGCGCTATGTCGAGGCGAGTGCAATGGAGGGACTATGTGCTGGGACGGAGGAGAGCACTGACACGAGCTGCTAGCAGTGCCGCGATGCTTGAAGCTACGTCGCGTTGTATTCAGCACGACCCGCCTTGCAACAACGCACGAATTAATCAGCTCCCTTCAGTTAGTGCGCAAATACACTGACTGAACTAGGACGTCTTGTGGTCCCGTCCCTTCGAGCGTCAGTACATCCATAGCGCGGGATATCCACATCTCGAGTCTGGCAGCCAGGGAGTCGTGCTCAGTACACGGGCAACCCCCTTATTCTAGCGTGCTCACTAGCTAGCTGCAATAGTTTGAACCCACACTGCTCGAAAGGGATAGCTTGGGGATAGCCATTTTACCCGCCAATATCTATGAAGGTTGCTCTGCACATGAAGTTATTGAATGTATAGTAGTCATGCGCGAGCTCGCGCACTCGCGTCGGAAACCCCATGTCTCAGTCCGCGCCATCACGATAGCCTTTGCAAGTCCAGGAAATGTACTTATCACGTAAGCTAGTACGCCTAGACCTAATAACTTGTCTCCACACTGGTTTCACTGTTGTTCACGCTCGCTGCTGACTTGAGAGTTCATTACTAGGAAGCCATTTCTACTACTAACACAACAACGCTCGCCGCGAAGGCGAACCTCGCAGTACAGTCGCGCGCGAGGACCACCGCGCGACCCGCCGCTAAGATGATCGCGCCTGGCGCGTGCCCAGGTATACCCGAAAGGGAGTCACGGTGATGTGACGTTGGGCGCCAATCGAACCGGACCCATCGACCATACTCTCGAGACCGTGGGCACGCACCCAAGCGCCCGTTGCGCGTTCCTCTTGTCTCTCGGCGTCTATGGCGCCAAGTGCGCACTCCTCCTGCGACGTCTCCGGCCTCCAGTGCCTCAGCCAACGCTGTCCCCCATACGACCTCTGCCCTCGCCCCCATATCATACGCCGACATGCGTTGTGTATACCTTCTCGCTCCCTTCCTCTTCCCTTTCCTTGCTCTGGCCCAGGTGAGTATCCTGTTCCTTTATACCGTGTCCGGTCTTAATTCCGCTCTGTCTCCAGTCCTCCAACAGCTCGGCCGCGGCGACGTCTTCCTCCTCCTCGGCAAGTGCGAGCGGCAGCTCCAACTCGACCGCTACTAGCTCAGGAGCCAGCGCCTCAGGGAACAGCACGGCATCTGCTACGCCCTCCGTCACCGTGCAGACATCCATCATCACAACCGTTGCCCTCGGCTCCGACCGCTCCCTCCACACTCTGACGTCCACGCAGCTCATCACGAGCACAATAGCGGGTGCGTCGACCACCGGAGGAAGCGGCAGCACCAGTGCGAGCTCCAGTACGTCCTCGGTACCCCCTACAACCGCTCCCGCAAGCATCAATGGTGGTGGGAACCTTTCGGGCGGCGCTCCCAGCCCCGGTGCGAGTGCCACTGGGGGAGTCCTCGGCCCAGACGATGGCTACATTGCGGCAGCTATGGCAAACCAAGCCAGTCTGTTCCTCGTTCTGGCGGGCACTGTCGTTGTGGGTGCGGGTATGGCCGCTATGTAGGAGCGTGCCGGGTTGATTGGTGACCAGGCTGGGTTGGGTCGCTGCACAGACGGACATCTCATATTCCCGCACATTCGCATTACATGGACTTCTCGTATGACCCTCACGGACTTTCTTGACATTGTATGTGCGTGTTTGGACCACACGGCTGTGCGTGCGCGGGCTTGTTTCCTTGGTTTGAGCACAAGACCGGTCGTTCGTTTGGCCACTACTTACCTAGCTTACGCATATGTAGACCGGATAATGACACTCACAGTGATACCTGAAAACTTTCTAGCGAATCTGAAAGTGTGTGTATACCCCAGATGAGGTGTTGAGTTTAGCGAATATCGCATCAGACGAAACTTTTCCCATCCCGAGAAGTTCGGGGCTTGGGCATCTTTGCCTTCATTTGATGCACAGAAATCTGGTTTTCCGCAGCTTCGCCCAACACCTCCCTGTTCGCCCTCATCTTGCAGCTTTTCTCTCAGCTCGAACTTCTCATATAAAAAACTGCACTTACCAGACACTCATACCATTCCGCATCCAGTCGATGGCTGAGGAGCAACCTGCCAAGAAGATGCGCTTGGACGTGCCGAAAGTATGCATGTGTTCCTCGCCATCAGCATCTCTATTCCTTAAGACTCCCCCAGGTTATCGGGACACATAACGGCACGTTCCACTGCGACGAGGCTCTCGCTGTCTTCCTTCTCAAGACGACAGCAGTCTACAAGGACGCAGGTGCCCCGCTAAGTTCCGTCCCTTCCGAGCCGGGCCCCTGATCAGTAACCTCCCGCAGAACTCAAGCGGACCAGAGACCCGGCTATACTCGAAACCTGCGACATCGTCGTGGATGTTGGTGGGATGTACGATGAGAAGATCCAGCGGTTTGATCATCACCAACGCGGATTCGACGAGATCTTTGGACATGGGCTCACCACCAAGTTGTCCTCCGCTGGATTGGTGTACAAGTGCGTTGGTCCCGTTGTTACACGGTTTGACAAGCCTGCTCAACAACACGAGTGTGCGCTTGTAGACATTTTGGAAAGGAGATCATTGCCAACAGGCTCCAAATTCCGCAGACCGATCCTAAAATCGAAACCTTATGGTTGAAGCTGTACCGCGAGTTCATCGAGGCTATCGATGCCATTGACAATGGGGTCAGCCAGTACGACACCGACCTCAAGCCAAAGTACCGCATCCGCACCGACGTCTCCGCTCGGGTGGGCTACTTCAACCCTGCGTGGAATGAGTTGGTTGATTCTGAGACTGTCGACGTATGTCACACTCCCGTTGTATCGCTCATGTACTGAATTGCCCCTAGACCAAGTTTCAACAAGCGTCTGCTATGGTGGGCGGCGAGTTTCTGCAGCGCTTGGACTACTATGCCAATGCATGGCTTCCGGCGCGCGACTTAGTCGTTGGCGGTCTCTCCAAACGCAAGGACGTCGACCCCACAGGCCGCATCATTCTCTTCGAACAGTTCGCTCCTTGGAAGGTATTTGAATTGATAATGCCTCATTTTTGGTAATTGATTTCTCTCCCAAGGAACATCTCTTTGAACTCGAAGAGGCGCTTCAGATTCCAGATGCTGAGAAACCTCTTTACGTCCTCTATCCTGATGAAACAGGCGGCAACTGGCGCATTCAGGCCGTCCCTGTCTCTCCCGAAAGCTTCGAGAGCCGCAAGGCTCTGCCGGAGCAGTGGCGCGGCGTTCGCGATGATGCACTTTCGCAACTATCTGGCGTAGATGGTTGCATCTTTGTGCATGCGAGCGGCTTCATTGGTGGCGAGTATGATAACATTCTCGCATGCTTTTCCATCCAACACATTCTTGCAGGCAACAAGACCAAGGAAGGAGCTCTGACAATGGCCAACCTAGCACTCAGCATGTGAGGCAACTCTCTATATGTCACGCACTTAAGCGGAACATTGGGGAGCCTGAGGGGGGAATGGAGGTGATGAGGTCTGGTTAGGAATCGCTATGATTCCTTCGGACCATCACAGCTGGATATCATAACGCTCGATGAAGAGCTGACATGTCACTTCGACGTGTCTATTTGCCTGTAGCGGCGGGATATGCGTCGTAGGTTGACGTGCGGGAGTCGGACCGCGAGTCGGAAGCCGGAAACCCGGGCCGATCTCGATGAGGCTAGCCGCTGTAGCTGGAGCGGTCGTCGTAGTCTTTCTGTGTCTTGTACGAATACTTGCTATTGCTTGCATCATGGCTCCATCGTCGAATGCGAAACTAAGAGTGCTTTTGACTGCGAGTACCTTCATCTGCACGCCAGCGTCTTCGGATCCTCGATTTATCGTTTCCCTCGGCACTACAACTTACAGAACGATGATGGCCCACCTGGTCACGAATCCCCATATATCTACGGCCTGTACCGCCATCTCTCCCAAGGCCTTGGTAAGTTTCCATCGCAGAATCGGACAACCTTCGCTCATTACTCGGATCAGGATTGGATGTGAAAGTCGTCATCCCCAGTTCGCAAAAGTCATGGATCGGTATGCGTTTCCCTAAAATGAGGGTACGAGACTTTTGATTAATCGTGAGCTCCACCTCAGGCAAGGCGTATCATATCAAAGAAATTGTAAAGGGTCGCTATTACTACCCCAGAGAACCTGGTATGTCAGCATATTGACTGGAGTGTCACATTAGAGTTCACGACTGGAGGACATAGACGGCATGGGAGAAATTTCTGAAACATCCAGACCTCTGAAGGAAGGAGAGATCGCCGAGTGGGTTTTGCTTGACGGGGTGAGTACGTCTTGACATTCCTCTACGTAACACCCACAATCTTGGCAAACAGACACCAGCCACATGCGCAAACATTGGTTTGCACAATCTCTACCATGGAAGCATCGACCTAGTTGTGAGTGCTGACTCAGGAACTTGCAATCTACTGCCTCGCCTTAGCTAACCTTGTGCTCTATATGCTCAGATTTCGGGGCCCAACCTTGGTCGTAACAGCTCAGGTGCGCCCTGACGGCGAAATCGCCAAAACTCGCCCCAGCTCACACTCTGCCGTCCTCCTAGCCGCTTTCGCGCTCTCCTCCGGCACTATCGGCGCCGCGCTCTCCTCGTCGCTCTCTTCGGTCCGCGCCATCGCGCTCTCCTACGGCACTGTCGTCCACCCGACCCCTATGTCCTACCATGAGCCCGCGCATAGGCTCGGCGCGAGCATAGCCGCGCACCTCTGGGCGAACTGGGGCACGGACCCCGCCGGAGGGGACGTCGCACTCTACAACGTGAACGTGCCAATGGTGGAGGGCCTGCTAACGCCGGAGGGCCTGCCCATCTGCTGGGCGCGCTTCTGGCGCAACTCGTACGGCCGCCTTTTCAAAGCGCACGCGGAGGAGGGCGACCCCGCCATGCGCAAGACGATCTCGGCTGCGGGCCCAGACTCGCCCGATGAGGACCCGAACGGAACCAAAGCGGGGATTTTAGACAGGCTGGCGGGCCAGGCAGATGTGGGCAGCCTCGTATTTAAATTTGCGCCAGAGATGGGGGACTTGATCAACCCGGCAGCGTCGAGTCTCCCGGTAGGTACGGATGGGTGGGTCATACAGAAGGGCTGGGTGAGCGTAACTCCCATGAGGGCATCGTTCGCGGAGCCTGAGGAATGGACTGTTGAAACAGAGGAAGAATTTGAAGCGGCGAAAGTATGGAAGATGAAGTTGTAGACTAACATGTATGCCGGAAGCCAGTAAGGCCGAACATGTTATAAAGCACAATTCATTGAAGAAAAATGTACAATATCTATTCGTGTAGAACGTCCTCGGGGCAACATCTCGGTGTTGTAAGGGATCATGACAACATAAGGAAGGGCCTCAACACTGCAGGAGGTAGGGTCGTGACATCGCGTTGAGACGGTAAGTTGGAGTACATAAGGCGCGTGTTCTACGTAGACAGCAGAGCAAGTACAAAAAATATCATCCCAAACCAAGCGAGGGAGGAAGAAGGGTAAACGTTACTGTCTGCGCTACTGACAAGACCCGATAGAGTTTGTCTACGATAAACTTTGAGGCTGTTGATGTCCCAGGAGGCATTCTGTGACGGGAAAACTTATCAGATACCAGGCGATCACCATTTCATTTACGTATTCGGACATACCACAAAGTTGCTTGGATCCATCAAGCGATCCGGGCATGTCCCCGGGCATCCCGAAGTGGCATACGAGTTGCCCGCCCAATCGCCTATACAACATCCGAAATGAAATCAGCGCATTTGTCCTCTCACGAGCTTTCTAAGTTTGCCTCACCGCAGAACGTGATGTCTGCCCTCGAACAGTCAGAAGACCCTCGGAAATGAAGATTTTAGCGGATTGACTCACCAAACACAATGGAGTGATTCACAAAGTTAGCAATCGGATCACAGTCGTTCGGATCTAACATTGCCACTGGAGCCCCCCAGCTGGAAGGATCGGGAGAGCCACTCTGGACATCGTTGGGGACGGCAGCGCGATAGAATGACCCTGCACGATGCTGAGCATGTAGTCGATGATGCTAAGCAGCACACTCACAAACTGCGATACCTTCATCGTCCCACTTCATGGCGAATACACCACCGCCCTGCGCATCGAAGATTGGACCGTATGACGCACGACTCCATTCTGTGATACCGCATCCTGCATTGTTATTGATGTTACCATTGCACTCCAAGTTGGGTTGCCCATTTGTTTCCTAAGCAGTGTATGAGAATAGGCAGCGAGAACAGAGTGTAGACCCATAGTGCGACGTACCACGATTGATCCTGTGAACGTCACATTGGGGTTTAAAGTGCAATCTAAGAACGCAGTGCCGTGAACGAGGCGCGACGAACACAGGAATACTAAAGCCTACTGGGACCCGTATGCCAGGTGACCTGGTTGTGTGCATTGTCGTGGACGCCTTCTATAATGTCGATTTCCCCGGTCTGTCGGGTCCAAACGTCAAGCATGATGTTCTGTCCGCGCGCTCCGTCACTTACCAGAGGCCAAGTACCGCCACCTAACGTCCACCAAGCCGGCCACACGCCTATGTTCTTATTCAGGAGGATGCGACCTGTTTTCATAGTAGAGACACCCACCACAGCCCCAAGGCGCATGGTTCAAGTCCAATATGAAGAGACCTGGCGCATCACTCAGCATGACATCATAGTGAAGGAATATACTACCGACCAGTATTATATTGAGCCTTGCTTGAGACACGAACGCTTGTGTGACATATTTGATTGAGCTGCTAAGAGTAAGCCTCGAACCGCCGAACATACCTCTTACGATTTACACCCGACGCCAACTGCGTCGTATTGTCTCCCTTCATGACGACTATCCCATCGTCCGTCACGTAGGCAAGACCCTCACTGAACGCCGTCTCTCGATCGGTGTAGCTATACGCGGAAAGGGGGGGGGGGGAAGGTCTCCATGAAGAACTACGGATGCTCGTGTGGATCGGCAACTTACTTGACCGTACCACTACCCACATTCCAGTACTCTCAGCACGACGCCATACACTCTAATGACCTGTTCATACGCACTGCGTGGGGTCATCTCCCGTGAAGAAGTCGAACTTACTGCGTTGCCCGATCAGTCAACGCCACCGCGGCGTCAGAAAGCAAATATAAGGCGAGTACTTACTCGAAGAACGTATCCCCGGCATACGTGTCCTGAATAGTCCATATGAACGTTGTCCCGTTGGAGGTCGTCTGCAAACTGCTCGCCCGCTTCTCTAGAGAGAAGCCGTACGCCCTTGAGGCGTGTTGCAGGAGAGCGAGCCATCCTAGGTTGATATGAGTGCGCGACGGAGGATTCAAGGCCGAGCCGGGAGGAATTCTAGCAGCGAGGAGAGAAAGAAGCGTAAGGGGAAGGGCGGAAAGCATAACAAAGTGAGAGAAGGGAAGAGGGACCAGGGCACTTGGTTGCAGCTTGCTTGCTCGCTTTAAATAGCCGAGGGTCCGGAGAACCTCGAGGATTCCGGAAAAGAGTTAATGTAAGTGACGGGCAGGGATATCGGTGCAATGCGTACTATGTGAAACCCGAGCACATAGAGAAATTATGACTATTCGACTGATCGAGGATAGAGACAAGACCGGACGGGCTTTGCTGCAGTTCCTCAGAAGTTGTCGCTTGGCTTTCGGTAGAGGTGAGACGGGAGTACTTGAGCCGGGAAAGTGAGTTCACCGCCCACGCTCTTACTCTGACACGTGTTCAAGCTACGCATGCTCCGAAACTCCAGCCAACGTGTTGTCCTCACGCCATGCTGGCATTTCTCGAACATGAGGCGGGCGCCGATCAGCCCGTTGGACGCCCTGAACATCAACACCGGAGCCATGCGATTGTCTTACACTTTGGCGCGAGATGATCACACCACAGAAAACTGCAAGAGAATCCCTAGTACAGACAAACGGCCGCGATACAGGACGCCGTGATCTCTTTTTTGCAAGCTGCTCTCGAAGGCATACATCCATAACAAGCATGAGAGGACATGGGTGCGCAACGTGATACGTGTGATGAATGGAGAAATGATATAATGCATGACAAAAGCAAATGAGATTACCGGTAGCGACGAAGGCTGAGGGTGTTGTGCTTCTTCCAGGTCGACCAGCCCGGAGTGTGGTTGTAGCGGTGACCCTTGCCAAGACCGCGGTTCTGTACGACAAACCTTTCATTAGTTTATATCTAGGGCACCAAACAGAGTGTACTGACCTGCTTGCCAACAGAGGTGAGACCACGAGCCTCGCGGCGCTTGTGGACGGGCTTGGTGATCCAGTTGATCCTAGGGTCACGGCGGATCTATATCGCACTCAGTCTGAAGTCATGGGAGAGACCCGAAGCTACGCTTACCGCCTTGTGGCTGGGATCAACGCAAATAACCTCGTAGTATTTGTAAACACCGTCTTGGTTGACCCAGTACGAGTTGAGGACCCGCAGGTTGCCGCACCGCCTGCCAACACGCTCCTCCGCAACGCTCCTCAATCCACGCTGAGGCTTGAGCTGGGTGACACCCTGACGAACGGGCTTGCCGTAGGTGGCGCCTTCATACAAGTTCAATATCAACCATTTGGGGGATGGTATATGAACATACCCTTGGGGACGTGCTTCTTGCGGTTACCGCGGCGAACACGTACACGGTAGATAACGTAGCCCTGTTTGGCTTTGTAGCCAAGGCGGCGAGCCTTGTCGGGGCGGGAAGGGCGCGACGCGCGGTGAATGACGTTGAGCTGGCGGTACTCCCAGCACCTGAGATACGATGAAAAACGGCGAAGATATTATACACTGCGCACCGACGTACCGGACACGCAGAAGGAAGCGGAGGACATCCGACTGCTTCTTTTTGTAGAGCTCGCCGATATACTTGTAGGCACCCATGTTGCGTGCTAGAGAGGAAATAGGTCAGTTGAGTTGCTAGACCCAATGTCATCCAAATGGGATATGTCCAATCCATCCCCTCTCTGCTATTCTTTCGCCCTCTCCATCAAACGACACAATAAACAGGGCCTTATGAGCGGCCTGACGGCATATCTGACACTCACCTCTTGGGTCTTGAGGTCGGGCGGGGGGTTGTCGAGCTTGTCGTGCACCCTAGCAGGCCAGCCATGAATTCTGCCTCGCACGCCGGCAGATGCCGAGACGTATGTACACGTGATCTGTCAGGCGGCGCCTAGCGAACTTCGTGGCTCTCAGTAAGGCGGCCGTTTCAAAACCATGTCCTTTCTCTCGACAAGCTTGACACCATCTGCACTTCAGAACGTTGCCTTCTACAAGATGTGGAAGCATCGCCGGGACATTCGTCCAACAAGTTGTAGATACTTTGAAAGCTCCATGACGTGATAGCGATGCCCCGCAAGATAGTAAGCACTGATATATATGAGAGCGCCTCCGAGTCCCTATTAGGTCAGTACTAGCAGCGGTGAGCAAACGAATCCATGTTGCGCCGGGTTGGTATATTACTCCATCACTATGTGATTTAGCAGATTCCGTCAATCTTGTTCATACAGACATCGTGAAATTCCTGGCACCACCCCCTTCTCGCTCGGACTTCGATCTGAGCCGCATCCAGGCCGTACCCATGAACAACACCCATGCGGCCACAATGAGAAGGCCGGAAAGCACAGCAAAGATCTCTCCTCTTCGGACTTCACTCTCCGTACCAGGAACTTCGGGGGGCGGGCTGCCCCCCGATGTCCCGGAAACGCCCACATCAACAAGCCGTCCGCCCCGAACAGACGGATAGTGAGACCCATTGCCAAGTAGAGGTATGCTCTGCTCATGCATCGAGGACGATGGCGCGCGCTCCGAGTACGAACCTAGCCTGCTTCCTCGTCTGTACCGGCTGTCGTCCTCGTTGCCATCTTCCGCTACCCAGATGTCGCTACTATTAGGCGAGTCCTTCCTTGCAGGAGCGTCTTCGCCGTCGTTGAAAGTCTGATGGAGTGCGCTCATACGTCGCGTTGCCTCCCGCTTCCGTTTCCTATCCAGTAGAGAGAGCCCGATAACTGCGAGGACTTCCAAGATGTTGGTGACGACAAACGCGTTCAACAGGCGTTGTATATCCTTGGGATCTCCCTGACTAGGGTCAAGCTCGTGCTTGCCTAACTTGACGTCCAACGCGAGCCCAGCGAGAGTCTGGAAGATGGTCGAGCCAGTTTGCTCGAGCTGCGCGCGCAGATGAGCCTCAGAATTTCCCTGAAGGGGATCAAACGTACCGCTTTGTGGGCTCCCAACGTTGTGGACACGTACTTCAGAGGAACGATCCGAGGTACGATGACGACGAGCAGCACTGGAGAATGCGAAATAAGCGCAGGGATACTCTTGACTAGCCAAGCGTGGACACTGACGAGGAGCGAAACCGTGCCCCAATGCAAAGGACACGATGGCAGGAATAGGGGTCTTCGTGATAATAATAGGCGCGGCGAGCCAGGAGTAGCACGCCAATGTCAAAAATCCCGAAAGCACGAGTAGTTTCATAGGAAAATCCCGCTTTTTTACTTGGTCAATAACGAACCCCGTCTTTCAGAGAAGATCAGCCATCAGGATGCGAGAGCATTGCACCTTAACGTACCACAGGATATAAGAAGACGCTCCCAGCTAAGAGATAGGATCCCTTCAAGCTGGCATCCGCCTCAGTCAGGTTAAAACGGCGTTGGAATACGTTTCTGCGAAACCGCGATTAGAGCTGTCATCACACGGCATAAGTGTTTGATACTAACGCTGCGAGATGCGTGAATGGCGCCCATATAGATCCGCAAAGAACATTAAGGCCTATGTACCTGAAGTGTCACCAAACTCAATATCCATGCCAGTTGTCGGAAAAGGGATTGTGCGAACTCACGCCCAGAACACATCGCCTAGCTTGGTGATGTCCCGAAGGTACACCATTCGCTTCTTCGCGACCTCTTTGAGGGCGTCTGCCTGCGATGAAATGCCGGGAGTCGATGTCGCACGAGCATGGGCGACAGCGCGGATTTCAGAAGCCTCGAGCTCCGTGCCGGACTCTCGGATCAGCCACTTGGAGGCGGAAAGGTAGAGGATGTTGATGGTGAACGAAAATGCAGTAAGGAAAGTAGAGGCGTAAAAAGGAGCGTGTGGTCCAAAGCGTTGCGAGAGCGGATAGGAGGTGAGCGCGGATATGAA
Source organism: Grammothele lineata (assembly GCA_002150815.3). NCBI lineage: Eukaryota > Fungi > Basidiomycota > Agaricomycetes > Polyporales > Polyporaceae > Grammothele > Grammothele lineata. The sequence continues at coordinate 35,914 of NDFF03000382.1, read as the reverse complement.
GGACGCTCCCTTCCCAGCGACTAGACCGAGCGCAAGAGAAACACCGAGTCCATGAGACTTGAAGAATCGGACAATAATTGTCTCTTGAACGACAGCTAAAGGGCTAACTCCAAGGCCAAAGACGAACATCCCCAAAGCCATCATGCGAACGCTGTCATATAGGTTCCCGATCAGAAGGCAAGCTTGGCCTACAGGGTGCATATTAGCCGACCCGGAACTTTCTCAGATTGTGATCACACGTACCAAGGAAGATGACTCCTGTCGCTAGAATACTAGTGTACGTCGTCCCTAGTCTGCTTGCAAGCACACCTCCAACTAATGGTGTCCAGGTGCTATTGAGGGAAGATGCGGATATGAGGAGAGAAAACTCAGTGTTGTTCGTGCCCATCTCACGCGCGAGACGCGACTTTAGAGGGCCTAGGATATATGTCGCGCTGCCTAGTAGGTGAGTGGTATTTCCATAACTTCGAACGCCTGCACTCACTAATGGCTTCCAACACTTAAGGAGCAGGCGCACAGCAGGGCCAGAGAACGAATGAAAGTTGCCCGAGTGGGGCTTGGGACGCTACGCTCTTCGTCCATGATCGCTGTATCCTGGGAGCCGACGAGCTCGTCGTTTTCTGTGTGCTCTTGGTCATCTATGTCGTGATACGAGGTCCTGGAGGGGTGCTGAGCGGCGTGCTCGAGTAAGGACATTATGGCTGCTGTAATAGGCGAAAACCGTCCGTTGAAGGACAATGTTCTCTTGTAAGAAATCGCTGAAGCCTAGCCAACAGATCTTGGATTGGAGTGTTTACCGTTATGTGTGACCGCCGGACTAGAGAGGCGGGAAGGATCCAGTCTAGGCGGACGTTGTGGGGAAAGAGGAGCAAGTTGGGGCTGCAGTGGGGATGAGACTATCTTATCAGATACACTTATACCTGCCACTATGCCGGTTATTGATCAAAGAACGTCGGCTGTCACTGGGTAACTGAGTTTACGCAATATCTCTCATTTCCCCATAACTCCGAGTTAACATCCGTAATAGGCATCGTTGGCAGGACCACTGTGTACTCGGCCCAAGCGGCCTGAGTATGTATGAGTTGCGGTTCGAGACATTCCCCGGTCCCTCTAAGAGAGGCATAGCATATAGCCCCATAGCGGACAACTCAGGCAATGAATCAGGTGACTTATAGTTCATCGAACACAGGAATATTATGATGGAAGTTATACATGAAGGAACGCAAGACTGACGCTGACGCTATTCGAGTCCGATCGCATGAGTCTCAGGAACGTGAAACCTTTGTCGCCCTGGCATCTCACTGCTGTCTAGACGAACGTCCGCGAATCCCTGATGAACCTCCTCTTTCCTAGGCCTGTGCGCATCCACAGCAGCGTGGCAATCAACGTCACACAGCTAAGACTGAACTCGGTCCATCCCAGAGCTTCTACAGTAAGCGTCTGGCGACACCTGCTGAAATGAAGTACAGGTCGGCTAGCTGGCAGTGCTATAGGTCATTCGAACTCACCGCGAGATTGGGGGTTGACCAGCACAGTTCCCTCCACCACGTGCGTTGTGCATGAGCCCCGTACCAACACCCTGCAGGTGGTCAGTCTCGTATATGGCGAACAGTTGGAAATTGTGCTGTTCACCCATAGCACTGCGGTCAGGAGCAGCCACGCCACAGAACTTGCCACTTCGGCAAGGAGATGTATAGCACCATCTACAACCCACAAGACGTAGGCGGTGGAGAACAACAAAGTCCAGGACGCCGAGAAGCACAAGACAATCAGGCTGCAATGCGAAACAACTAGCTATTAGAGGTGCCAGACAGTCATAAAGTTAAGACATACAGCGAGTGGTAGTTGATGCTTGTCCAGGACCGGGCTTCGTTCCCTGAGCTGATGAGGAAAGCCGTAAGACCCAGCTCTGCCGCGGCGGTGAGGGTCATCAGAGTGAAAAGGAAGGGATGGTAATCAGCTCTGACGGCGGGTCGGCGTGATCGGGTGCCCATGTTCAAGTTGGTCCTGGGAGATGTCAACATGAAGAGGGAGGGTCGAGTACTAACAACGACGAAGGTGCGGTCTCCTCTGCGGGGGCATAAGCAAGTATACATACGGCTTGAAGGACGTAAGACACGTTGCGAGTGGCTCTGCAAGCCTCACGAACAACACGCGTAGCACACACTGGACATACGAAGGTTCTTTAAAGACGGATTAGTTCATACGTGTGTGGATGCTGACGCTTCGAATGTTGCATTATCTTCGGCAGACGAAGGTATCTCCGCCTACGTCGATCGCGAGAACGTACAGGTGAGCATTCAAACTGGAATAGCTCAGGAGGACAAGCACGCATGGGGCGAACGATGGGCGTCGTGGCGCCGTGCAAGGAACCAGCCGAACGGGAATAACGCCGATAAAGCTGAGAGGGGGCGTCCGGTTGTGCATGGCGGTAAATGGGTTAGAACACTGCCTGGGAGGGCGAGGTGGGGGCCGGGGCCGCTGAGAGATGGGAGATGGGAGATGGGAAAGGACAAGAGAACAAGAGAGCGTCACATGATAGTCGCCGATGGGAGAAGGCCAGGGACGGGCACGGGCGGTCGACCGAGAACATCGTCGAGCTGGTTGCAACGGGCGACCGGTCTGCTCTCGAGCTTGCCCTAGCTCGCCTCTCCCCTCTTGCTCCGGCACGGAGTTCGTACCCAGTCCCGTCGCTCGTCTCGGGTCGCGTTCATGAACATCGCCACCGCCGCCTCATCATGACTCCCAAGGCCCCTCCTCTCGACCTTCCCCGAATCCCTTCTCTCCCACCGATTCAGATGCCCGACACGTCCAATCTCTTCAGCGCAGATATTCCTCACAAGCCCGACTCTCCTTCCTCTCGCCCGTCTCCGCTCTCTCCTTATGCCTCCCAAGATACCTTTTTGACCGCCCACACCTCACTCTCCCCCGATCACTCCAGCCCAGATGGTCCTGCTTCTTCGGCCTACATATATCCTTCAGCGGTACCCACGATGACTACGCCGACTGCCTTGAGGAAGTCTATATCTGTAGACTCGTTCGTCAACCACAAACCCATGGCGTCCTCGAGGCAGAAATCGCCCAGTCCCCTGTCGGCCGAATATCGCTCTTCCCAGGCCGATGTCGACCGTCTTCCGGCTCCTCCCTCACGACAATCCGACTCCCCTGCAAGCACCTTCCGCCCTCCCTGGTCGGACCGCGATAAGCGTGCAACCGCAAACTTCTCCCCTTCGCCACGCAGTCGCGGCACCAGTGTCAGCACAACCACGGACGACCGCGATCTCGACGAGTCTGATATGGAGCGCTCGGAGGATTTTGCGAGACGGCGGAAGGGAAAGCAGGCTCCCCGGCAGTCGATGCGTCCCGGCGACCTCCCCATGCCTTCGCGCCTTCAACCCAAGAACTCTGTTCCCGCTATGCATATCGGACGAACAGCGCCCCCATCTTCGCCTTCACGCAGTAGCAGTCTAAGCGTTAAGAGCCCGAAACAGAATATCTTGATGCCGGTGCACACACAATTATCTGAGGTGAGGTGTTCAAGCGATCTCTGTGCTCAATATTCCCGCCTCTTACTCAGCACCAATCGACGCATTTTTATTAAATCGTCCAGGATGCCATCCGTGACATTACGCTGTTGGTTGTAGGTCCACATGGATGCGGCAAATCGTCCGTCATCCACAAGGGACTGAAGCAGTATGGTTTGGGGCATGCGGAGAAAATCAAGGTGGACATCAACGGCGGCACTGGTGTGTTTACCTGTACGTATCTCGACCTTCTCTATTATCCCATGTTCTAAAGTGTCGCAGATACTGCACGGAGAGGTGTTATTCCTGCGGGACAGAGCGGTGTAGACTGCGGGCTTCGTGTGCTAGAAGCCGACGTCTCGACATTCAATCTGGCTCGCGGGATTTGGGAAGATACGACCGATACCTGGAACGGCATCATTATTTGCTATGATGTAACTGAACCGGAATCTCTAGCACATGTCGAGGAGCTCCTGCGTACGTTCGCCCCACATTGCGGGTTTCTGACCTAACTCATCGTCTGCCATAGGAGCGTTTGGGGATTTCCGATCGCCTTGTATCGTGCTTGCATGCAAGTCCGAGCTGGAACAACAAGTGCCACCCTCTGATGCCGTGGACATGCTCGGCAAGTACGACGTAGGACTCATCGAAGTGTCTACGGCCACCGAGCTGGGCAAGGAGCGTATCCGCAAAGCGTTTCAATGGGTGTTCAAGTCGATCTACCGTCAGCAAGGTTGGGACCATCAGTCTGTCGATGATGACCTCTCCTCCCTCACGCGCGCTATGTTCGCAGAGCACGGCTCAGACTGGCATCGGAACCCGGCTTCGCCCGCGCTGCTGACGGCCAATTCGCCTTCACCGTGGGATATCTCTCGAGCATCTTCCGCAACGCCGACGGCATCGTCTTCTGTGCATGCGTCCCAGCAGCCTTCGCCCACCGGCCGGCTGTCGACCCACACGCCCTCGCAGTCGACGTCGCAGACCGTGCGTGGACCGCATCTGCCTCTCGCCACAGGAGGCGCGAATCCGGGCTCTCCGCCTACACCGGCGTCTCCTACCCGTGCCCGATCAACGAGCGATCTCCTTTCTGAGCACGAGAAGTCGAAGCGTGAAGAGCGTGAGGGTCACGCTGTCTTCAATGGCGCCCGCAACGGCAGTCACACGTCTCTTCACGCGACGCCGTCCGTGCCGGACCTCGAAGGACCTTCGAGTACGACCGATGTCTCGGCGTCGGAGGGCGTCAGGGATGTCTCGCTCAAGGAGTCGTGAGTGTCTCCTCTCCATCCTGCCGTGCTTGTCTCTCATCCGAGTCTCAAGTCGCGCGCCCCCCTGGATGAGTCTGGAAGACCTCTTGAACAAGCTTCTCTTCATGGCTGTTTGTGATGACGGTCCGTCTTCCAACCCCTGTTCTGTCTGCGGTGACTAACATCGGTTTCAGACCCGGTATTCATATCACATTTCCTTCTCACTTACCGTCGATTCGCCAGTCCGCGCACCGTCCTACTCGCCATGCAGAAACGGATGCGTGCACTTGACCAGCCCGCAGGCGATCCGATGTTTGCATGCTACGCGCAAATGAGGTGAGACACGTCTCTTCCGTCTCGTTTACTTTTCACTGACGAGCGGTTGCTAGAATCTGTCAACTGCTAGATCATTGGATTAGCCTCTATCCTACAGACTTCGCGGTGGCTGGAGCTTCCAGCGCGCTGGGCGCACTCATCAAGTCCATCCTGAATAAGACCTACTTGCTGCATTACGGCGCTGAATTCCTTCCTTTCCTCGAGATGGTCTCCAGTTTGAAAGACAAGGATGCGTCGTGGGCCCTCAAGGTCGAAGACGAGAGTTCTGATTCATCCAGCATCTCGGACGAGGAGCATTCTTTTCTTATGGACCATTCTGTTTCTCAACGCTCTGCCAGTCCTTCACCCCTTCTCATCGACAATGGATCGACAAATCCGCCAACATCACATTCAGGATTCACCCGAGAACGCAAGGCCAGCCTACCGTTGTCAGCGAAAGCCTTGATCGCAGTTCCCCAACCCTCGAGCAGTGTAGTGAGCGACAATGCATACGGCGGTCCAATGCAACAGTTGTCTACCAAGCATATCCTTCGCACTCTGCAGAACGCGAGTCACGCGCTTCACCTCTGCGATCCTGCCGATATTGCACAGGAGATGACGCGGATACAATGCCAGTTTTTCCTACGCATCGAGGTATGTCCCGCGTTAATCTAGTAATGGGCAGTTCTCAACGGATTGTGCGTTACAGCCTCGGCATTGGCTTCAGCATGTGCTCGTGCAAGGCAAGAAGGACACGGAGTCTGACCCGATCACCGTGTACAACCTCATCTCAAATCACTTTGGAGAATGGTATATCTGGTATCATTGATGTGTGCTGATCTGGCTGACCGAGTCGGTGCAGGGTTGTGTCATTGATCCTTTGTCACGACAAGCCGAAGGCGCGGGCGAGGCAAATTGAGAAGTTCATCGACGTTGCAAACCGGCTGCGGAACCTTCACAATTACTCGGGCCTCCGCGCGATCATCGCCGGGATCAACAGCGCAACCTTTGAGGGCGACGAATCGTTGGAACTCTTGCGCACGAAGTCGAGCGAGCACTGGAAGAACTTCCAACAATGGGACCAATTACTTCAGTCGATACGCTCACATCAGAAGTACCGGATGGCATTGCGGAACACGAAGGGCGCTTGTATACCCGCATTGTGAGTATTTCCGACCCTCACTGTATGTTCAAGGTGTTGATTGGGGTGTGTAGGGAGATTCATCTCTCCGACCTCATTCGCGCCCACGAAGGGAACCCCGACTACCACGACGACGATCCCGGCAAGATTCATTGGGCGAAGTTCAACATGATGGCCCGGTTCATCGACACGATCGTTCAGTGCCAGAAGGGCTGCCGCGAGAGCGGCGAATACGACCGATTCCCCGACCGCCAGAAGATCCGCGAGTTGTTTTTAATCCAGCAGGAGGATGTTCTCATGGATTACGAGGTTCGTCACTCCCTGGTACCTCCGAACAAACATTTCTCATTAGTTCCGTTAGATGCAACGCACTCGTATAGCCCTGCCTGACTTGGACTACGACGACAATGTCCGGGTAGGCGTTCCTCGCATATCGTCTCGGGACCCGAACCACAAGGACGCCGCTATCTTCCGCAAGCTGTTGAACTTCTCCTGGAATTAACGAGCTCCGTAACGCCCGTGCCTGTCGCTTGTCGCTTCCCGTATACCTTGCTTTCTCAGCACACATATCTATGTCCTACTCTACTCGTGGTTTTGTATTGCCTTGTTGTCGATGTTTGCTATGCTGAATATGACTCATCTGTATGCGGCTTTAGATCGCAGACTACCCTGATACCCTGTACGCGAACTTACAATCATGCTTCCCTACGCCGGTGCGTTCAAGAACTGTGCTGCGCGCTTATAGTGGCCGCATAAGCCGCGGTTCAGTGTAGAAGGCGAAAACCTGAGTGCCTTAGTACCAGACCACGATGATGTCCAATAGCCTGGAGCATCTATGATATTCGCTATCCCCTTCAGCTGTGTTGTAGTACAGACAGCGGTGGATGAAGTACGTCCGCGAGAGATTGCAGCGCTGAGAGTGCGAATATTGTTCGCACCCGTTGAACCCGACAGCCCAAGACGAAGGGGGCAATGCTATGAGGACACGAAGCAGAGCTTGTAAATAGCCTTCATAGAACGAGCTCGAAAGCTCCGACAAATGTGCTGCACACACATATTCCGGGCATCATTTCTCGTAGACTTCAGGCAATCTCAATGCGTAAGTTAGTATAGGCCCGAAGAGGTGCGCTGCGATAAGGCATACACGACTTCGCTTCAACTCCAAACCATTTGCGAAGCGTTTAGTTGCATGTAGCAAAAACCCGGTACGATACACATACGGCGATGGGAGTCCGGCACCCCCTAGTCTCATCCAGTAACACCTTTCTCGAACACACCTGACTCCAAGAATCTAAAATTCTATCCTCTTCACTACTAGCAATCGCACTGACACATCACCTTTCACCTAGTGAACTCTAGATAAGACTAAGGGTGCAACAGCGCGTTGGCTAACACCGGTACTATGACCCATACCTACTAATGATACTCGTTTCTCGGTCTAGAATGTCCGCCGCCCAGATTGAAGACTGTTGAGCACGAGAATGTCAATACGCTTGCATGGAGACTGTGACCCACCTCGTTCATTAATCTTGGCGTATAGGTTGGAGAATTCGCAGCGTTCCGAAGGCGAATCAGAGTCGTCAGGATCTCGAGATTCTCTCTACCAATGATGATAAGCGATTGCATCTGAGTGCTGTGAGTGATGACTCTCTTCGACTTGTAAGAAGAGGGGGATCGCGACAAGGAACTTGATAATAAGTAAAAGTTGAGCTCCTCCTCGAGAAAGCAGGGTATGTACAGAACTGCGCGCTTATTAATATGAGATAGATGGTGAGACACTACAGCCACTCATGTATTTGTAACTATTTGCTACGCGCGCCATTCTATCGATCGGTGTATTGCCCTGTTTGGTCAGCATCCTGGCGCACAGGCAATCCCTCAAGGCCAAAACGACTTCAAGGTAAAGGACACAAAAGCGGGGAGCCCATCATGGTGAGTGTCTCTCCGACAGTATGCTGGATGTTTACTAGGGTGTTGGGCGACGTGAATTGGCGAGACGATGGCTGGAGAGGGTTGGATGGATCGTTTGGCATGTGGATGTACTTGGCGGCGGATTGACTCTCTAAAGACGGATTGTCTGACGACCTGCTCTCCCCCCCTCTTCTCCCTCCCTGATCTCCCCGAATATGCAGGCCGACAACTCAGCACCGGTAACCATCCGCACCCGCAAATTCATCACCAACCGTCTCCTGGCGCGTCGCCAGTTTATTGTCGATGTCCTCCACCCCAACCGCGCCAACGTCTCCAAGGATGAGCTCTCGGAGCGTCTTGCCCAGATTTACAAGACAGAGAAGACGCGCGTCGTCACCTTTGGTCTACGGACGGTCTTCGGTGGTGGACGGAGCACAGGCTTTGGTCTGATCTACGACGACGAGGCATCGCAGAAGAAGTTCGAGCCGAAGTACCGGTTGATTCGGGTATGTACCCCTCATGCTACCTTCTCTGTGCTAGGCCTAATGTTTATCGCGTCGCGTTAGTCTGGCCTGATGACGGCGCCACCGAAGACCAACCGGAAGCTTCGCAAGGAGCGCAAGAACCGTGCGAAGAAGGCGTGTTTTTTTCTTTTTTCGATCGTGAAGATATCCTGAACATTCCCTCTCTTAGTTCCGTGGCACCAAAAAGGCCAAGGCTTCCGAGCCCCCCAAGAAGGGCAAGTAATGGTTGGGCGCACTGTACTTTTTCGGGGCTCTGTCGCATCGCATCTCATGCATATCCGCACATCGCGCAAGTTCTTTGCAGCTGTATCCTATCATTTATGCCCGCTCTCCCTATTCTTCAATGCTCATGAACTTTATGCGCATGCGGATCGCACATTCTCCTAGCTTGATGATTAGGATGTCTCCTTCTGGGTAGGCTACTGGAGCTCACGCAAGATTGACTTGCAAAACAGCATTAGGAGTGCATACTACATGTCGGGTATCATAGCTATGGGAAGTATATGTTCTACCGACCAACCATCGAGAAGCGCCAATACGCCAGCGAAAATACTCGAAGAACCACTTAGAAACCCAGTTTCTTGTGAATGATGTCCGGATCTTCCTGATACTCTTCCGCTGAGACCCACATCTGCCGGGCACGTAAATAAACTACAATGATTTTCCATGGCCGGAGGCCAACATACCTTCTTGAAAGTGTTCAGGCCAGCCAAAATGGATCCGCCGATCCATGTGGAGTACTTGCGTTCGGGGGGTGCATAGATCTTGATCTTAATATCCTTTAACGCGAGTTTCTTGACCTCGTTGAGTAAACGATCTCCGAAACCTTCGTTTGTGTAACAGGTGTGAGCACACGACAATATAGTGCAGTGCCACAACGTACCGCGACAAAGAGTGCTGCCACCACTGAGGACAATGTTTGAGAACAGGCTCTTTCGCAAGTCAAGATCCACACGGTTGATAGAATCCACCACGACTTGGTGTACACCAGCGTACTCTTGGCCGATAAGCTCAGGATTGAACAAGATTTCGGGAGCACGGAACCGTTCAGGTCCCAACTGGAGGAGGGTATGTCATACCAGAGCGGACATGAACAAATTCCGCACACACCTGAACCGCGTTGCCGTCCGGTAAGCGGAACTCCTCACTCCGGCCTAATGAGTCCTTCTCCTCCTTTGCGGGGTTGAGAGCGACGTAACAACACTTCTCCTTAATCGTCCGAACAACTTCCCTCTCTGCAGTGGTGTGTAGGTGGTGACCAGCTTTACGAAGGAGTAACTGCAGGTGATCGGTAACGTCCCTTCACCCAGCCACATGAAAATGTGTGATTTCAATGTCGATGCGCTGGACTCACCGGCCGGCTACATCCACTCTCCGAATAGCATGTGGCATAGAAAATCCCTCGAATACGGGCACTGCATGCGTTACACCGTCGCCGGAGTCGAGAACGATACCTGTTGTCCGACCAGAAGAATACCTAGCAAGGAAATATGTGAGCGTGTTGTAGAAAACTTGGCAGCATAACGTACAGTGACAATACAGCTTGGACAGAGATATACAGCGCAGGGACATTGAATGTGTCGAAAAATATTTGGGCAGCGACATCGCGGTTATGCCGTGGGTTTAGTGGCGCCTCAGTGAGCAGTACTGGGTGCTGTGTTCCTCCGTGAGACGAACTATGTCAGAGTGAACGACGATACAACACACCTCTTCGCTCAGCGTGCCGAGTTCCTCCGCGTATACCCAGCTCCATATTCGCTCCATGTCATCCCAGTCAGTAACAATCCCGTGCTCCATGGGGTACTTGATCTTGAGCAGTCCACGAGCCTCTTGTGCTTTACGGCCAATGAATACGTCGCCCTCGAGCGCGCCAGCCATAACACGGACATGTTTCGGTCGCCCAACACTGAACGGACAATACGCATCAATATCGACGCCGGTGCATGCGCGTCGCAACAGAACCATAGCTTTGGGATACGCACAAAGACGGGAAGAAGCATTTCGGATGATCCTGGCCTGCAAATCCTGCCTTGATCGTCCCCGAGCCCTGAAGCACGCGACAAGCATAAGATTCGTACCCTTTAGAACCGATAACTAGCACGACACAAGAGGACGAACATTGTCGATCACTACAGGCTGGTTCGTGAGGACGTCCTCGAACTCAGTCGCCATTCCCGAGCTGTACGCGGTTCCGCCGTTAGGTCTAGGGTCTAGTAAGCTATCCACAAGATTAGCAGAGGCGAGCAGTAGGCTATGACGCGTCAGGCGAGAAGGAGCAAGAAGCCCAGCGAGACGTCGACGGAGGATGTCCGGGGCGGAGAGAGCAGAATCTAGAGACGCGCGTTCAGCGTTTCGCGTTGCTCACTCCTGTCTCTCTGCTCACAACTGCGACGACCCGGGCTTGGACCATGGCTTGCGCAGCGACGTCGCGGCGCACAGGCTCGCTCATGTGCTGGCTGTTCCTCCTATTCCTGTTCTCTGTGAGCAACGTCTGGATACGTCTCGTTCTCACGTGTGCCTTACTCATGGAGGTGCAAGTAGCCGTCCGTCAATGCAGCGCTCGGAAACAAATGGGAGGCCACCAACTTCTGCAAATGTGAGTTCCAACCCCCCTTCAGGCTCTTGATATACTGCTACAATGCGGCATGTGCGTAGGCATCTGCTTCGGATCCAATTACACGATCCTCCGCATGGACATCCCGGACGACCCGAGTAAGCCGTGCCTTTCGTGCACGAAGCAGTGGTGTCACAACCAGAACCTGCCTAAGTGCGCCGGCGCGTCTATCGGGGATGCGAACCCGGACACTGCGACCGGGAAGGAGGGTGATATCGAGGCTCGTTGTTTCCGTATGTCCCGTTCTGACATCATGGCGTGCCGTATTGCTGATTTACCACTGTGTATTTATTTCCCTGGATTGCGCCATCGTTTGTCCAATGACCCATGCGCCTGCAGAGAGGGATTCGCCACGCGACCAACTCGTTGTCACTCTGTTCTTGCTCACGGTGTTCGGGCTCCTGCTCGGAGCGGGAATCAAGGGTCGCATGCTGAAGGCAGGATTCGACACGAGCTTGTTCTGGAGCGCGAGCAGAAGATGGTGGGAGGTGAGCTCTACGGCCACTCATGCCGTCGGATTCAATTAGTCAATTCTTTTGATCTATCTCAGGCCTGGACACCCCAGAGACAGCCTGAGGACATCCGCATGGGTGATACGGGACGCAACTATTCCTCGCGAGACGACCGAGGGGCATATCTCAGCGTTTCGGACTCTCCTCCCCATGTCTGAATCCTGATTGAGTATCGGAGGCGTTTTCAGGGTCGGAGGGACGACGCTAGGCCACATGTACTGTACTATATTGCTCATATTCTAGTTTGCCCGCACTCTGACGCCGTCCCGGCGTCAAAAGACTCAGAACATGACGCAGCGAGTATCGCCATTTCTCTAAAGGGGCGGAAAATATTGAATTGCTAGCAGCAGACGTTAGACGTCTCTGTATGTGCGTGGTGGAGGAAGTTCCGCCAGGGTGATTCCCGGAATAAATAAACGACGGGGGCTCTCGAAACTCTCGGCATCACACTGCCTAGAACCCGAGGACATCCGCAGCGGCTGTCTCGACGCGGCTCTTCTACAACGCACCACTGTCCACGGTGCGACGTCGACGATGGGCTCGCTCTGCTCCAAGCCTGGTACCGTCTCTGGCGGCCACCAGGTGCTCGGCTCGGGAAGTGCGACAAATGCGGGCTCGTCTTCAGCACAAGGCACACGGCCCAGCGATCCGCGGGCGGCGGCGGCAGAAGCAGCAGAAAGACGGCAGAAAGAGGTCTGCGGAGCTCCCCCGACACTCTACAGTCTAGGAATGTACTAATTGCTCGTCCGCCTCCCTGCTACACACGGACACAGGCGCAGGCCAGGGGCGTCAAGTCATCGAATCCGCAGGGGGGGCGGCTCGCAGCGCAGCTGGAAGCACAGAAGTCTGCGCTTCGCGTGCCGGAGTCGAGCCCACCAGAACGACTCGTGGTGAGTGCATGGCTGATGACCCTGTAATCGCTGCTAGGTGCTTACGACAGCGGGCATTCAACAGTGGGATTGATGGTGGTCATTTCCAAGCAGCGAGCGTAACTGCGCGCGCACGAGGCATACATGGTACGGTTGTGCTTTGGTTACAAATCGGTTCTTGAACACTTTACATGTAGTCTCGGTGATTCCAAGGTGTTGGAACCATAGGATAGTCTTGCACGTTGCAGACTAGTCTGTGCTCTAAATCCTCCGGTGGCGAGCGCGCACACACTCGTATATATCTGTTCAATGCGTGATCATCCTATGACGTCGGGACTTCCCATGCGCAAACCCGAGCTAATCATCAAGTTTAGGTGATTGCAAGCCTTCACTATATTCGACGAACACCGCGTTTTCACAGTGTACATACCTAATCGTCATGAGGCGGGACAAATGATTACCCAAACACAGAGTATCGTGCCCCAGTTACTACCCGTATAACATACAGCCATATTTGGTAACATGACGGGTTGTCTGACATACAGGACCCTAACTCGGTAATTTATGAAAAGCTTGGAGCAGTTACTGGTTGGTCACTGGTGCTTTCTTGCGAGCGAAGCGAGCATTTTCAGTGCCTAGGGGGCGTCCGCGGTTGGTCCGCGGAGCACTTCCGCTGGACAAACACGACCAAACATAGGACCCCCGATAATACCTACAAAGGCCGGTGGAAGCGGCGCGCCCTTCGGGCGCGATTGGTCCGCGCCGGCTGAGGCCCTCCGGGGGCTCATCTGGTCCGCGCCCACCACCGGCCTCGAATAAGCGCTGGGCCGCAGATGGGCGCTTATTAGCTTGCGATGGATCTAGTGTCATAGGTTGCTTCTGAGGTGGGTTAGAGAGGATTATTACTGCGTCTAGTCTCGAAACTGACCACAATAAAGCCCCACATTGATGACTTGTGCTCCCCTCGCAGCCGGGCCACCAGACGGGCCGGCCGTCAGACCCCCTCTGGTCCGCGCCGGCCATCCGCCGGCCGCTTGCCATCTGGTCCGCGCATGCCACCGACATGCCCCGCCGGGACCTCCGCGCTGGTCCGCGCCGCGCCACCGGCCTATGCAGGTATTATCGGGGGTCCTCCAAACATGCGCTTCAACTGGGCATTTGACGCCGAAGACCGAGTGAAGGCACTGAGTGCTCTCCATACGCACGAAACACCACGAAAACGCATATGCATGCTAGAGAATGCTGTTTCAGTACGCATGGAAAGTTTGAAGAGGCTAGGTGCCCTCCTTCGTACTCGAGGGCAACATCGCATTAGGCGCCTGTCCTCACGGTGGTTTGGCAAGACCGGGAGCATAATCCCAGTTGTAAAGCACCGCAGGTCCGCAACAACGACTTTGGAGGAACGATATGACCAATGACATTTAGAGGCGCATACCAAGAAGTCATCTTTGAGTAGGGTCTCTATGGAAGAGCCTGAGTGCTGAGTGGTCAACGTTTCCGAACGGCGAAGTGACACCGTGGCAGCCTGCGGCAGCAGCAGACTCGGCTTACTAGCTCACTTGAAGCAGGTTTGATGTTCTCTTCTAGTACTGCCCACAGAAGCGTGCATGCCGTCACGTACTCGGACCGCGAAGCGAGCTATTCGTGCTGACGATGGCTAGTAGTGTTGTGGATCCGAGTCCTTTCAAATCTCACTGCAACCCGTAGCAAAATTAGTGACAGCTTTCACTACTTTATACACAGCCTGCGCCTGCATGGCTGTCCTCAACTATCGGAGACCAGAAACCCAAGTCGTCCCCCAGAAGGTACGCTCGTATTTTATGCGTTCGTTGGGTCCTAGTACGTCAGTCGCTGCCATGCCCTCCTTCGTTTTTCGCGTCTGCGCGCTTCAGCTGTGCGCGTCAATTGTCCGACGATGCTTTTCAGACATTCTGAATTTACGATCACGATCCCCACGCACTTTGTCTGTACAAAGTTCTCACGGATAGCCATGCGTGAGGATCTAGGCCGCCTGGCAGTTCCCTCGCTACCGGCGGTGACTCGAGTACTGATAGCAACATACAGTAAGGGCTTCTATGGCACAGCATACCAAGGTTAGTGGTCGCTGCCATCCGCTCGCAGTCCGCCTCGTCACAATGGCTATCATGCGCCTGAGTAAGACTGGGTGAGTCGTTCATTTTGTACTTTCCAGTGTACATACGTGTCCCCGGTCTGCATGTCAAAGGCGACACTCGTGCCTGAGCAACACCAGGCGCGAGTACCGAATCCCGAAGCTGAGGTTCCGGTTGCATTCGGACCTTCTCGGGCGCAGATTCCTTCAATCTTTTGATCAATTTAGCTGCGACGTCACATAAAGAAGCGATGAGCACCTCGAACGGTGGCCTAAGCAAGGGCAGGCAGTCGCGCCCGCATATCCGGCCGCCCTTTGACCGCAGGTAGCGGAGGCACAGTTCGAACCTGATATGATTCATAACGTACGCGGGTATGCAGGGGTTCTTCACCCACACCTCCATCTCTTTCTATGCGCCTACCGCCCTCCGTCCAACATGACGACTAGACTCCCCTGGGATATCTACACTGAGCAACTCTTTCCCATAGGTTTTGGCCACCCCCTTTGGGTTCCTGAACCCATTGACAATCGCGAGGTGCATGTTGGTGACATCGGTTGGTTCGAGAATGGCGGCTTTCGACCTCTGTTCAATTCCATGAAGCCTTCAGACGACTCTGCCAACAAGCAAAAGGGAGTGCCACCTGGATTTGTCCCCTTCCAGCCTCAGGAGTTCTGGGTCAGGCGGGGTTACAAGATCAAAGAGGGATCTGTCTGCAGCGCCACTGTGGAAATCATGCAGGGTGGTGGGTTAGTTGACAATGACAAGTGAGTGGCCTCGTTTGTGTACCTTACAACTCGTCCCTGATATCCATCTCCAATCCGTGCTTCGGAACCTGCTTCAAGTCTTGACGTCAGATTTAGATCTACTGCTGACTCTGGAGCATTTCTTCTTCTGGAGGCCCCCTGCAAGAGCTATGAGATCAGGTCTAGGCGGCACATTGTTGACTACATGGTCCGCTACTTCGATTCTTGGGTCAACTTTGCAAGCGAGTCCCGTACTCTGACAGTCGATTTCAAAGAGGAGGATCTCCTTTTCGTCTGCGAAACGGTTAAGACGACTCGCTGGGCGGCATTCGCATTCCAGGACGATGCATACAGAGCTGAGGAAGGGCACATTTCGGGTGCTTTGGGGTTGTCTGCTAGGGCACCATTGGTGGTCAATATGTCAGACAGTACTTTAGCCCGTCCTCATTGTCGCACTGGGTCTGGACTACACTCGACTGGGAATCCTCAGGGAAACGGCAGGGATTCTGAGGAGCCGACGCAATGCGTCTTTATCCACTATTACAAGATGCGCAGGAGGACGAGGGAGATCTCTGAAAAGCCTGTCGGTCCTCAAGTTGAAGGGTCGAGTCTCATTACCGAGACACTCTACCAACCGGATCTTGAACGAGGCGTGGAAGGGGTAAGCAGGGCATGTTCTCGATACTGCATTGGTGAAACTAACGGCCTCATAGGGACGCGATCCTGTCACGTACCTTCTTGACTATATTTTTCGGGTACGACCATACTATAGCGTTCTTTGACCTTGACTGACGCGATATGCTGCTAGAGATCGAAAGCTCGGGTTGCTGTAGCATCTGATATAGACCTTGTTTCGTTATTCAAGGTGACTCTATTTCAGCTAGGCGAATGCTAGGCCGCTGATATCGCATATCTATAGGGCAACAGACTCCCTAGAAACATACCTGCGGCGCTGGACATGACATCACCTCAGGTTTTGGTCGACCAGAATGGAGGTCTGTAACGCCGCTGCGCAGCGCCCCATTTGTCCCAATTCATTGATAACATTTACAGTGGGCACGTTAACTGTCGAGCAACAACCCATACCTCACGCTCCAAGCCGGACAAACGTTCTCAGGCAACCCGCTCAGCCTCCGGCGAGCCAGCAAGGGACATGGTCAATGCAAGGCATGATGTCATCCATGCGCTCGCTTTTTGTGAAACCCAGTACCTATACCGGGGGAACTCAAGTCCTCGGCTCTGCAAGTGCTACCCCCTCTCCACCTTCATGGTCATCGCCTTCACCGAACACGAGGCCGCCTCCCAATGATGCACGCCGGGCGGCAGCAGAAGCAGCGGAACGGCGACAGCAGCAGGTTAGCGAAATTCTACGGTGTTGATCCTACAAAATTTTGCAATTATCTGACTCTCCCGACGTGTTTCATCCGGACAGGCACACGGCCGCGGAGTGGCCGGCGCAAACCCACAGAGGGGACAACTCGCGGCGAAGCTGCAAGCCCAGAAGTCGGCAGCACGCATGCCGGAGGAGAGCGCCCCAGAAAGGCTCGTGGTAAGTGCATGGCTGGGGACCCTGTGATCGCGGCTGTAGCTTACGACAACACTTTCCCGACAGTGGGACTGAGCACTGCCCATCCAATACAGCGACCTCCACCAGGCCGCTATAGCGTGTGCACGAGGCGGGGAATCCGTGATAACGCGGGAGAAGGCTAGAGTGAAACTTGGAATGGGGACCCTTAACTTGAACCTTGCATGATGAGTTATTTGCTGTGACCGACTCGATGGATCTCTTCATGCGAGTATGGAGGACTTGTGCTATCTATTCCGTTCGTATGCCACGGATGTCACGTTTCTTCTGCCATCAATGTCAAACCATCGCATGCTGCTCGCATTTATCGGTGGATTCAAGACGAGAGCTTGAAGACTCAACTACGATTACCACCCGGCAGCTGCAAGCCCATCATAGGTATTCTGAAACGTCTGTAGAGATATGCTGTGAATATGAGTGAATCAGCACTTTGCGGCATCCTTCACGGAACGTGGTTAAGGGAAATGAAAAGAGGCCGTTCATATTCCTGCCGGGGGCTCATACGAAATCCTAATCGTATGTTTAGGCGCCCGCCAGGTCATTGCCAGTCACTGGATGTGGATTGAGGCGCCGGCACGCCTCCTGCTTGCTTTGCACGTTCACCCCGGATTCCAGTCCTCTCACTCGTCCTACATTTACGCACGCCCAGCACGACCGCTGGCCGGCGTTCTGGATACTGTGCGGCGTCCTATGAATGTTCACGGAGGAATGGGAGGTAGAATGGGAACGCGTTTTGTGGAAGAAGAAGCCGTACCCTGACAACTACGTTCCCCGCTCCTTCCTCTCTTCTTTGAGCCGGAATCGTAAGTGTAGTCCGCACCTCCCTCCGCTGGCCCAGTCTTATCTGATAATGGATAGCCAACTTCCGGCCATATACGTATTGGCACCTCGTCATCCTTTCGTGCCCCATAAGCCAGCACCTCGCGAGCATATTCGTGTTGCTCGCCGTGTTCGTGAGGCTTCAACAACGATTGCTGGATCCACGGGCCCTGATATGGATATCTGTGGGGGTTTTTCTGGCCGGGTACCTTATGTGGGAGCTCTTGGAGTGCAGAGCCGTAAATCGCGAGGCACGGTATACCAATCGTGTGTGCTCATATCCCTATTACCGCGCTCTATCCGTTAACATGGCAACATAATGCAGGAGCGAAGACAGTGAAGGCATCCATCCTCGTATTCCTTGCCCTCATGTCGCTCTCGCCTGTCCTCAAGACGTTGACCGCTGCGACATCGTCGGATTCCATCTGGGCGCTATCAGCATGTCTGTTCATCCTAAACGCTTTGTTAGCCGACTACACCGCCATGAAGCCCGAGAGTCAACAGCGCGAGAGGTGAATTATTACGTCAGAAATCACCGGCCTGTCCATTAACTCCGGCCGCTTCGCTCGTCTAGGTTGACCTCGGTGTTGTCTATGAATGCCGCCATATCATCCTCGGTTGTGCTGGCTTCGAGATTACCAGATGATCTGTCGGTCTTCGGGCTGATTCTGTTCTCGGTGCAGTCGTTCGCGTTGTTCCCCATGTTACGCCGTCGCTTACAGGTCAGCCTGAGCCCTAACACCTCATGAATGTGTTCCGAGACTCACATGTGTCCAGAACAATGCCAGGTTGTTGCAGGTCGTCCTCACTGTGGTCATCTCCGCGCTTGCGGTTGCCCTGACGCAACCCCTATCAAGCACCGCAGCGCGCATCTACACGGCGTGCTTTGTCTTCGTCACGTTCATTGCGCCCGCCGTGCTCGTCTGGGCGCAGCGGTACAAGAAGTATGTGATGCGTCACATGCGACCCTGGGTGCGCGGCAGCAGACTGACACGCCTCACAGCGAGATTAGGGGCACTTGGGATCCTGCCGTGCCTAAAGTCAATCGCCGGCTTTCGTTCTCGCGTTAATTTCGCGAATCCCCGGCGATCGTCTGGCTACAGCGGCGTTGCGCAGCGTCTTCTCCACAGCCCTGTGTAGTACCTTCTCGCGCACGCAATGCCATCTCTCCTGGACTGTCCGCGCCCCGATTGGGCTTGGTCTGCTGCTGGCTGCCTTCTCCAAGAACATCCAGCGAGGCTCGACTTGAGCCCTCGGCCGGGCCTAGGACGGCGTGACCGGCCGTGTACGGAAGTGGACCCGCCATATGTGACGACACGGTGGTTGTTGTGGTCGAGTTCCGGACGCCTCCCCGCGCCCGTCCCAGTGTTCGTGCCCCAGAACCCTCGCCATAGGCGGAGGTGGACCGGGGCTCGCACGCACCCGAAGGGACGTTCCCTTTGCCCTGCGCTTCGGCGGCTTCGCCTGTTCCATCGTGGCCCGCGGGTGCGGCCTCGGGCTCTCTCGAGGCTCACGGACCGCCGCCTGCTCGACGCGCGGGTTCGCCCTGGGTTGCACTGCTAGCCGTCTGCCGGCTCGCGTCGACGACGGGCAGTGACCAGGGGCAGCGGCTCGCCCGCGACCCTCGCTCATCACGTACTGGGTTGTCGTCGGCATACGCGGGACAGCCCCGCGCTCCGACGCGCATGCTATGGGGCCCCGCCGGCCTCAGCTCGCGTCTCCGCAGAGCCCCAGACCGAGAGCGCCCAGATAATCATCACCTACCCGAGAGCCTTCTTCCTTCGAGGGCGCCCGCGGTGGCGGCGATACCCGCTAGAGTAGGTGCGTCTGCCAGGTCCCAGCCACAGACGTCGAAGGTTGCAGCCTGCACCGTCTCGCAATACATTCAGAATCGACGCGTCCCACGCGCGGCGCGCCGGCGGCGGAGGCAGCGGCGGTGGGGGTTGGTGCACCTATTGGCCCAGTGGCCTGTGGCTTCGCGCCTCCCGGCCCCTTGTCCTTCTCCCGCTTCTTTCGCCCGTCGCCGCGCGCATTCGCGTTCGCGAACGCGAGCACTGAAGAGGCACCCCCTGATTCTCTCCAATCGCCGCCGCCGCAGCTGCTGTCCTTTTTTTGAGGCGGGTCTCCCCACCCGCCCCCCAGCGCGCCGCATGCGTCGAACGCGGCCTACGCTCAGCCGGCAAATGCTATGCTTAGTGTTAGCACTACCAGCATTGAGCTTATTGACCCCGGGTTCCTCCGCACTCCATGGACAGCGACATCCCGCGCGCACCTGCGCATGATATTCCCGACCGGAGTCTACGTACTATACCACTTATCGCGAAGCGCGGCGCGTCTCCCCTATGGCCAGAGAGAGCCCCGTCCGCATCCGCTCCCGCCCGCGCGCGATGGGGCATCCTCTGCCCATCTTCGGCGCGCGCATCAGGCAGCCCGTCCCGGCTGTCCGATCGCACCACGGCTTCTTTTCTCTACTACCAGCCTGCAACGCCCGCGCTCGTCCGTGGTGTTTAGTGCACGGGCGTGGCGGCGCGGCTCGGCCGTCCGGGCCCCGCTGCCGGGGCTTGCCAGTTAGGCTCATCTGCTCGCTATCGCGGAGGAGAATGGGAGGAAAGGGGATCCGCCGGGGGGAGGGTTAGCTGGGAGAGATGATCATGAACCAGTCTAGACTGCGAGCGATCGGGCGACAACGTGGCCACGGCGCGGCGGGGAGACGGGCTCCTGCAGACGGACGATATGGGCGGACGTGGGTGCCAGTGGTGGTGATGGTGGATCGAGAGCACATAGCAGCTATATTTACATGCAAAGCAACATGAACGCTATATTACAGGCAATACTATCCTACATGTGAAATATACGAGAACATGAGAGCAATAAGTGACGGGAACGGTGCACTGTGCATGGAGAGACGGAGATAGAGAATGAGAGAGAACGAGCGTGAGTGTACCTGATGGTGCGGATGGGGACGGAGAGATGTGAAGAGAGGTGGAAGGAGAGGCGAGGAAAGGAAACCAAGCGCATTGGAGGAGGTAGCCAGACACACGTCTACAGAGTCCCGAAGCTGAAGAGCCAGAGAGCAGGTACGTAGGAGAGAAGAGGAGAGGAAGCGCGCTAGTGCCGATCGAGCTGTTAGTACATATGGTTGTGTGGAGACCTCTACTGTCGATGCTGATTCTGATTCTCATATTCATGTGGTGTGGAGGGGGAGGGCCGAGGATGAGTCGCGTCGAGGCTGCCGAGAGTCGTTTGCGTGTGGTGCGTGCGTGTGCGTGGTATAATCCATTTCGCTCATGTCCTTCGTCATCGTCATCGCCCACGCCCATCTTCGCTCCCGCCGATCCGAACGACCCGCGTCCCGGGCCCAATTAATAATCCAAAGCAAGGAAGAAAGGAAGCACCAGGAGAGGGCCTCCGGCGCGGGCACGCCATCCAGGTAGGAGGCGGTCAAATCCGCAGATCGCCGTCGCTGTCGTGCAGACGCGGCCGCTTGGCGGGGTTCGCAGCGACGACGCCGATGCCGCGCGCGGCGAGAGCCTCGACCGCCGCCTTGGCCGCGCCCTCGGACGTCTTCTTCGACCGTCCGCGCGTGCGCCGGAGCGCGCCGAACGCCTGCGCCTTGATCACCGCAAGCGTCCCGCAGATCGGCGGCGGCCCGGGCGACGGCGAGCGGCTCGCGCGCGACGCCGCACCACTCACGCTCACACTCGCGGAACCGCTCACGCTCGACGCGCTCGTGCCGGTCCGCGTGCGCGGCCGTGACGAGTATGTATACGAAGACGACTCGCCATCGGATTCGCGCTCGTGCGAGCCGTTGTCACCCCGCGCGTACGGGGACGGGGCTTGCACTGGACGATCGGTTGCGGTAGAGGGAGGGGGCGCGGTGGGGTTGGCGCGCCCGTTCATGCGCAGGAGCGTCGTCACGTCCGCCGTACCGCCGTGGAGGGTGAGCTCCGGGGGGTTGGGTGGGCGACGGTAAAACTCGGGCCGTTCCGCGATGGACGTGCCCTCGGGAAAGGTGAAGGAGTATGAGGCGGGAGCAAGAGAGGTGGACGAGGTGGACGAGGGCGTGGACGCGGCGGGGGAGAGGGAGCGGCTGGGGGCGAACATATATGAGGAAGTCGCGAGAGGGGTGAGTGGAACCTTTTGATCCTCGACGACGCCATAACGGGAAGAGTACTGGAGCTCGGAAGCGGTGAGCGTGGGGGACTCGACGAATGTGGGAGAGTGCGTCGCGCTGCTGCTGTCGAGGGAGCCGTCGCTGACGGCGGTTCCCGGGTGGCCGACCCAGCCGCTATCGCGGGCGGAGGTGTCGATCGGGTACGCGCTGTAGGCGTCGTAGCGCGGCATACGACCGTGGGCCTCGAGGGCGCGCGAGTCTGAGCCGCTGCCGGCCATAGAGACGTAGCCTAGGGCGGGGGATCGCTGTGGATAGTCCTGACCGTTGGAGTTGTGGTAGGAGGGCCCGGCCATAGAGCCGGAAGCGTGGCTGGTGGAAGGGTAGCGCATGCTGTCGTCGCCATAATTGCTGGTGGGACCGGCGGACATGGAGGACATGGTGACGGGCGGGGTGCGGGCGGGGGCGTAGGAGGACATGGGGTAGTCGTCCTGAGGTTCGCGATCGACCTTGCGCTGCTGCTCGTACATCTTGAGGAGGCTCTCCTTGTGCTCGAGCTCTGTCTTGAGACGGGCGTTCTCCTGGCGCGCCTCTTGGAGGGAGGAGTCGGAGGTGCGATAGGACTCCTGGAGCTGGAGAACGACGCTCTCGAGGTTGGTGACTGGGGCGGAGGCAGGACAGAGATCAGCGGGGACGGTGGGGTAGGAGGATGGGGATGGGGAGCGGACCTGTCTCTTCGAGGGTCGCGATGTAGTTGGCCCTGCGAGCGCGGAAGGCGGCCTGGGCGTCGGCGTTCTTTTTCTTCCTGAGGGCGGCATCGGAGATGCCTGGGCGGGCAGAGCCGTCGTCTGAGCCAGCCTTGGGGTCTGGGGACGGAGGCATGGCGCGGAAGACGGAGGGGAGGGGCGGCGGGAGAGGAAGCGGGAGCGGGGGCGGAGGAGGAGGAGGAGAGGAGGAGGAGGGAGGGACGAATAAAGCGCAAAGGCGGACGAGGACGGTTGCCGGCACACGACGGCGGAGGGCCCGAGTATTAATTTCGCTGGGGGTCCCGGGGCGAGCGGCTGCAGGCGGCTAAGGCGAGCTGGGAGCTGGGGACGGGCCCACGGCGAGATCAAGGAGGCTCACCCAGTGGCAGCCAGTGGCTCATCCACATTTCTCCTCGTCCGTCTCAGGGCCGATCCACCGACGCCCAGCCACGCTCCCCAGCGCTCCCCACGCTCCCTCCTCGGCCTCTCGCCCTGCCCCCGCGTCCTGCCCCTCCGCCAGCCTCGACCCCGCTCCCACGCTCGCCCTATCGCCTCTCCCTCTCCCCGTCCCCCTATCGCCGGCGCACGTGTCCTCCGCCTTCCCGACCTCCTCGTCCCCCGCGTGCCGCCCCTGCCCAATATCCCCAATATCCACCGCATTTTCTGCGTCCCGCCCGCTACCGACGACACGCCAGATCTGCGTGCCCGTCGCGGGTCACCGTGCTCTGTTGCCCCTCGCCACCCAGCGTCTCTCCCCGTCACGCCCGCGCTGCGCGGCCTCGCCGAATCGACGCCCGCAGATCGCGCACTCACGTCTCGCCCCGGCGACGACTGCGCCTAATCCTCTCTCGGGCCAGATGACTCGCGCCTTGATTGGGTCTCATCTTACCGGTGGCCGCTTCTTAGAACCCGTCCGTACCAATCCGGGCGCCTCTCGCAAGTCACATCTAGGTTTACAAGCGCCCACAGCGTCTAATCCAGGGACCAGTCACCTACCGTCCCGCTCACCTCCTTTGGGCCCCTCCCTCCCCTCGCCGGTGTCCAATGTCCATTGAGGGCCAGCACAGAAGCATCCTCGGCATCATCCTGATTCCTCCATTTCCTCGCCCTCGCCCTCCGCTTCCTCTAGCTCCACATCTTCGTCTTCCTCCGCTTCCATGTCCAGCACCTCCAGCGTCAGTCCCGCCTCGTCCAGCACGCACGACACCCGCCGCCCAGCCCGCCCGTTCACCGCCAAGTGCACCCCGCCGCTTGCGTACGCAGCACCCAGCGCTCGCGACTGGACAATCGGGGCCCGAACCGAAGGAATCTGAGAGCGTCGCTTCAGCCGTTCGTCGCGGGAGAAGCAAACAAAACAAGGACCGAGGGGGAGAACGAGGGAGAAAGGGCGCGCGGAGCGCGAGCGAGCACGAACGCACCTGGCCGCTCGCGAGCAGCGCGAGCACGTCGCCCATCAGCGCCTCCCGAGGCGTGCCGTTTACGTACTTGTCCGCCGGGAGCGTGTGGTACAATAGATCCGCGTAGCCGACCGTCGCGATGCGGGCTCCTGCCACGGCAAGGGCGTGAGCGTGATGAGCGGGCGACCGTCGAGGCACGTCCTCTCCGGGCCTGCGGACCAACGGGAGCGCTGGAGGACGGACAAACGGACGGGTGGACGCACCTTGTTGGTCTCGCGGCCGATAGACGAGCACGAGCACGTTCGAGTCGAAAAAGTCGATGTCGAGGACCTCGAACGGCTGCGCGTCGTCCGTGTCCGCGTCGTTTCCTTCCCCCGCGGCACAGCACTCGAGTACCGACACCTCGACCGCTGGCAGCGCGGCGAGGGCTCCCAGGCCCTGTTGCAGCCGGACGATGAGCACTGTCGAGGAGGAGCACGGGTGACGGCATGCGCGGGTCAGCAGCGATCACCAGAACGTGGGCCGTTGCAGGCCTCGGAGAAGAGAAGAGAGAGCCGAGCTCACGGTAGGTTTGTCCCCCGCCGCTAGTACCGCTCTGGGGCGGCCTGATCGCGAGGTATTGCACGAAGTTGTCCGGCTGCGGGGCGCGAGGGGAGGCGCAATAGAACGCAAGTGAGAATTAGCTTGGAGAAGACAATGCACGCCGGAAACTCGACGCCGCTTGCCTTGTTCTCGTCCGGCACGGTCCGCTCTCGAATCAAGGGCACACCCGCTGCGTCACTGCCGCCAGCCCCAGTCCCAGCCCTAGCCGGCCGCGGGGCAGGTCCGCCCGCGACGAGGACGGCCGAGCGTGCAGCCGCCTTGCACGCTTCCATAAACACCTCCTGGCAACCCGCCGCCAGCGTTTGCAGCAGCGTGTCGAGGTTCCGCTCGATGTGCGACAGGTCGCGCGGCCGGACGTCCTGTTTGAGCCGAGCGGGAGGGCCCCGGGTACCGGTCAATTAAAAATTGTTCCGTGCAGCAGAAGCGAGCGGGCGAGCGAGCGAGCCTGAGCCCGAGCCGCTAGTGGCGTGCCAGGCCCGCCCGCCTCGCCTCGCCTGCGCGTATACCCACGCACCTCCTGCACGGTCTGATCCCAGTGGGCGAGCGCGGCGCGCGCTTTCGTGAGGGCCGCGTCGAGGTCCGCTTCCTCGTCCGGGACCCCCAGGCTCGCGCGGGAGACCCGCGGACCGGCACCCACGAACCACTTGTCGATCGGGCTCGCGATGAGGCTTCCCGTCAGGTATTCGCTCACCTCGAGGAGGTCGTGCTGGGCGCGCGGAGCGTTGTGATCGCCTGTCGTGTTCGCCCGCCCGGTCTCTGTGTTCCGGTATGAGAAGGCGAAGCGGAGGCGGGAAGCAGGCGTGGACGCACCGTACCGTATCCATTTCATGAACTCCCTGAAGCGGAGGAGCTCCTTGCGCGCGGTGGCTGCCAGCCAGTTGGCGTGGATGATACCGGTGGCTGTGTATTCTAGGCAGGTTCCGAGGTTCACCAACTTGAACTGGCAAACGACGTATTCCTGTCTGGCGATCGGGTTAGCTTGTTCTGCGTACGATCATTGGAGCCGTGTCCTCACATTGGGGCCCACCCCTGACCCTCTTGCAGAAGCAAATACAGGCGCTGCAGGGCTGGCGCCACGCGTTTCTCGGACATGTCACGCAGCTTGACTAGTGCATCTGTCATGGTGGTCTCCCATTTTTGCATGCTCTACTTTCGGTCGTCAACGGATAGATTGATTGAATATGGGCGGTAAACGCACCCTTTCGCTCATATGTTCTCCGCTGCCAAGGTAGTCCATGAGGGATTCCGATGATCGACCAGTCGTGAGTAGACATGTCAGATCCAATAGAGCATACGGATCCTCCTCTATAACGCCCGTAAGCACGAAACCTGATATAGCATACTGAATACTCACCTCCGAACTCTTTGGCTTGTCTTGCTTCCAAGGACTGGATCCACTTCGGCCCGAGTTCTCGGGCACCGCCCTGGGTCTCGTTCCCGAACCATACATCGCGCATGTCTTTGACCACGTGGATGGCATACGAGACTAGTTCCCGCGCTGCAGTCGACACTCGTGCGACATCTCTGCAGTGCCTCGTCGTAAGGTAAGGAAGCTTCAGCGTGTAGGGACGTATGTCCACGGCGCCCTCATCCGATGATGAAGGTCCTAGATGAACGAAGAAATGGTCTCGAAGCTTGTACATTGATCGAGGGAAAGTTGCTTCTTGCAAGGCTAACGTTCCAAGAAGATAAGAGCCTTCCATGAAGAGGTGGACTTGTCCGATGTCGTCCGCGACAGCGAGGACGCTGCTCACGTTTGTATCATCTGGCTCATCAACTTCTTCTGGAAAAGCGTGAGGGACGCCATGTGTATTCGATGCAATAGACGCCTCAGCGAGGTCAGGGGGAAAGCAGGGCCACGCAGCAATGCTAGGGGGCACGACTCTTGCCGTCTGGGCTGCTCGATTTCGATTGCCCTGGAATGCGAAGAGGTCATTGGAGCTAATGCCGACTCAGCGACATGTTGGGCGTATACTGTGCAAGTGACTCACTTGAGAGGCTTGGTGTCATCCTGCACCGGGTCCAGCAGGGGGAGACTTTTCAGGATGGCGAGCGCAGACCCAGTCTGCAGCACACATACCTCAGTCTTTGTAGACGGCATAAACGACAAAACTTACGATATTGTCGCCTCGCTTGAAGATATCGGGGAGGCCGTTCCCGATAACCTTCTTGTCTTCTCGGAACCACCACACATTGACGAGCCTAAGCTGGACAGTGGTACTGAAGGGAATTACATTGATAACACGTCCGTCTTGTACCGAATGGACGGCAATAAGTGCAGGGTTAGATATGACGGCGATCAGCTGGGCTGTGGCCGGTACAAAGTGTAAACGAGGAGAAGCAGTCTAAGATTTGACCACACATACCATCCGGACTCCATGTAACACTCACAACATCCACATCCTTCTTCCCCACTTGCTTAGGTTGGATCGTCACCTCCCACTTCTTTCCACCTTGCATCTTGTACAGCGTCATCTTCGTCTGATGGGAGACAACTGAGAACACTACTAGCAGATCTTTGTCGGGACACCATGATGTGCGTAGGATGCGAGTTGTCGTCGGAAACTGTATCGTTGCTACCGAGGCAATCGTGGTAGCCATCGCGAAACCTTATATACTATCATGAATATCGTTGCCTGGTGCACCTCGCAACGAGATACTCACCTCCGGACACACGCCTGTAGGTTACGCAACCAGCGAATAGTCGGCTGTCTGGACTGAGTTATGCAAGGATGGAGCACGTCTTGTTCCGACCAGTCACTGCGAGTTCTGGGCTATGATGTCGAGTATTATTTTGTGAAGAACGAAGTATTGCATGTAGGAAAATAGGTGCATATGAGTTGGCCGGAGACTGGCCCCCAGGCTCGTCCCGCCACTCGACGACCGCGTCCGGAGTGGCAAACGCCCACTGGGAACGCGTAAGATTCGCGTACAGTCACGCGCCTGTCACACCCTCTTGTCACTTAGGTAAAGCTTGAGCAGCTTCAAGAATAACCTGAATGTGACTATTAGCTTCTCATGACATACGGCGCATATATCAATATCTCTTGGTTTCTCTCCATCCTTTAGCTCGTGTCTGTCGAGACTCAGCGACATGACATGTCACCGTTAGTACAGAGGATGAAACAGACTGGACATCGGCAGAAAACGAAGCTGACCATCACGGCCGCAATATGCAATGTAGAAACAAGCAATGATGCATACGAGCAAGGCCTCTCACAGATGTGGCAATTCCTACTTGCGCTTTCCACCCTTGCCACCTTTTTTCTTCCCCATCCCACCTACCACGTCTCCCTTCTTCGCCCGTACCCCCTCCCTCGCTGATCGCTGACCCATCTCCTTGTCGAACGCCCCGACTCTGGACTTGAGGGTCGACTTGGCCGCCCCACCCAACTTCTTTGTCTTCTTGTCTTTCTTTGACGACGTTGGGCGCCGTTCGGGCTCGCCAATCTTCGCGGGCCGCGATGACTTCTTGGCAGAGCGTACTGCAGCCCGGATCGCGCCCGTCTCCTCCGCCCCATCCTCCTCCAACGCCATTTTTCTCCGCTTCGCGCGACGCGAGAGTCCGGCAAACTTGTCTCGTTTGGGCTGATGGGTAGGTGCCAAACGAGCTAGCCGTCAGTTCGCCAGGCCGGATCATAACACGCTCTTTTTACGTACCTTCGCTTCTGCCGACTCTTTCGTCTTTCCCTTTTTGCCCAGGTCGAGCCCACTCTCGTATTGCGCTTTGCTCAACGCTGGGGTAGCGGAAATTTCAGCGTGAGGCGATCACGGAAGAAACACCCGAAATGAGACTCACCCTCTGCCTTGGATTTCTCCTTCCCCGTCTGGAACCATGTACGCGCTGGGCGCGAGAAGATCTCCGCTTCGTGCTCGATCATGTTTTCCCCCTTCTTCAGCTCCATCTCAGCTTGACGAATCTATCAACAGCGCATAAGTGACCGTCCAAATGAGGAGGATAGAAGTAACCGTCGGAACACACCTGCTTCTCCTCTTTTTCCTCTTGCAAAATTTCAGAGATTTCACCTTTGAGGCTGTCGAGCTTCTGAGACCATTTGCTAACCACTTCGGGCGGTATTTGCCGATGCCGCACCTGGTCCTCACCGGTCGCGTGTTTGATCGCCGCCTTGAGCATTTTGCGGTCTGCCTCACCAACAAGGGTGACGGAACTGCACAAGGTGTCTACTTGAGCCATGTAGCCACAAAACGCAATCGGTCCATTTCACATACCGTCCCTTTTTCCCGGCGCGCGCGGTACGACCCACGCGGTGAAGATATTGTGCCAGCTGGCCGGGCATGTCGTAGTTGATTACCGTCTCGACCCCCTTGATGTCGAGACCTCGGGCAGCCAGATCCGTCGCCATGAGATAATCCACTGTACCGTCGCGGAATTGCTGCAGTGCTCTCAATCGCTAAAGGAGCCATCAGTGATGGGAACCTGGTACATTGACTCTGGCTGACTGACCTGCTCCTGCGAGAGGTCGCCATGCAGCTCATCGGACTTTAGGTCCAACAGACCAAAGACGATGCGCATCTGGTGAGCCAGCTTCTTGCTCCGAAAGAAAATGATAACGCGAGACCTGAACGTCCTCTTGCACAATGACACGAGCAATGCAGAACGCTCTGCCTCCTTCCCCGCTCGTACACGGACGAACTCCTGGAGAAGCCCCCTCGCTGTACTCCGCTTTGGGTCGACGAACAGCCTGACGGGCTTGTTGAGCGACATCCTGACGAGCTCGTCTACTGAGTCCGTCATGGTAGCTGAAAAGAGCATTGTCTGGCGTGAG
Source organism: Grammothele lineata (assembly GCA_002150815.3). Lineage (NCBI taxonomy): Eukaryota > Fungi > Basidiomycota > Agaricomycetes > Polyporales > Polyporaceae > Grammothele > Grammothele lineata. The sequence continues at coordinate 6,358 of NDFF03000382.1, read as the reverse complement.
TTCGGGCACGACTTGATGATCTCCGTCAGCTCATCCGCAAATCCATCGGACAGCATTCGGTCGGCCTCATCGAGAACGAGGATGTCAAGTGCGTCAAGGGTGAATGTGGGCGAATTGCGGATATGGTCTATGAGACGCCCTGGCGTGGCAATGACGACGTCTGGTCGTGTGCGGAGAGTAGCTTCCTGCGATTTCAACGAGAGGCCACCTGAAGGCGGAGTGCAAGACGTTAGCGAACGTCTCTGCAATACAATTGTCATGCAAAACCGGACCTACGACGAGGGCAAAGCGAATGTCGGTGTGGGCAGCGAGTTTGGTGCCAACCTCATAACATTGCACGCCAAGCTCGCGAGTGGGAACGAGTACGAGACACCTAGTCGCAGCAGCCTTCTTCCCTCTGTCGCGATACATGAGACGCTCCAGCATCGGGATAATGAACGCGGCCGTCTTTCCTGAACCCGTGACAGCGTTTCCGACGATGTCTTTACCCAAGAGGGCGACGGGAATGGTAGCGGTTTGGATGGGAGTCGGTACAGTGAAGCCCATAGTAGTGAGGGATTTGATGATGGGCCTCGAAAGATTCATTGAGAGAAACGACGAGTGGGCTTCTGCTGGCGCGGACTCTGAGTCAAAGAACGCAGCTTTCCGCTCTTTCTCTGCCTGAGTTTCCTCCTCAGACTCGTCTCCGGAGGAAGATGCGGGGTCCTCGAGTCTGTCCTCCGAGACCTCCGACATGGTTTCGTTGCTGCCCTCTTCATCCTCTTCATCCGAAGTAGCCAATGGATCTTCGTCATCAAGTTCTCCCCCGGGTGCACCAAAAACGACCTCCGACCCTACGGAGTCTTCGCTTTCCTCGCTTTCAACACCGCTCTCATCCTCGCCGAAATCACTCTCAACCTCGTCCTCTTCGTCATCTTCATCACCATCGTCTTCAGTGGGCCGTTTCCGCTTCCTAGTGTTCGCCCGAAGTTTCCTACGTGCTATAATATCGTCCACGGAAATGGGTTCCTGTACGTCCGTTAACAGTCACATGCAATACACATCAATTTGAGCATACCGGCTTAGAGCCCTTTTTGACGAGATCCTGCACATCAAGATGCTCATCCAAAAAAGTGCTATATGGGTCCCCGGAGAGATCAAAGGTGAATTCGGGGTTGAGTTCAACGCCTTCTTCTACCGGCTGGGCTTTAGACATGCTCGGAGTGCGGAGGAGGAATAATTTAAACGCTCGTACAAGCTCGGTCCGGGTCCGCTAGCCTACTTACGGGCGCTCGACACCGCTCTGTCTCCAACTGTCGACCTGGGTTCTGCGGCGCGCAGCCTGCCTATATCACCTCTATCCTCCTCTCCTGCTGCTCTAACTTATTGTCCATCTTTTACCTCACGCCAGCCTACAACATTGAAGATGAGCATGAGCAACAACACCCGCTCGCACTTCGCCTCCTTCGCAGCTTATGTGAGTCCTAGTCGTCTCTGCTCATCCGCTACAATGACCTCATAACGCTGCCTACTCTTCCACCTTCCCCCTGCGCGATTTCATCCGCTCTCGTCTATCGCACGATTATAGACACCCCCTCCTGATGACCCCTCCAACGCGTCTGCGACTGCGTCGACCTCGAAGGGTACCGCCGCTCGAGCATGGTTTCCCAACGGGCAGCAGCAGCCCACCTCCTATCAATCCGGAGGCATCCCTACTTTCAACACTTCGCAGGCTGGCGGTCTGGGCGCAGTGGAGGATGCGGAAGCGGAGAGTGGCATAGGCATGTGGGAGACACGGCACGGCCTTCGTGTCGACATGCTCGCCGCGTTTGCGTACGTCCTTGGGCCAGTATCAGGTGCGTGCTCTTCAGCCATTCATCTCCCTACTGTACGTGGGGCCTGATCTTGTTGTTATGTCTTCCATTATAGCCCTCAGTCTTCTCATTGTGGAAACATACAATGATTTTGTTCGGTTCCATGGTATGTGATTATGAAAACTCTATCCGCGATGCTTCGGGAGCCGACTACTTAGTAGCATATCAATCTGCACTACTCACTACACCGCTTGTAATCTTGCGCATACTGGCCTCCTTGCTCCAGTTCCCCCCATTCCTCCGCACGCTCTTTACCCTTCTGTTGGTGATACCATCGCTCTATATGGCGTGAGTTTGGAATTGTTTGCGTCCTTGCTCCGTGTCCTGACAAGATCCCTCCAGGTGGCGAGCGTACGTTGACGCCTCACGCAATGGCCTCGTACGCTTCCAGATACCGTTCATCGGGCCACTGGCAGAACGATGGGTGTACGAAGAGTAAATGCGATTCTGTGTACACGCTTGCTCATGTGAGGCCGTATACCGCGCTCGCAATTTGATACGTTACCCGATATACGTCTTATTTTGTCTGTTTTGAACGCTTACGCATGCTGGAGATCTGTTCACAAATGGCCACAGAACGACTGTGATAGGAGAGCCAGCTCTCTAGTGATGTACTAATATAGATCCTAGTTGTCCACTCAACAGCCAATCGCCCATCGACGACATCGACCATTGGGCCACATCCTACAAGAGCCCCTCGCAGGGAGCGCCATTAGAACAAGCCGTCGCCGCCGCTTGTCCAATGAGCGCGGAGAGCGTCGGTTGCAGTTCGTTGAGCAACCCATCCAGGAAGTCTTCGAGGTAGTCCAAGACGCCGTCGAGGACGCACTTGATCTCGTAGACAACTGAACAGATAGGTGAGTGAAGTGATCCATAAAGAGCGCGTATGAAAACTTACTCGGTCCCAATATCGGTCCCAGCCCTGGAATGTTGTATACTAGAGTATCGATCCAGTTCAGAGACTCTTTGACAGAGTTGACTAGGTCCTTGATCGCCTCCTCCAACTGATTGTTGGGATCCAGGTTCCCGATGCCCTTGTCACTCTCGCCCAAGAAGCTTTGGAAACCAAGCAGATCCTCCTTGTAGGCAGTGACCGAGGAAACAACTTGCTGGCAGAACGCCGGATCGGAGCCCTCAGCACTTGCGCGAGAAGCGAGGTCGCCTGAAAATCGACGTAAGCGGCCAGCGGATACAATGTTGGCCACAAGAAGCGTACTAATGACATTCAAATGCGCCGTTATCGAGCTCAAGATATCCAGCTGGCGGCGTTGCATGGAAGAGGCGCCGGACGCAGTGTGTTGCACAACCGTGACGTCCTTGTTTTGCGGAGAGACCGCGACACCTTCTAGCGGAGCCATGGTAGCATTACTGATAGGCGGTGGGTGTGAGGCGTAGTCAGCAATGCGGATGGTTGGGGGTGCCGGCATGGGGAGCGGAGCAGCCAGTGCGACCAGGGGGGGAGCCGAAGAAGGGCCAAGGGTAGAGACGAGTGCAGCGGCTTGCAGGCCCAGAAGGAGAGCACGAGATAGGCGGGGCATCTTGGATCCGTGTATAGGTTGTGGGTTTAACGGCGAGAGGACGGGAACAAGCGACCCTGACGAGACGCGGCTAGCGCGAACTAGAGAACCGGTAGAGTAGACAACGGAGCTGGCGTCGACCTGGAGCGTGAGCGGGGAGAGGCAAGAGGAACGGGGAGCCATGTTCGAATGTCCCAGCTCTTATACCTTCGGGGCTGCTCGATCGACAGAACCTAAACTATGGCGGGCTTCGGTGATTGGGTGTGCGCTTCCGACGAGTCTGAACGCGTTCTCCTCACGTGCTGGGAGTGACTGCACCGCCGCTACTCGGGTGAACGCCAACTCTCACCGGGTGAATTTAGCCGACCGGTCAGTGAAAGGGACCCACAGCACAAACAACTGGGGTCCGCAGCAGGCGATGATAGCGTTGAAGGGTTGAAGGGTAAGAACTCACTATTCACTAAATCTCCCATATCCGAGGAATTACTCGAGATAATTCACACCAGTATGTCCGAATACAAAGGCCTTGTTCAGAAACGATACGCAGTACTGTCGGTGACAATGCAGGTACACGTAGTTCTACAAGGCTATCGTCCTGCTCCCCACCCCTTCTCATCCGCCACTTGAAAGCACGAAGACAAAGATAAATAAAATAAACAAAGCGGGCGTGTCATGTGGGGAGCGTCAACCGGTATGTCAGCAATAGGTAATAGTGGTACGAAGCCGTCACGAAACCGTAGCACTATATACGTTCCATATCGTACGATGGTCTCGTTGGGATGGCTCGTAAGAGTCCAACAACTGTCCGAAAGCGCTATGCAAGTTATCCAAGATTTGGCGTAGTGTGATGGGACCCCTTGAGTAGGCAGTTAATGATTGTGGTACCGAAAGGAGCGGACGTGTTCTTCGTCTTCAAGTATTTGAGATTTCTTCAACACAACTTTGACGCAAGCGGAACTAGCACGGAGGGGAAGCCGCGCATATCACCGCTCGACCTGGGGAACGCTCGGAAGCGTTTAGACCTTGACGCAGGTCTTGTTGTCCAGGGAACGGAGATAGCCGGCGGCGCAGGTGTACACTACAATCGAAGGACTGTCAATACCCATCCGATGCATACATGAACGGAAAACTCACCGACACACTGGCCCTCCTTGCAGCCGACGTTCCATGCGCCATCAATGGCAGTGCAGTCCTGACCCTCGCCGGTGCTGGGGCAGCCACCGCAGGCCTCGAGGTCGGTGCGGGTATCGAAGCACTCGAACCCGTCCGAGAGGCTAGACGTCGAGAGCGGGCACGCAGTCTTGCCGCTCGGACAGAGCGATGCCTGACGGGCCTTGTTGTGGCCGCCGCGCTTCCAGTGACCACCGTAGCCAGAGTTGCCCCACGAACCACCGTAGCCAGAGTTACCGTGGTTGCCGTAGCCGGAGTTGCCGCTGTAAGGCTTGCCCGACGGCGAAGTCGTTTTGGTCGTCGTCGTGTGCGGGAAGCAGCACTTCGAGCCATCGTCCCAGCCCCAGCCAGAGCCACACTGCGGGGGAGGCTGGTCGGGGTGGTGGGGCACGCAGCAGCCCTTGCCACTGTGCCAGTCCCAGTTGGACGGGCAGCCGGTACCGCTCGGGGGACTCGGGGGGTTGGGAGAGCCGCCGTGGGGCAAGCAGCAGCTCCTGGGGCTCCACCTAAAAGTCGGGTATGTGAGATTAGCCCGAACGATTTTATCGCAATTGCTACTCACCACCAGTAACCAGAATCGCAAGAAGAACTGCTAGTGGTAGCGGGAGGAGCGCTCGTGGTGGTGTAATGGTTCGACGTGGTGTGGACCGTGGTGTGCGGCGTCGTAGTGTGAACCGACGTGTAGACCGACGTAGTGTGCACCGTAGTGGAACTGCTTGGCTTGCAGCACTTCTCATTGTCACTCCAGCCCCAGCCAGACGAGCAGGACGGAGGGGAGCTTGGGGGAGGCGTCGTTGGGACACAGCAGCCCTTGTCGTTGCTCCATTGCCAGCCAGACGAGGGGCAGCTGGAGCCTTTGGGAGGGCTCGGGGGGTTGGGAGCACCACCGTGAGGCAAGCAGCAGCTCTTACCGCTCCAGCTGATCGAAAGACAGATTAACCAAGTGACCAACTATAACAGCCAGTGATACTCACTAAAAGTAACCGGACTCGCAGGAGGTACTGCTAGTAGTGGCGGGGGGAGCACTCGAGTAGTGGGAAGTGGTGTGGGCCGAAGTGGTGTGAACTGAGGTGGTGTGGACAGTGGTATGCGCAGTGGTCGAAGCGTGCTGAGTGCAGCAGTTCTTGCCGCTGTCCCAGCCATAGCCAGAACCACACTGAGGGGTGGACGGCTGGTCCGGGTGTTGCGGAACACAGCAGTTCTTGTCCTTGCTCCACTCCCAAGACGAGGGGCAGCTAGAACCCTTCGGCGGACTAGGCGGATTCGAAGAACCACCGTGAGGCAGACAGCAGTCCGTGGGACCCCAGCTGCGAGCGCTCTAGGTCAGAATGCCACTCGCAAGCGGAGAACGCGACCAGTGGCCACTCACTAGAACTCGCTGGAATTGCATGACTTGCTGGAGCTGGAGGAGCTACCGTAGGTCGCGAGCGCGAGCGGAAGCGCGGCGGCGACGACCAAGAGGCGGCCAAAGAGCGTCATTTTGAACGATTGTGGGTACCCCAAGTAGAGGGGACGACGGGGAGCAGGGAGCAGACGAGAAGAGAATGAACAGGCTGGGGAACCGGAGGCTTGCGGGGATCGTTGTTCTTATAGGACGGCTGATCAGAAAGTGCCTCATCAGCAAGTGTTCTATTCACACACATTCAAGAATCAAGGGAGGAACTGATATCACCCGGCCCGCGGCCATCAGTATCCGTCATGACCAGCGCACTGGCGACCAAAGCTGCAATGTGCGAATCAGTCATTCCTCCCTGGTGTTTGCCGAGATCTTGGAGAGGCTCGTTCGGTCGACGAGAGCTAAATTGGTATCTGAAACGA